>CAWUFW010016342.1:0-314670 GCA_963921515.1 Calotriton arnoldi
AAACACCACTGCACTACCCTAAACCCTAAACACTACCCCTACACTACACAAACACCACTGCACTACCCTAAACCCTAAAAACTACCCCCAGCACGAACCCCTACACTACCCAAACACCACTGCACTACACTAAACCCTAAAACACTAACCCCAGCAGTACCCCCTACACTACCCAAACACCACTGCACTACCCTAAACCCTAAAACACTACCCCCAGCAGTACCCCTACACTACCCAAACACCATTGCACTACCCTAAACCCTAAAACACTACCCCTAGCAGTACCCCCTACACTACCCAAACACCACTGCACTACCCTAAACCCTAAACCACTACCCCCAGCACGACCCCCTACACTACACAAGCACCACTGCACTGCACTACCCTAAACCCTAAAACACTACCCTCAGCACAACCCCCTACACTGCCTGAACACCACTGCACTGCCCTAAACCCTGAAACCCCAGCCCCTGCACGACCCCCTACACTGCCCAAACACCACTGCACTGCCCTAAACCCTGAAACACCACCCCCAGCACGACCCCCTACACTGCCCGAATACCACTGCACTGCCCTAAACCCTGAAACACCACCGATTCACGACCCCCTACACTGCCCGAACACCACTGCACTGCTCTAAACCCTGAAACACCACCCCCAGCACAACCCCCTACACTGCCCGAACACCACTGCACTGCCCTAAACCCTGAAACACTACCCCCAGCAGGACCCCTACACTGCCCGAACACCACTGCACTGCCCTGAAACACCACCCCCAGCACGACCCCTACACTGCCCGAACACCACTGCTCTGCCCAAAACCCTGAAGCACCACCCCCAGCACAACCCCCTATACTGCCCGAACACCACTGCACTGCCCTAAACCCTGAAACACTACCCCCAGCAAGACCCCCTACACTGCCCGAACACCACTGCCCTAAACCCTGAAACACCACCCCCAGCACGACCCCTACACTGCCCGAACACCACTGCTCTGCCCAAAACCCTGAAACACCACCCCCAGCACGACCCCCTACACTGCCCGAGCACCACTGCACTGCCCTAAACCCTGAAACACCAGCCCCAGCACGACCCCCTACACTGCCCGAACACCACTGCACTGCCCTAAACCCTGAAACACCAGCCCCAGCACGACCCCCTACACTGCCCGAACACCACTGCACTGCCCTAAAGCATGAAACACCAGCCCCAGCACGACCCCCTACACTGCCCGAACACCACTGCACTGCCCTAAACCCTGAAACACCAGCCCCAGCACGACCCCCTACACTGCCCGAACACCACTGCACTGCCCTAAACTCTGAAACACCACCCCGTGCACGACCCCCTACACTGCCCGAATACCACTGCACTGCCCTAAACCCTGAAACACCACCCCCAGCACGACCCTCTACACTGCCCGAACACCACTGCACTGCCCTAAACCCTGAAACACCACACCCTGCATGACCCCCTACACTGCCCGAACACCACTGCACTGCCCAAAACCCTGAAACACCATCCCCAGCACGACCGCCTACACTGCACGAACACCACTGCACTGCCCTAAACCCTGAAACACTACCCCCAGCAATACCCCTCCACTGCCCGAACACCACTGCACTGCCCTAAACCCTGAAACATCACCCCCAGCAAGACCCCCTACACTGCCCGAACACCACTGCCCTAAACCCTGAAACACCACCACCAGCATGACCCCTACACTGCCCGAACACCACTGCACTGCCCTAAACCCTGAAACACCAGCCCCAGCACGACCCCCTACACTACCCGAACACCACTGCACTGCCCTAAACCCTGAAACACCACCCCTGCACGACCCCCTACACTGCCCGAACACCACTGCACTGCCCTAAACCCTGAAACACCACCCCCAGCATGACCCCCTACACTGCCCGAACACCACTGCACTGCCCTAAACCCTGAAACACCACCCCCTGCACGACCCCCTACACTGCCCGAACACTACTGCACTGCCCTAAACCCTGAAACACCACCCCCAGCACGACCCCCTACACTGCCCGAACACCACTGCACTGCCTTAAACCCTGAAACACCAGCCCCAGCACAACCCCGTACACTGCCCGAACACCACTGCACTGCCCTAAACCCTGAAACACCAGCCCCAGCACGACCGCCTACACTGCCCGAACACCACTGCACTGCCCTAAACCCTCAAACACCAGCCCCAGACCAACCCCCTACACTGCCCGAACACCACTGCACTGCCCTAAACCCTCAAACACCAGCCCCAGCACGACCCCCTACACTGCCCGAACACCACTGCACTACCCTAAACCCTGAAACACCAGCCCTAGCAAGACCCCCTACACTGCCCGAACACCACTGCACTGCCCTAAACCCTGAAACACCAGCCCCAGCAAGACCCCCTACACTGCCCGAACACCACTGCACTGCCCTAAACCCTGAAACACCACCCCCAGCAAGACCCCCTACACTGCCCGAACACCACTGCACTAAACTCTGAAACACCACCCCCAGCAAGACCACCTACACTGGCCGAACACCACTGCACTGCCCTAAACCCTGAAACACCAGCCCCAGCACGACCGCCTACACTGCCCGAAACCACTGCACTGCCCTAAACCCTGAAACACCAGCCCCAGCACGACCCCCTACACTGCCCGAACACCACTGCACTGCCCTAAACCCTGAAACACCAGGCCCAGCACGACCCCCTACACTGCCCGAACACCACTGCACTACCCTAAACCCTGAAACACCAGCCCCAGCAAGACCCCCTACACGGCCCGAACACCACTGCACTGCCCTAAACCCTGAAACACCACCCCCAGCAAGACCCCCTACACTGCCCGAACACCACTGCACTAAACCCTGAAACACCACCCCCAGCAAGACCACCTACACTGGCCGAACACCACTGCACTGCCCTAAACCCTCAAACACTCCCCCCAGCATGACCCCTACACTACCCAAACACCAATGCACTACCCTAAACCCTAAAACACTACCCCCACATGACCCCCTACACTACCCAAAGACCACTGCACTACCCTAAACCCTAAAACACTACCCCCCGCACGACTCCCTACACTACCCAAAGACCACTGCACTACCCTAAACCCTAAAACACGACCTCCTACACTACACAAACACCACTGAGCTACCCTAAACCCTAAATCTACCGCCAGCACAACCCCTACACTACCCAAACACCACTGCCCTACCCTAAACCGTAAACACTACCCCCTACACTACACAAACACCACTGCACTACCCTAAACCCTAAAAAACTACCCCCAGCACGAACCCCTACACTACCCAAACACCACTGCACTACACTAAACCCTAAAACACTAACCCCAGCAGTACCCCCTACACTACCCAAACACCACTGCACTACCCAAAACCCTAAAACACTACCCCCAGCAGTACCCACTACACTACCCAAACACCATTGCACTACCCTAAACCCTAAAACACTACCCCTAGCAGTACCCCCTACACTACCCAAACACCACTGCACTACCCTAAACCCTAAACCACTACCCCCAGCACGACCCCCTACACTACACAAGCACCACTGCACTACCCTAAACCCTAAAACACTACCCTCAGCACAACCCCCTACACTGCCTGAACACCACTGCACTGCCCTAAACCCTGAAACACTACCCCCAGCAGGACCCCCTACACTGCCCGAACACCACTGCACTGCCCTCTGAAACACCACCCCCAGCACGACCCCTACACTGCCCGAACACCACTGCTCTGCCCTAAACCCTGAAACACCACCCCCAGCACAACCCCCTATACTGCCCGAACACCACTGCACTGCCCTAAACCCTGAAACACTACCCCCAGCAAGACCCCCTACACTGCCCGAACACCACTGCCCTAAACCCTGAAACACCACCCCCAGCACGACCCCCTACACTGCCCGAACACCACTGCTCTGCCCAAAACCCTGAAACACCACCCCCAGCACGACCCCCTACACTGCCCGAGCACCACTGCACTGCCCTAAACCCTGGAACACCAGCCCCAGCACGACCCCCTACACTACCCGAACACCACTGCACTGCCCTAAACCCTGAAACACCAGCCCCAGCACGACCCCCTACACTGCCCGAACACCACTGCACTGCCCTAAAGCATGAAACACCAGCCCCAGCACGACCCCCTACACTGCCCGAACACCACTGCACTGCCCTAAACCCTGAAACACCAGCCCCAGCACGACCCCCTACACTGCCCGAACACCACTGCACTGCCCTAAACCCTGAAACACCACCCCGTGCACGACCCCCTACACTGCCCGAACACCACTGCACTGCCCTAAACCCTGAAACACCACCCCCAGCACGACCCTCTACACTGCCCGAACACCACTGCACTGCCCTAAACCCTGAAACACCACACCCTGCATGACCCCCTACACTGCCCGAACACCACTGCACTGCCCAAAACCCTGAAACACCATCCCCAGCACGACCGCCTACACTGCACGAACACCACTGCACTGCCCTAAACCCTGAAACACTACCCCCAGCAAGACCCCCTCCACTGCCCGAACACCACTGCACTGCCCTAAACCCTGAAACATCACCCCCAGCAAGACCCCCTACACTGCCCGAACACCACTGCCCTAAACCCTGAAACACCACCACCAGCATGACCCCTACACTGCCCGAACACCACTGCACTGCCCTAAACCCTGAAACACCAGCCCCAGCACGACCCCCTACACTACCCGAACACCACTGCACTGCCCTAAACCCTGAAACACCACCCCCTGCACGACCCCCTACACTACCCGAACACCACTGCACTGCCCTAAACCCTGAAACACCACCCCCAGCATGACCCCCTACACTGCCCGAACACCACTGCACTGCCCTAAACCCTGAAACACCACCCCCTGCACGACCCCCTACACTGCCCGAACACTACTGCACTGCCCTAAACCCTGAAACACCACCCCCAGCACGACCCCCTACACTGCCCGAACACCACTGCACTGCCTTAAACCCTGAAACACCAGCCCCAGCACAACCCCGTACACTGCCCGAACACCACTGCACTGCCCTAAACCCTGAAACACCAGCCCCAGCACGACCGCCTACACTGCCCGAACACCACTGCACTGCCCTAAACCCTCAAACACCAGCCCCAGACCAACCCCCTACACTGCCCGAACACCACTGCACTGCCCTAAACCCTCAAACACCAGCCCCAGCACGACCCCCTACACTGCCCGAACACCACTGCACTACCCTAAACCCTGAAACACCAGCCCTAGCAAGACCCCCTACACTGCCCGAACACCACTGCACTGCCCTAAACCCTGAAACACCAGCCCCAGCAAGACCCCCTACACTGCCCGAACACCACTGCACTGCCCTAAACCCTGAAACACCACCCCCAGCAAGACCCCTACACTGCCCGAACACCACTGCACTGCCCTAAACCCTGAAACACCACCCCCAGCAAGACCCCTACACTGCCCGAACACCACTGCACTGCCCTAAACCCTGAAACACCACCCCGTGCACGACCCCCTACACTGCCCGAATACCACTGCACTGCCCTAAACCCTGAAACACCACCCCCAGCACGACCCTCTACACTGCCCGAACACCACTGCACTGCCCTAAACCCTGAAACACCACACCCTGCATGACCCCTACACTGCCCGAACACCACTGCACTGCCCAAAACCCTGAAACACCATCCCCAGCACGACCGCCTACACTGCACCGAACACCACTGCACTGCCCTAAACCCTGAAACACTACCCCCAGCAATACCCCTCCACTGCCCGAACACCACTGCACTGCCCTAAACCCTGAAACATCACCCCCAGCAAGACCCCCTACACTGCCCGAACACCACTGCACTCCCTAAACCCTGAAACACCACCACCAGCATGACCCGCTACACTGCCCGAACACCACTGCACTGCCCTAAACCCTGAAACACCAGCCCCAGCACGACCCCCTACACTACCCGAACACCACTGCACTGCCCTAAACCCTGAAACACCACCCCTGCACGACCCCCTACACTGCCCGAACACCACTGCACTGCCCTAAACCCTGAAACACCACCCCCAGCATGACCCCCTACACTGCCCGAACACCACTGCACTGCCCTAAACCCTGAAACACCACCCCTGCACGACCCCCTACACTGCCCGAACACTACTGCACTGCCCTAAACCCTGAAACACCACCCCCAGCACGACCCCCTACACTGCCCGAACACCACTGCACTGCCTTAAACCCTGAAACACCAGCCCCAGCACAACCCCGTACACTGCCCGAACACCACTGCACTGCCCTAAACCCTGAAACACCAGCCCCAGCACGACCGCCTACACTGCCCGAACACCACTGCACTGCCCTAAACCCTCAAACACCAGCCCCAGACCAACCCCCTACACTGCCCGAACACCACTGCACTGCCCTAAACCCTCAAACACCAGCCCCAGCACGACCCCCTACACTGCCCGAACACCACTGCACTACCCTAAACCCTGAAACACCAGCCCTAGCAAGACCCCCTACACTGCCCGAACACCACTGCACTGCCCTAAACCCTGAAACACCAGCCCCAGCAAGACCCCCTACACTGCCCGAACACCACTGCACTGCCCTAAACCCTGAAACACCACCCCCAGCAAGACCCCTACACTGCCCGAACACCACTGCACTAAACTCTGAAACACCACCCCCAGCAAGACCACCTACACTGGCCGAACACCACTGCACTGCCCTAAACCCTGAAACACCAGCCCCAGCACGACCGCCTACACTGCCCGAAAACCACTGCACTGCCCTAAACCCTGAAACACCAGCCCCAGCACGACCCCCTACACTGCCCGAACACCACTGCACTGCCCTAAACCCTGAAACACCAGGCCCAGCACGACCCCCTACACTGCCCGAACACCACTGCACTACCCTAAACCCTGAAACACCAGCCCCAGCAAGACCCCCTACACGGCCCGAACACCACTGCACTAAACCCTGAAACACCAGCCCCAGCAAGACCCCCTACACTGGCCGAACACCACTGCACTGCCCTAAACCCTGAAACGCAAGACCCCCTACACTGCCCGAACACCACTGCACTAAACCCTGAAACACCACCCCCAGTAAGACCACCTACACTGGCCGAACACCACTGCACTGCCCTAAACCCTCAAACACTCCCCCAGCACGACACCCTACACTACCCGAACACCTCTGCACTGCCCTAAACTCTAAAACACTCCCCCCAGCACGACCCCCTACACTAACCTAACACCACTGCACTGCCCTAAACCCTAAAACACTAGCCCCCGCATGACCCCTACACTACCCAAACACCAATGCACTACCCTAAACCCTAAAACACTACCCCCACATGACCCCCTACACTACCCAAAGACCACTGCACTACCCTAAACCCTAAAACACTACCCCCGCACGACTCCCTACACTACCCAAAGACCACTGCACTACCCTAAACCCTAAAACACGACCTCCTACACTACACAAACACCACTGAACTACCCTAAACCCTAAAACACTACCCCCAGCACGACCCCCTACACTACACAAACACCACTGCACTACCCTAAACCCTAAACACTACCCCCTACACTACACAAACACCACTGCACTACCCTAAACCCTAAAAAACTACCCCCAGCACGAACCCCTACACTACCCAAACACCACTGCACTACACTAAACCCTAAAACACTAACCCCAGCAGTACCCCCTACACTACCCAAACACCACTGCACTACCCAAAACCCTAAAACACTACCCCCAGCAGTACCCACTACACTACCCAAACACCATTGCACTACCCTAAACCCTAAAACACTACCCCTAGCAGTACCCCCTACACTACCCAAACACCACTGCACTACCCTAAACCCTAAACCACTACCCCCAGCACGACCCCCTACACTACACAAGCACCACTGCACTACCCTAAACCCTAAAACACTACCCTCAGCACAACCCCCTACACTGCCTGAACACCACTGCACTGCCCTAAACCCTGAAACACTACCCCCAGCAGGACCCCCTACACTGCCCGAACACCACTGCACTGCCCTGAAACACCACCCCCAGCACGACCCCTACACTGCCCGAACACCACTGCTCTGCCCAAAACCCTGAAACACCACCCCCAGCACAACCCCTATACTGCCCGAACACCACTGCACTGCCCTAAACCCTGAAACACTACCCCCAGCAAGACCCCCTACACTGCCCGAACACCACTGCCCTAAACCCTGAAACACCACCCCCAGCACGACCCCTACACTGCCCGAACACCACTGCTCTGCCCAAAACCCTGAAACACCACCCCCAGCACGACCCCCTACACTGCCCGAGCACCACTGCACTGCCCTAAACCCTGAAACACCAGCCCCAGCACGACCCCCTACACTACCCGAACACCACTGCACTGCCCTAAACCCTGAAACACCAGCCCCAGCACGACCCCCTACACTGCCCGAACACCACTGCACTGCCCTAAAGCATGAAACACCAGCCCCAGCACGACCCCCTACACTGCCCGAACACCACTGCACTGCCCTAAACCCTGAAACACCAGCCCCAGCACGACCCCCTACACTGCCCGAACACCACTGCACTGCCCTAAACCCTGAAACACCACCCCGTGCACGACCCCCTACACTGCCCGAACACCACTGCACTGCCCTAAACCCTGAAACACCACCCCCAGCACGACCCTCTACACTGCCCGAACACCACTGCACTGCCCTAAACCCTGAAACACCACACCCTGCATGACCCCCTACACTGCCCGAACACCACTGCACTGCCCAAAACCCTGAAACACCATCCCCAGCACGACCGCCTACACTGCACGAACACCACTGCACTGCCCTAAACCCTGAAACACTACCCCCAGCAAGACCCCTCCACTGCCCGAACACCACTGCACTGCCCTAAACCCTGAAACATCACCCCCAGCAAGACCCCCTACACTGCCCGAACACCACTGCCCTAAACCCTGAAACACCACCACCAGCATGACCCCCTACACTGCCCGAACACCACTGCACTGCCCTAAACCCTGAAACACCAGCCCCAGCACGACCCCCTACACTACCCGAACACCACTGCACTGCCCTAAACCCTGAAACACCACCCCCTGCACGACCCCCTACACTACCCGAACACCACTGCACTGCCCTAAACCCTGAAACACCACCCCCAGCATGACCCCCTACACTGCCCGAACACCACTGCACTGCCCTAAACCCTGAAACACCACCCCCTGCACGACCCCCTACACTGCCCGAACACTACTGCACTGCCCTAAACCCTGAAACACCACCCCCAGCACGACCCCCTACACTGCCCGAACACCACTGCACTGCCTTAAACCCTGAAACACCAGCCCCAGCACAACCCCGTACACTGCCCGAACACCACTGCACTGCCCTAAACCCTGAAACACCAGCCCCAGCACGACCGCCTACACTGCCCGAACACCACTGCACTGCCCTAAACCCTCAAACACCAGCCCCAGACCAACCCCCTACACTGCCCGAACACCACTGCACTGCCCTAAACCCTCAAACACCAGCCCCAGCACGACCCCCTACACTGCCCGAACACCACTGCACTACCCTAAACCCTGAAACACCAGCCCTAGCAAGACCCCCTACACTGCCCGAACACCACTGCACTGCCCTAAACCCTGAAACACCAGCCCCAGCAAGACCCCCTACACTGCCCGAACACCACTGCACTGCCCTAAACCCTGAAACACCACCCCCAGCAAGACCCCCTACACTGCCCGAACACCACTGCACTAAACTCTGAAACACCACCCCCAGCAAGACCACCTACACTGGCCGAACACCACTGCACTGCCCTAAACCCTGAAACACCAGCCCCAGCACGACCGCCTACACTGCCCGAAAACCACTGCACTGCCCTAAACCCTGAAACACCAGCCCCAGCACGACCCCCTACACTGCCCGAACACCACTGCACTGCCCTAAACCCTGAAACACCAGGCCCAGCACGACCCCCTACACTGCCCGAACACAACTGCACTACCCTAAACCCTGAAACACCAGCCCCAGCAAGACCCCCTACACGGCCTGAACACCACTGCACTGCCCTAAACCCTGAAACACCAGCCCCAGCAAGACCCCCTACACTGCCCGAACACCACTGCACTGCCCTAAACCCTGAAACACCACCCCCAGCAAGACCCCTACACTGCCCGAACACCACTGCACTAAACCCTGAAACACCACCCCCAGCAAGACCACCTACACTGGCCGAACACCACTGCACTGCCCTAAACCCTGAAACACCACCCCCTGCACCACCCCCTACACTGTCCAAACACCACTGCACTGCCCTAAACCCTGAAACTCCACCCCCCAGCATGACACCCTACACTGCCCGAACACCACTGCACTGCCCTAAACCCTGAAACACCAGCCCCAGCACGACCCCCTACACTGCCCGAACACCACTGCACTGCCCTAAACCCTGAAACACCACCCGCCTGCACGACCCCCTACACTGCCCGAACACCACTGCACTGCCCTAAACCCTGAAACACCACCCCCAGCACGACCCCCTACACTGCCCGAACACCACTGCACTGCCCTAAACCCTGAAACATCACCCACAGCAAGACCCCCTACACTGCCTGAACACCACTGCCCTAAACCCTGAAACACCACCCCCAGAAGACCCCCTACACTGCCCTAACACCACTGCACTGCCCTAAACCCTGAAACACCACCTCCAGCACAACCCCGTACACTGCCTGAACACCATTGCTCTGCCCTAAATTCTGAAACACTAGCCCCAGCACGACCCCCTACACTGCCCAAACACCACTGCACTGCCCTAAACCCTGAAACACCACCCCCAGCACGACCCCCTACACTGCCCGAACACCACTGCACTGCCCTAGACTCTGAAACACCAGCCCCAGCAAGACCCTCTACACTGCCCGAACACCACTGCACTGCCCTAAACCCTGAAACACCAGCCCCAGCATGACCCCCTACACTGCCCGAACACCACTGCATTGCCCTAAACCCTGAAACACCAGCCCCAGCACGACCACCTACACTGCCCGAACACCACTGCACTGCCCTAAACCCTGAAACACCAGCCCCAGCATGACCCCCTACACTGCCCGAACACCACTGCACTGCCCTAAACCCTGAAACACCAGCCCCAGCACGACCCCCTACACTGCCCGAACACCACTGCACTGCCCTAAACCCTGAAACACCACCCCTGCACGACCCCCTACACTGCCCGAACACCACTGCACTGCCCTAAACCCTGAAACACCAGCCCCTGCACCACCCCTTACACTGCCCGAACACCACTGCACTGCCCTAAACCCTGAAACACCACCCCCAGCACGACCCCCTACACTGCCCGAACACCACTGCACTACCCTAAACCCTAAAACACCACCTCCAGCACGACCCCTACACTGCCCGAACACCACTGCACTGCCCTAAACCCTAAAACACTACCCCCAGCACGACCCCCTACACTACCCGAACACCACTGCACTACCCTAAACCCTAAAATACTCCCCCAGCACGACCCCTACACTACCCGAACACCACTGCACTGCCCTAAACCCTCAAACACTCCCCCAGCACGACCCCCTACACTACCCGAACACCACTGCACTGCCCTAATCCCTAAAACACTCCCCCCAGCACGACCCCTACACTACCCGAACACCTGTGCACTGCCCTAAACCCTAAAACACTCCCCCCAGCACAACCCCCTGCACTACCCAAACACCACTGCACTGCCCTAAACCCTATAACACTACCCCCCGCATGACCCCCTACACTACCCAAACACCAATGCACTACCCTAAACCCTAAAACACTACCCCCGCACGACTCCCTACACTACCCAAAGACCACTGCACTACCCTAAACCCTAAAACACGACCTCCTACACTACCCAAACACCACTGCACTGCCCTAAACCCTAAAACACTACCCCCCGCATGACCCCTACACTACCCAAACACCAATGCACTACCCTAAACCCTAAAACACTACCCCCGCACGACTCCCTACACTACCCAAAGACCACTACACTAAACCCTAAAACACTACCCCCGCACGACTCCCTACACTACCCAAAGACCACTGCACTACCCTAAACCCTAAAACACGACCTCCTACACTACACAAACACCACTGAACTACCCTAAACCCTAAAACACTACCCCCAGCACGACCCCCTACACTACACAAACACCACTGCACTACCCTAAACCCTAAAACACTACACAAACACCACTGCACTACCCTAAACCCTAAAAAACTACCCCCAGCACGAACCCCTACACTACCCAAACACCACTGCACTACCCTAAACCCTAAAACACTAACCCCAGCAGTACCCCCTACACTACCCAAACACCACTGCACTACCCTAAACCCTAAAACACTACCCCCAGCAAAGGATACCCTTCCTGTACAAAATACTATGCCTAGACACAATGGAAAGCTTATTTCACTTTCTATGCGTGCTGCACGCTGCATCACCCATGCAAAGTTAGAAAAGGACCAAGAAATGAAAGCATATCTCCTGTTAGCGCATCTTTTGAATTGGTGTTAACTTTTGGTGCAAAACCATGTCTACAAATCTTTGTAATTATGGTTTTGGGTCAAAAGGCATGGCTGGCTGCATGGGAACGCCCATGTTCCACCCACGTAATGCCTCCTCGGCGCTAAGTAACGCAAAGCAGTGCTTTGCGATACTTTGAGTGTGCTTTCCAGTACAAAACAAGTTTTGCGTTGGAAAGTAAATAGCAAAAAAAAACATTTTGCGCTGGTTACCGTAATTTTTGTGACGCTAACCCAGCGCAAAATGTTTGTAAATCTCCCCCTAGGCTTGGGGGCGGAGCTTGGCTGGGCAGCGAAATGGCCACTCGTTAGGGAGGCTCCGCCGGCTGAGCGAACAATCCAGCAATATCCTGAGCCAGCTGACCTTCAACAACGCCAAGATGAGGATGCCCGCATCCACGAAGAGATTGTGCACCCGCCTATCCCCAGCGGAGTGCATATAAGCCGATGTTGCAGGCACTTAGACGAGTGGCGCAGCAGACCCCAGGAGCTGGGAGGCTCCATCTTGCCTTATAACGTGCCGCGTATTACAGCAAACAAATGATGGACGGAATGCTGACAATGCAAACATTCTCCCCCAGTCAAAAGATCTGGGTTGAATCCATCGTTCTTTTGCCCACTACGCCACCCCAGTTTGAACCCAGCCATATGCAAATCAGTCGTGACCCTGTGCCCCATGGGAACAGTCCAGACCGAACTGCCAGGCCAGGTCCTTCCTGGACCAGAAACAAGCATCCTGGGACCGGTTTCAGGGTATGTCACCCTTCTTCAGCCAGGCTAGCTTGAATCCAGTGGCGCAGTGAGCAAGGGACCCACGTCTGGGCATACCCATCCCACTTAGGGTGAAAAGTGTTACAGCAAACAAATGATGGACGGAATGCTGACAATGCAAACATTCTCCCACAGTCAAAAGATCTGGGTTAAATCCATCATTCTTTTGCCCACTACGCCACCCCAGTTTGAACCCAGCCATATGCAAATCAGTCTTGACCCTGTGCCCGGTCCTAGGATGCTTGTTTCCGGTCCATGGAGGACCTGGCTTGGCAGTTCGGGCTGGACTGTTCCCACAAGGAACAGGGTCAAGACTGATTTGCATATGGCTGGGTCCAAACTGGGGTGGTGTGGTGAGCAAAAGAATGATGGATTTAACCCAGATCCTTGTGCCTGGGGGTGAATGTTTGCATTGTCCAGCATTCCGTCCATCAATTGTTTCTTTTGAATTTATAACGTGCTGCGGCAACAATCGCCGCTGACCGCACATCTCGCTGCGAAAGAGCTCCCTGGACCCTGGTCCTGCTGCCAACAATGAACTTGCGAGCCCGAGGTGGGCTGCCCCGCAACAACGCCACACCTGTGACTCTGGAGGGTGAATCGGACTCCTGGGGCCTAGTGGCCGATGTAAGCGCTGCTGTGCCGGGCCGCGACGTGTGAACACAGGCCTGTGAACTACGCCGACGGGCCCTTACATTGGAGCTCCACGCCTTCTGCGCTGTTGGCGGGGGCCTGGTCCTGCCTCCCGCCCCCCATTACATCAAAAACCGAAACCACGTCGGCCCTTACCTGTAGGGCCCTGGACGGCATGGCGATCCGGAGAGGCGGGTGGGGCTGTGTCGAACCTAGCCTGTGGGTGTGGAGGGGACCACGGAGACCCACCAAAAAGACTGCACCGGACACCATAAAGAGGGCCGAGAGACTAAGAGGACCATCTGCACCGCTTTACGGGAGAGGAGCTGACTACACAGAAGGTGAGTGGCCCGTAGGCACTGCGAGGGGGACTGGCCAGCATAGCAGCCCTCTGCCAGTCAATATAGAACACCATCTCTGCCCCCCCGCAGGACAATAAAGAGATCCCAGCTCTTACCTCCCTTCCTGCTCACAACTCTGCTGACTATCAAGCCTGTAAGACAGGTGAACCATAAGCGTGCCCCCGTAATTGCACACGAATCCAAGCAATACACTGAAGGGGAACATAAGGGCCTGAGCACTACAGGACTAATCCTGGACTGCAACCTGATAAGCCCCAAACCTAGGCCTGCTGAAAGCCGCCACCTCAACACCGACAGCAGATCTGGCATAGACGCTGAGACTGCGCAGCAGACTACTATAAAGCAGAATTGGGCTGCCAGCCACTGTAACTCCACCTAACACCAGGAACAATACAAAACACCCCATTGATAGTCGCACAGCATTGAGAGACACCTCTTGGATACAATGGGCAAGCACAACACACCCCAATCCAAAATTTCGCTCGAAAGCAAATCTACCAGACAAACAGGAACAGACCAACCACAGGGGCAGTCCACGGACCCCCTCATGGAAAAACAGAACCAAGATCAAGACCTCAAATCCATCCTTGCGGATGTCAAATCGAGTCTGAAAACTATTGACACTAAGCTAGACCTGATGGAGCACCGCCTTGATAAAATCAACGAGAGGGTCAACAAGCACGGAGATCGTATAGACCACCTTGAAACTCAAGTCTCAGACAACACCCAAGACGATACCCAGACAACAACCAAAGAGCAGCTGCTGACAATGGACAGAGTCCTAGCCGTCATCAAGGTCAAGAATGAAGACCTTGAAGCTCGCTCAATGCGAAATAATCTTTGCATCCTAGGTGTACCAGAATCCACCGCCATCGACAACATGGAGAACTACATAACTAACATGTTGAAAGATCTTTTCACCGAGTCCCTGTCCCCTGTGTTCATGGTCGAAAGGGCACACAGATCCCTGGCTCTAATACCGCCCCCGGGCGCACTGGCCCGACCAATAATTGCACGACTACTAAACTATAAGGACAGAGATATGGTTCTGCGCCAAGCGAGCGAAAGAGGAGAAGTGCAATATGGGGGCAATATTGTCTCCTTTTACCCAGACTTCACCATTGCCATCCAGGCAGCCTGAAAAGACTTTCAACCTGTCAAAAAACTCCTGCGACAAGCCAATGTTAACTATGCCCTCCTGTACCCAGCGCAGCTGCGGGTGGTTCACGATGGAAAAACCCACCACTTTACTAATGCCAAACATGCGCTTAACGCTTAAGCTCGCCAAAAGTATAATTGCGGAGACCTGAAAAAGCCCCCCGGGAGCGTCTGGAGGATCACAAATAGATGAAAATTACTAGGAACATCTCTGTCAGACCTCTCAAAAAAAATGGGAGCCCTCTTCCGAGATACAAGTGCTGATGGGCGCACCCCTATCCTCCCAAGAACAGCTCCACTGTAGAAAATGAACCTGCCACATCAAACTTTGATTAACCGGGCAGATCACCTTTGGCAACATCTGCTGCCTCAGCCACCCAGCCCCTACCAGGGTGGGGTGTATGCTGGCTCACCTCTGCCCTCCGGGATGAGTCCCTTACGTTGGACAATACAGGTTTTGGATGAGGGGACAGGTGGGTGGTGGGCAGGGGACACTCAACCAAGTTTGGGGGTGGGTATAGGATTTGTTATGTGTTATTGGTTCTTCTATTAAAATGCACTCACATCACAGAGCAGGCCCCTACCCTGGTTCTCCCTGCATTCTCCCCAAGTACTAAATCATCGAGAGCACTTAGCATAAACATCCGCTCCTTCGATATCAAAACCCTAATCTATCACTACCAGACAGAGATACCCGGATCACGCATCAAACTTGCTTGGGCATCCACATTAATAGATTACCCCCACACAGTCCTATGACGTCGAATATTAGATGCCTAACATGGAACGTTAGGGGGCTCAATGATGCACGAAAAGCCTGTCTAGTACACACCTTTCGCATAAGACATCACATAGACATATGCTTCCTGCAGGAACTCCACCTTACCCCTTCAACTACAACCCGCCCTAAAGCCCGGTGGTGCGCAGAAACTCATGCATCCTACTACTCTAACTATGACCGTGGCACGGCGATACTTATTCGCAAAAACATTCCATGTAAACTCACTCACGTGAAATTAGATCCAGAGGGTCGCTTTGTTCTCACAGCTGGCATACTGCACCATCACCCCGAAATATTTGAGTGCATATATGGACCAACCACTGATTGTCCCGAATTCTTTAGTGAAGTATGGCGACATATTACCATTCTCGAACAGGGAACGGTCATATGGGGGGGGGGGCGACTTCATTGTTATACTGGACCCAGATATAGACAGATCTAGCACCACCCGCCGCCCACATCCCAAAGCTGCCTCACAGTTATATGCACTAATAGAAAACCACAGCCTGACAGACGCTTGGCACCAGCAGAGAAGGCACATGCACCACATCAGCGACCGGGGCCTGGTCACATATAGATTACTGGCTTATCACCAAGGACGCACTGGCGTGGACGACAAACACTTCATTAATGCCCCGAACATTATCAGATCACGCCCCAGTGCTGCTAGAATTCGCAATGCCCCAAGCTCCCCGCGCGCCTTCTCTTGGCAATTACCGCCTGGAACAGAGGTACACACCGCCATTGTAGATTACTTCAAAACAAACGAAGGGTCAGTAGATTACCCATTGGTGTTATGGGAGGCCTTTAAGGTCGTCATAAGAGGTGTATGCATTGCAAAACAAGCAGGGGTCCTAAACGCCATACGTACGAGACTTGTGCGCCTTGAGACAGAGCTGTGAGCTTTAGAACAAGATTTTTTTCAATCCAATGACCAAAGCACCCTAGCGCGCATATGTGAAACCCTATCCGAGTACAATGAGGAAGCGGACCGAGAAATACACTACCTAGGAGGGGGGGCTAAAGCCCGCAGATACGGAGAGGGTGAGCGACCTGGCAAGACACTAGTCTATATGCTTAAACCCCTTGCAGAAAATAACTATATCGCTGAATTAGTAGATGAACATGAGGAACACCACACTAGATCCACTGATATACAGCACTTCATGACTGCGTACTACTCCGAGCTCTATCAAACCAACTCTCATATTCCCACGGACCAAATCAAAAACTATTTGGACTCGGTACAAATATTATGGCTAGATGATGCGTGCCGTCAATATCTAGACTCCCCGTTCACGGAGGAGGAAGTCCTACATGTCATTCGTAGCCTCCCCAATGATAAGGCCCCGGGCCTGGACGGCCTCACAACATCCTTCTATAAAGAATTTGCTGCTACACTAATCCCCCATTTACTGCCCATGTACTAGTCCTCTATGGAAACTGGAGAATTACTACAATCACTACGAGAGGCGGTCATTGTCACTATATTAAAGCCTGGCAAATCGGCCACTTCCTGTGACTCTTATAGACCACTCTCTATGATAAACGTAGATAACAAAATCTTGGCAAAACTCATTGCCAACCGCCTGTCACCGCTCCTCCCTGACATAATACGGCCAGATCAGTCTGGCTTTGTGCCAGATTGATCTACTGCACACAATCTCAGTACCTTTTTTGCGGTCATGCATGGGACGAATCCAAGCGTGGCAGCCCTGCTTGACGCCACCAAGGCGTTTGACTCCCTAGAGTGGCCATACCTGTTCCAACTTCTCCAACATATAGGGCTAAGCACACATTTTTTAAATCTCATTAAACTTCTATACACTGCCCCCTTAGTCTGGATACGCGTTAGCCTGCTATCCGACCCATTTCTAGTTACGCAAGGCACGAGGCAGGGATGCCCCTTGTCCCCACTCCTCTTCACCATAGCCATGGAACCTCTAGCAGCCAAACTACGCCAGTACCATGCACACCGGGGAATCCGATTCCGCGAACGAATCGTCTTAGTCTCCATGTACGCAGACGACATTGCCTTATACGTTAGGAAGCCTCAAGAAAATTTAGACTGTGTTATCAGGGAGGTCATCAAATTCTGAGGCCTTTCAGGCATAACGATAAATTGGACTAAGTCCGTCCTCTTCCCCCTAACTGACAGTACTAGACAGTTTGCACCTGAATTTGAATTGCAATGGGCTACGGAACCAGTGCGATATTTAGGTGTATGGTTAAGTCGAAACATGGAAGAGTTATGGCAGGCCAACTATGGCAGGATAATCGCTTGGCTGGAGGAGAGAATACCGATCTGGAACCGACTTTCCCACTCGCTTACTGGCCGATTGGCTATTGCCAAGATGGTCGTGCTGCCTAAGTTTCTTTACCTCTTCATTAACCTTCTGATCCCACTTACGCAACACTTTTTCAAACAACTAAGATCCAACCTAATTCCCTTAGCTGGTGCGGGCAAGCAACCCAGGTGAGCATGGGAAATCCTCACACTACCCTTTCGTCAAGGAGGCCTAAGATTCCCAGACCTGACACTGTATGAGCTGTGCGTCCAAGCCCAATACTTATATTTCTGGCTCTACCCAGTCAAATTTCAGCCACATACCGCTGTCAAGGCAGATTTAACCTCCCCAACGCTACTATCAACAGCTCTATATCAACCCTCTAGACGCTCTCGGACGCCTGTGGACGCAGTGGACTGAGTGAGGTGGGCTTGGGACAGACTGAGAAGACGAGCATCCCTGGGCTGCCTATATGCTCCCTCTATCCCTATCACGCGCAATCCTGCGGTACCGGCATTAGTGGAGAAGGGAATGCGCACTCAGGCCCACACAGACACCTTTACACATACGCTGATCTATACCCGAATGACCAATTCGGAACTGCACCTGTGCGGACCGACACTCCTACGCCCACCATGATGGATACGGTCCTCTACACTCAAATACGAGCTACGTATCGTGCAAATCATACTACTTTCCCAGCACCCCCACCCACACTACACGCCCTCGAGCACGCCCTCGAGCACGTACTCACGCACAACTCCCATCGTAAACTCGTCACTAGGTTATATGTGGTGACACAAGTCAAGACACCAATATGCACCCCCAAGGCGCTAGCCCAGTGGCAATTAGACACAGACCCCCCCATCACCACGGACCAGTGGTCCTATTGTTGCATGCAGTCTGAGGCATTATCCCCCAACTACAGATTGCGCCTCATACATTTCATATTTTTACATAGCCTATACCGCACTCCCCTACAGCTGAAACGAATGGGCCTTAACGAGGAGGCACGATGTGAAAGATGCTCGACACCACTAGCATCATTCCTACAATTGGCTTGAAAATGCCCCAAGATACTAAACTACTGGCGGGAGATACACTCCACAATTCAACAAATAATAGGACATGTGATCCCCTTCACCCCACCCCTTCTTGGCTACGTTAAACATATATACCTGTGGCCTCACGCTGCCTAACAGCCATGCTGCTACTACTAGCTAAACGCCAACTCGCTAAACACTGGGGGAGGAAGGGTGTCGCCAAGGTTGCCTTATGGCTGCAGGACGCGTCATACTGCCAGGAACAATTGGCCCAATACTGAGAACTAATGCCCCTACAAAGTTGCCCGAAAGATATTTGGGAACCACTCCTAGCATATCTGCGCTCACGAGCTACTACACCCCCCTAGAAAATCGAACGCAACAAATACAACCCTACATCCCCACACCTGGTTAGGGGGAAAAGATTGACACGGGTTAGCTGTGGGATGAAGTAGCCTAGCTCTATGTTCTGCTGGAAAATCCAAACTGAGCAAGATTTCTGTGTAATCCATCCTATATATTAGAATGACCCTCGAGATAATTACTTAGAAATGTTAGCTTACTATGCAACGTCTAATTGATGCTTGAGATGCTCTATGTAATACAGTTGATGTAAATGACATATGGATCCCCTTTCTCTCTCCCCCCTTCACTGTTCCCTGCGCCTACTTTATTATGATGCATTATTTGTACTGTAAGATGTTACTTTTTCAAATGCCAATAAATAAAACAGTAAAAAAAAATATATATCTCCCCCTAGGCTTTGTACTGGTTTGATAGTTCAGGTGATACATATAGGTTGTCCTAAACTTTGAAATTAAGAAAATGAGGTTCAGTGATGTAAAGTTGTTTATCCAGGATCACACAATTTGGCTGACGGTGGAAGACGTGTTTCCAGCACAGAGATGTCTAGTCACATTGTCTGCACTTTTGTCACAGGAGTTGCTTCATCTCTATAAGCATTGTGTGACTGGAAAATTGTGTTTAGGAAATTAAAGAGATATTGCCTCATTTGTGTTTCAGATAGTGATTATACATTCATCAATTACATTGCACAAAAGAAACACTGAATTGTTTTAGTTTGCTTAAATATTACATGCTACTATTATTGCACAAACTAATGCTACAAATATAAAGGAGTTCTCCTCACCTATGTCAACCACACAACCTGGGTCAATCACAGAGGTTTGGCAGGACTTGACATGGACACATGGCAAAGATCAGGATGTGTAAAAGCAGGAGCAGGTGCTCCGTGGGATCCAGTTGTGGGAAGCAGGCGAAACAGTGTCAGAGCAGTCTGTTAAAGTCCTTCTGGCTGCTTTCTAAAAGACGAAGGTGCGTTTGTGGAGTTGTGTATGGGCACTAATGTAATAGAAGCTGCCTCAGGGCAATACCGAGGTGCATTTGCAAAGTTTTAGGGGACTGTCTGTCAGCACTAGAATGGCAGGGATGCTATAGCTCATCATGGTGGTAGCATTTGGCCAAACTCCTTGTATGTTGTTCTGTAATATGCACTTTTTGGCTTCTTTTAAAAAAAATCGCTTGGGAATGCCATCCCACTCTGCTCCGAACACTCCTAGGAGGTTCGAGTTTACTCACGACACTCACTTGTTCAAGGCCATTCGGGTGTGCCACTTCCCCCTTTATATGTATTTGTCTTTGAGGTAAGGCCACGAGTCACCTTTTTGTGCTTTATTGCAATTCTTAGCACCTGCAATGGAAAATATGTTAACTAATGTAAAAACATACAGTGTAGGAGGCTGGATTTATGCAGTATAATGATATGAGCTTGTACCTGTCTATTCCGTAAATGTAGACAACTCCGACCATTTCACAAAAAGCAATGATAAGTAAGGGGATGGATCCAGCAAAGTTGTCAAACAAGGCCAGCCAGTAGTTTCCGGAATTTAGCACAAAAATCAATGCTATCAAGAAGGATACTGCACAGATTGTTCCTGCAAAATAAATGGCAACAATTAGCCAAATGTTTCATGTATGGAGAACAAACAGCATAAACAAGAATTTACATTGTCGTTGTTTACTTGACAGCCTGCCACAGAACTACGTGTTTCAGAATGGCAGTTGAATGGCCACGATGTCTCAATCACCAACCGCTGTGATGTAGACCAGATAAGTAGAAAAAAGACCAGATAATTTCGCAGAAAATACTTCTGTATTGAACAAGGATTTGGTTGAGATCTTTTTTGTTTAAAAAAACTTTATACTGTCAGCGAATAAGGAGAGGGCAACAGGCTCATATCAGAAAGTGAGCAATCAAGTGACTGTCCAAAACATGGGTACTCACAAACATTTGCCCAGGGGCTGCAAAGTATGGTCTTTGGTGTGACCGAGGGTCGCACTGACGCCAGCAAGATGGCGGTAGGGAGTCCGGGTGGCTCAAGGGGTTGTAGGGAAAGCCAGGCATGTACATCTAGTGGCTAAATTGCACAATGTGAAACCAGAAAACCTGGGATCAATCCTTGCTTTCCCCTTGACCAAACTGTGATCCTAGGCATTTTTCTTCACTTTGCCTTCTTTTTCTTCATTATGGTATATAAGAGGACCTCGAAATAAATGAGTTTAGAATGTGTGCTGTACAAAACCTTCTCCAGTGTTGGATTATAATGTTGTCCAAGTATATTAGCAACCTAGGCCACCCACAGGGTGCGCAACTGACTTGCCTCTTAGTTCACTATTGGCATTGTTGTTATAGTAGGGGGGAAGCATGAATGTTTCTAAATTCATGTTTGAAAATTATCACTTAAAAAAACCTCTCAAAGCACTGGTATGGTAAAACGCTTCTGCATGTTAATGAAATACACTTTTTTGAATTTTGAAGAAACGTAATCCTATTTTTACACATTTGTTGCAGGATGTCTTTAAAAATAAAGAGGTTCCTAAAGTTAAGTGGTGCAGGACACCTACTTAGTTGCTGCATACCTTCAGTTAACCTGCAAATAAATGATTGCCTGTTTATTTAAAAAAAAAAAATCAGAATATTTGTGCTTAGCAGCCCATGCTGCTGTTCACCAGGGAGGCCGCATGTAAAGGTCTAGAGGGCCGTACTTTGAGTATCACTGGTCCAAAACAACCAGCAAACCTCTGCACAAATATCTGCAATCTTATAGCAGAGCACAAATCAGCACATACTCAGTCTAAGCAAACACATTGATAATTCTAGTTTAATAACGTACAGCCCAAGACATTAGACTTTTTTTTGTGTGCAGTTTTATACAGCGTGAACTCGACCCGAAGGCATTGGAGCGCCTTACATGAGCACCAGTTACGTTACACAATTCTGATGTGTCAATTAGCAGAGGGAGTTGGCAGAGCATCTACACCAGAGGCTGATACCTAGCTCAGTGTCACAAGTTCTCTGACTGGTTTCGTGATATCTAGCCTAAATCCAAGGAGTGCAATCATGGAAATAAACATGAAATATATTGGGCTTGCACACCCTGCAATTTGCATAATCACAGAGTTTGCAACCATAAAATGTTAGTATTTACTAACCCCTGGCGTGATTTGGAAAAGGTTTGCAAATCATTTTGAATCACAATTAGGAAGGGATATGCATTC
Source organism: Calotriton arnoldi (assembly GCA_963921515.1). NCBI lineage: Eukaryota > Metazoa > Chordata > Amphibia > Caudata > Salamandridae > Calotriton > Calotriton arnoldi. The sequence goes on from CAWUFW010016342.1 coordinate 23,301, forward strand.
ACGGCATGGCTCCCCGGTGGGGGGGGGGGGGGTGAGGCGGGTGTCGTGTGGGGGGAAATGTCGCGCCTCGGAAATAAAAAAAAATAATTAAACGTACTTTGAGGCCGGGTCCCGCGTCTTCTCTGTTCCTGCTTTCCTGCTCTCCTGCCTCCGACAGGAACAGGAAGCAGGCAGCCAGGCTCCCACCCCTAAGCCAATCACAACACTGCATGCAGCATTGTGATTGGTCTGCGCGCCGTGACACAGTGCTCAGTTATGGGCTGAGGGGTGGGCAGGATCTCCATGCAGGCTGTAATGCAACCTGCATGGAGAACAGGGAAGTGTGCTTGACTGATTTGGACAGCCCGAGAGGGCCGACCAAACAGTCATTGCGCACTTAGGAGTGTGCAAGCCACTCCTCCCCTGCCCTGCTCAGAGAACAGAGCAGCCCTGCCCACCCACCCGCCTGCCGCAAAGCAGCAGGACAGGAAACATAAAATGACACTAACTCTAAGTTAGTGTCATTTTATGTTTCTCACTACTTAAAAGCAGTGTGGCGACGCTCCTCCGCCATAGCGCCATAGCGGAGGAGCCACCCCTGGGGATATGAAAGGGACATTGCCTCCTAAATGCGATCATTACTGAGATGTATCAATGTTATGTTATTTTGATTTATTACAAGCACAAATCACCCCTGGACGGGTATCTCGGCGCGAAACCAGACAACAGATAAAGAGGGCTACCTTTTAAAATAGGTGAGTCTTGAGAAATTTCCTGAAGTGGAAGTGGTCCTCACTGATACATAATTGCAGTGGCAAGTTATTCCATTAGAAGGCAGCAAGGAAGGAAAACGACCTGCCTCCTGACCTGGACTTTCTGAACCTAGGGACCTTCAGCAAAGCCTTGTCGCATGATCTTAAGAGTCTGGAGGGGGTATAGCGAGTGAGCTTTGATGAGAGATGGGAAACACCCACTACAACGAAACTTTTAAAACGCATGCTATTTGTTGTACCCTGCACATAGAGACACTGGAAACCTTGTTGTATATTCTGAAGTCATCTTTATTAGTTCCAGTTACGGGTAGAACACTATTACAACGCATGCCATCACAACGCAAGTGCTATCACAACGCAATGCCATTACAATGCATGTCATTACAACGCATATGCCTTTACCACGCATGCCTTGATAACGAATTTCATTGTAAAGGCATGAATGGTAAAGGCATATGTGTTTTACATGTAGGTATAAGGTAAGTATATGCGGTTTAGGGTGGGTGGGTTTGGGTTTTGGGGTGGCAAGGGTAATTTTAGGAGGCACGGTGGGTATGTGTTTTGGGGTGGCAAGGGTAATTTTAGGGTTCAGGTTTCGGGGTGGTGAGGTTAATTTTAGGGTTCAGGGTGGGTTTGAGTTTTGGGGTGGCAATGGTAATTTTAGGGTTCAGTGTGGGTATGGGCTTTGGAGTGGCAAGGGTAATTTTTTTTTTTTAACTTCTTTTTATTGAAATCAATTTATCACATGAAAAACCAATGTACAGGCAATGTTATACTCAGTGCTGCATTTGGCAACAATCCACATTTAAAATACAACCCCAGCCGGGGCAGAGAGTAACACAGTTTATTGACCTAATGGCCTCTACTCCATGTCTATTCTTTGAATGTCCATCGGTGGCTCACAGATGTCTCCCCTGTAAGTGTTCCATTTTTGCCATATCTGCGACCACTTGGTGGGACAACCTGTGGACACATACACAGTTTTTTCGGTAAACATACAATGATCCATATCATTCTCCCAGAGCCTCAGGGACGGTTTTTCTCTCGCCCCCCACAGTTTTGCAATATTTCGTTTGGCGACCATCATCCCCAGCGACTCTCATAATTTCTCTTTAATGCTTAGGTCTGTAGGGCCCCAAATATTTAAAAGACATAACTTGATATTGCAGTCGGTCGTTACCCCCATGACTTCTGTCATACAATTCGTCACCCTCTCCCAGTATCCCTGGATTAATGGGCACTCCCAGAGTATATGTATGAATGTGTCATCTTGCCCGCATCCCCTGATACAATCTGCGTCAACCCTAAAGCCCATCTTCATCAGCGTAGGCCCCGAGTGATATATTCTATGGAGTATCTTGAGTTGAACTAGCCTCAGCCTAGATGAGATAGCCGTTTCCTTTGGAGATGGCAAGGGTAATTTTAGTGTTCAGGGTGAGTGAAGGGTTTTGGGGTGGCAAGGGTAATTTTAGGGTGCAGGGTGGGTAAGGGTTTTGGGGTGCCAGGGGTAATTTTAGGGTTTAGGGTGGGTTTGGGTTTTGAGGTGGAAAGGGTAATTTTAGGGTTCAGGGTGGGTATGGGTTTTGAAGTGCCAAGGGAAATTTTAGGGTTCATGGTGAGTAAGGGTTTTGGGGTGGCAAGGGTAATTTTAGGGTTCAGGGTAGGTATGGGTTTTGGGGTTGCAAGGGTAATTTTAGAGTTCAGGGTAGGTATGGGTTTTGGGGTGGCAAGGGTAATTTTAGGGTTCAGAGTGGGTAAGGGTTTTGGGGTGCAAAGGGAAATTTTAGGATTCAGGGTGGGTTTGGGCTTTGGGGTGCCAAGGGTAATTTTAGGATTCAGGGTGGGAATGGGTTTTGGGGTGGCAAGGGTAATTTTAGGGTTCAGGGTGGGTTTGGGTTTTTGGGTTGGCAAAAGTGTTAGGGTTCAGGATGGGTATGGGTTTTGGGGTGGCAAGGGTAATTTTAGGGTTTACAGAGGGTAAGAGTTTTGGGGTGGCAAGTGTAATTTTAGGGTTCAGGGTGGGTATGGGTATTTGGGTGATAAGGGTAATTTTAGAGTTTAGGGTGGGTATGGGTTTTGTGGTGGTAAGGGTAATTTTAATTTTTTGGGTGGGTGTTTTGGGGTGGGAAGAGTAATTATAGGGTGGATAAGGGGTTGTGTGATTTTAAGGAAATGTGTGTATTTTTATATATATATATATATATATATATATATATATATATATATATATATATATTATTTTTTTTTGTTCTTTTTTTTTGTTGTTGAAGAAGCCGTGTGGCGAAACGCGTCTGTCAGGGGGGGTGTTTGCACAATAAAGCATTGAACTAAAAGAAACTCCGTGAGTGCTCTTCATTGGGGTTACGGAAGAGTGTGCCTGGTTTGCGTATATATATATATATATACATTTATTTATATGCTTTAGTACAATAAAATGTCTTTTCCATTAAACCATCCTGTCCGATGTTCCACTGGATGTCGCAACACTCTCACCCGCACCAGTCCTGCCCACATTTTTCACTGCGGTAAGTTGATAATTGGAACACTGTGCCTTACATGCCCGTCGCCTGCAGCTGGATGTTAAAACAGGCTTGCCGCAGGTGTCCGTCATATGGATGGGCATCCCTGGTTTTGCATAAACCACGTCCTTCAATGGTCGACAGGGTGTGCAGCGGCGTTTCAGGCAGGCCACAATAAATTTGTTTTACTGCTTTCCAGCAAGGCCGCCGAACCCGCGGCGGGTGCAACCAGATAGGTGGGAGTGGAGCCCGCTGGTCAACTGCCAAAGAAAAGTTTGGTCACACAAGGGGGTAAAATATGAGGCTTTAATGATCACAGACGTGTTTCAGCACATTGCCTTCCTCCGTGCGATAAAGGCATAAGTCGAAGAACACAGTGTAGACCCTTTTAAATGTCCAGCAATGTGATTGGTTGTTCTGTGGCCAATGGGAGGACTGCATTTCCCCCGGACTGGTAGTGGAGCGCCGACATCCCCGAAAAGAGTTAACTGAATTTCAGGCCTCAATGCTCCATTAAACCATACTGTCCAACGTTCCACTGGATGTCGCAAAACTGTCACCCACACCAATCCTGCCAATATTTTTCACTGTGGTAAGTTGATAATTGGAACACTATGCCTTACATGCCCCTTCTCCTGCTGCTGGATGTTAACACAGGCTTTCCGCTGGTGTCCGTCATATGGATGGGCATCCCTGGTTTTGCATAAACCACGACCTTCAATGGTCGACAGGGTCGGCAGGGTCTGCAGCGGCAGTTCAGGCAGGCCACAATAAATTTGTTTCACTGCTTTCGACCAAGGCCGCCGAAATCACGGCGGGTGCAACCAGATAGGGGGGAGTGGAACCCGCTTGTCAATTGCCAAAGAAAAGTTCGGTGCACTCAAAGGGTAAAATATGAGGCTTTAATGATCGCAGACGCGTTTCAGCACATTGCCTCCCTCAGTGCGATAAAGGCAACAGTTGAAAAACGCAGTGTACACTCTTTTAAATGTCCAGCAATGTGATTGGTTGTTCTGTGGCCAATGGGAGGACCGCATTTCTACCGGATTGGTAGTGGAGCGCCGACACCCCCGAAAAGAGTTAATTGAATTTCAGGCCTCAATGCTCCATTAAACCACTGTGTCCGATGTTCCACTGGATGTCGCAACACTCTCACCCGCACCAGTCCTGCCAAACGTTTTCACTGCGGTAAGTTGATAATTGGAATACATGCCCCTCGCCTGCTGCTTGATGTTAACACAGGCTTTCTGCGGGTGTCCGTCATATGGATGGGCATCCCTGGTTTTGTATAAACCACAACCTTCAATGGTCGACAGGGTCTGCAGGGTCTGCAGCAGCGGTTCAGGCAGGCCGCAATAAATTAGTTTAACTGCTTTCCACCAAGGCCGCCAAACTCGTGGCGGGTGCAACCAGATAGGGAGAGTGGAACCCGCTTGTCAACTGCCAAAGAAAAGTTCGGTGCACTCACAGAGTAAAATATGAGGCTTTAATGATCGCAGACGCGTTTCAGCACATTGCTTTCCTCAGTGCGATAAAGCCAAAAGTCGAAGAACACAGTGTATGCTCTTTTAAATGTCCAGCAATTTCGGGCCTCAATGCTCCATTAAACCATCTTGTCCGATGTTCCACTGGATGTCGCAACACTCTCACCCGCACCATGCGGGTGAGAGTATTGCAACATTCAGAGGAACATCGGACCTCCCATTGGCTACAGAACAACCAATCACATTGCTGGTTATTTAAAAGAGTGTACACTGTGTTCTTCGACTTTTGGCTTTATTGCACTGTGGAAGGCAATGTGCTGAAACATGTCTGCGATCATTAAAGCCTCATATTTTACCCTTTGAGTGCACCGAACTTTTCTTTGCTGTGTATATATATATATATATATATATAAAACAGGAAACGTCTTTTCACGCTTGATCAATCAGCAAAGACGAAGCGAACCCAGTTGCAGTGCAAAGTTGTTTATTGGTGTTCAAACCCCTGCACCACCGCCATTACGCGTTTCAGCCCTCGTGGGGCCTTGATCACATGACACAAATGGGGAGCATGATTGAGTTTTTAAAGTAACAGTGCCTAGAGAGCAAGACTGCAATTCACCAAAGACATAGAAGAGTTGAAATAAAATTTCTTCCTTTTTTACAATTAGCCTGAGACAATAGGAGATCAGGGTCAAACGAGCCAGACATGTGCAAATGAGCAATTCCAATAAATATATAAATATGTATAAATAAATAAATAAATACACATGTAATTACATCATAAGATTAGCTCATAAAAAGGGTAATTGTATGTTAAAATTACCTCACTACCACCAATTGCAAACAGTACCGTATAATATTAGTAAGATAAATGCCTACTAAAATAAATATTCAACTTAATTATAGCAATGGGGACTGGCTTCATTAGATCATCCTTATATTAAAAGTAAGTCATAAAGGAACAATAAAGCCCAAGTGGGCCAATGCAATGGAATTCTATGTCAACAAGTAAAGTGTCAGTGCATATGTGCAAAAAGGTGTCAAAAATTGACACCATACATTCTCACGTGCAAAAATGTGCAAAGATAAAACCCTAAAAACCTATGAAAATAAAAAAGATTTTTTTGTCTATTTTTAAAAAAATTTTTAATTAAAATTAAAATTAAAATTAAAATGAGGCAGCGGCAAAGTATGCTATCGTGATTTATGATGCTAGGGTAGGAATCCTAGAAATATTCATGTATCCTATACTTATAAATGTGTGAAAAAATCTTCACTGCTATTCAAACCTACTGGTGTCTTACAATCTAATTCTAATATGTACCTAGTCTCAAGTTTGCGCAAAAGGCCCTCCCGGTCTCCACCCCTTCTAAGTGGAAGGACCGTGTCAATTACAAAATATCTGAGCTCTTTCGAACTTTTGGCATGAATTTCATCAAAGTGGCGTGCCACCGGATAGGACATATCACTATTATTGATTGCCCTAGCAATACATTTGTCACAGTACTGTTACAATTAATTATTGGAAACATTTCGCCCATAATGGGCCTACTGACCAAATGACCATACACATATTCAGTTGTTTTTCAGTGCAAGAAAGCGAGTGTAATACCCTGTGCATGAACTCCTACTAATCCAACCTGGGATTCAGTAGAGCATGTTGTTAAAAGTGCATGTGCTAAACATAAATTAAAAAGTTAACATTAAAATATATATATATATATTACCTACTGGCGGTCGCCAGTAGGTAGTTATAGTTAGGACCTAGTTTCCATAGGAAAAGCGTTTTTTCTTTTGCCAATAACTTTGGCGCCGTTTGATGAATTTTCGCGAAATTTTCAAAACTAGTGGGGCGCTCCGGTCAGCTCCTGTCTTGAAAGTTTCAGGGAGATTCGTCAAGCGGGGGCTGAGAAAAAAGGGGGGTCCCAAAACGCATTTTCCCCATGTTAATTTCCATTGGAAACTTTAGACAAAGCTACAGCCCGAACTGCTGAACGGAATTACACCAAATTTGGCAAAAAGGTAGCCCTTGGTTCAGAAAGAGTCCTTTATGTTAAATGGTGTAAATCCGTTCAGTAGTTCCTGAGAAATGAGAAAAAGAAAAAATATCGATATCTATGGCCGCAGTGGGTTCGCGAACCCTCCCGAGCACGAGCTTCATTCTCATTGGCTGCCAACACTCCAAACCAGGAACTGTTGGCAGCCATCTTGTGACTCGGTAGAACCGAGTCACAAGAAAACAGTAGAAAAAAGATTAAAAAAGAAGAAAAGGGGGCAGGGTAGAAACACCCTGACCCCCTAGGCTTGTTCAGGGGGTCCCACAAGGACCCCCAGGGATAAAATATATATATATATATTTTTTAAACGGTAGAAGTCGCGTTGGGGTCGCGACTCCTGCCGAGAAAATAAAAAAAAAGCGCAGACTGTCGTTTTTAAAAAGCCCCCGGGTGGGCCAGGTCCCGGGGGCACTCGCGAATTAATGTGCGGGGGCCCGCGGGGGCCCCCACAGCCCCGGGGACCGCCACCTCCCCGGGGCATTTTATATTTAAATACGGGGCAATGAAATGGAGAGAGGGGGGCCGCGGGGCCCCCCTCCAGGAGCCCTCTATGGCCCTGGGGACCGCCACCCCCCAGGGCCGGCTCCTGCAGTGTCCTGGGGTGCCCGCCCTCTGGACACTGCTGTTTGCAATGGCAGGGCGGGAGCACGGCTCCCGCCCTGCCATAGCAAACTCCTAAATTGCTTCATGGAAGCGAGAGCAGGGAAACCTGCTCTCGCTTCTACGAAGCAAAGTAGGATTGCTTTTCCACAAGGGGAGCTGCATGTCAGCAGCTCCCCTTGTGGAAAAGCAATGCCGGCTCCCGCAGGAGGTGGGGAGCCGGCGGGACCGTGTGGGCATTGGGGCTCCCCCCATGGTCCCCAACTGTGAGGGTATGCTCCGGGGGATGGGGTCCACGGGGCCAAAACTGGCCCGGGAGGGGGGGCCACGTGGTCCCCTTCCCTTTTTTTGAAAAAGATTTTGGCATGCCCTGGGGGATGGGGTCCCCGGGGCGAATATAAATTATTGGTATAGACGGTTTTTTTTCCCGCCAAAAGCTTGGAGTCGCGACCCTAGTGCAGCGCTCAGCACAGACCCTGGTGTGAACGCGAGGGGTGCGCGGCTCCCAGCGCGCCCCCCTGGTATGAACCCGAGGGGTGTGAAGCTCCCAGCACGGCCCTCTGGTGTGAACGCAAGGGGCGCGTGGCTCCTTGGTGTGAACGCGAGGGGTGCGCGGCTCCCAGCGCGGCCCTCTGGTGTGAACGCGAGGGGCACGCGGCTCCTTGGTGTGAACGCGAGGGGTGCGCGGCTCCCAGCGCGGCCCCTAGTGTGAACGCAAGGGGTGCGCGGCTCCTAGCGTGGCCCCCTGGTGTGAACACGAGGGGTGCGCGGCTTCCAGCGTGGCCCCCTGGTGTGAACGCGAGGGGTGCGCGGCTCCTTTAGTCGCGCTGGGTGCGCGACTCCAAGCAAAAATAATGAAGATTTTTTTTATATAAACCTAGGTTATATGTTGTGTTATTGAGTGGCTCTAAAAAGAGCCCTTGTTTTCATTGGGAGATTGTTGTAGCTACATGTAAGTGCGGATGCAGAGGTTCAGGTTGTTGAGAAACACTCTGTTGCCTTCATCAGTGAAGTGTACTCCGTCACTTCTGTAAATGCCATCCATATTGAAACGAAGATTGTTGTTATAGATGGAGCCCATACTATGGTCTCTGAGGTAAGCAGAAACAGCTTTATTGACATTTTTTCTAGCTTTCTCAATCTGAGGACAAAATTGTTTGGACCAGTTCCATTTCTGTCTTTGGCATATGTTAGAGTATACAAAGACAGTTTGGGGGAAAAGCAACATCAATTCTGCAAAGGCGTCCTTCATTAGCAATTCCAGACCTACCCCAGTCAATGTGCCTAGGTCATTGCCACCACAGTGCACAATCATGAGGTCAGGGGCTTGGAGATGCAAAAAGGTTTTAACCAAAGGCATTAATTGTTGCCACTTTAATCCTCTCTGCCCAATCCATTTTATGTCTACATTTTGCAAAGCTAGGTTTTTGTCAATACCTGTGTTCAGCATACCTTTTGCACCAGAATACATAGCTGTGCCCAACAATCCACACAGAAAGCATCTTGAAGGGATGTCTGTAGGAAATCAAAAGATGTCTGTAGCTGAGGTAGTCAGTTGGTAGAATGAGAGGAATCTAAAATGGTGGAGAAGATGCTGTTTTTAAGGAAGAAGAGAATTGATTGGCTGTTTAAGATCATTGTACATTCAAAAATAGGGTGCATTTTACTTTCTTTAAAAAGCAAGTTTCTTATTGGTTAGTCAAAAATGTTTGAAAAGTACAGTAGAAAGGATAAGGTCATGTTCTGCTAAGGCAACCACACCTGGTGTTTCCATTTGCAACATTGTGTGGTGAACTTGAAAACATGGTGAACTTTTGACCTGTTAGTTAAGTTGAATGTTGCATGAGCTGTTGCTATGGAAACTGGCATTAAGCAGAAGGGGTGAAGAAGTCAGTTGATAAGAGTTATTATCTGTAACCAATGGAAATGTGTTTTACAATTTGAAAAACTCTGGGAAGCAATGTCATTTGTTGCTTATGTGTATTTGTATGGAAAAAGAGAGGGAAACCATGCCATTACTGGTTTAACCTTCCTGAGTCTGGTACATTATATTGACTGTGTGTAGAAGGAAATCCTGTCTGAGTGTGTGAGATTTTTCATTCAACAGATTTATTTGCAAGGTGAGTTATACATTTTTGAGGTTTATTTTTAAAAAAATTGACATTATTCTAAAACTGTGTTGTTTGAAATATATTATTAAATGTAGAGGTGTATATTGGAATTAGTTTCATTGTGCTTGAATATTGTTTAAAAAGAGTCTGTACAGTAATATGTGTATTTTTAAGATGATTACTGATGTTATTAATTAAGCTTGTTTTTTAAGTCTGTTCAAATGTATAGTTGAATGATGCCACATATTTTTAGATAGTTGGATGAAGATGAAGTACAAATGTGTAGTTTGAAAGATTTTCATATAAGGTGTAGTTTATTAGCCTTAATTTTTTCTACTCTCTACAAAAGGAATAGTTGAATGATACTGCATAATTATAAATACTTTGGTAAAGATGCAGCACAACTGTGCTGTTTGAAAGATGATCATATAAGGTGTTAATAATTAGGTTTCTGTTATTAGTTTGTACAGAAGTTAAAGTTAAATGATGCCATATGTTTTAAGATAGAATGGTGAAATAAGGTGTTGTTAATTATGCTTCTTTTTGTAGTCTGAGCAAAGGTATAGTTGAATGATGCCACATAATTTTAGATACAAAGGTGAAGATGTATAATAAAAGTGTGGTTTTAGAAATGCTCATAAAAGGTGTTGTTAATTACCCTTCTTTCTTAAGTCTGTTGAGAGGTATAGTTTGATGATGTCGCATATTTGTAGATTGAATGGTCAAGATGTAGGTCAAAAGTAAACCACCACATATTACCCTTTCTGGTATGTTGTAGTTATCTACTTAACTAGATAGTTTGTAATGACTCATGTATGTGTTCAGAATCTATTTATACAGTTGTATGTATGCTTACTAAACTATTGAGAGGTGTCTGAGCGATTACAGGAGTGCAAAGGTAGTGAATATGTGTTTTTAAAACTACATGAGTAATGATTTACGGATTCCATATTGTGGAATCACCCAGTTAGTATCCAAGCACTACCCATGCACTCATGCAATGACCCAGGCACTAACTGATGCACTGCTACAATCCCTTGAGCACTACCTATACAGTTCAGTAATCTCCATGTTACTACCTATGCACTCTTCCAATCACCTAGCCAGTCCCATGTCCTTATGCAATCACGGCGCCAAAACCCAAGCACTTATAAATTCACCATGGACTCTCCTTGCAGTACTCTAATCATCCAGTCACTACCCTTGTACTCATGCAATGACCCAGGCACTAAGTTATGCACTTCTACAATCCCTTGAGCACTACCTATACAGTTCAGTAATCTCCTTGCAGTACTCTAATCATCCAGTCACTACCCTTGTACTCATGCAATGACCTAGGCACTAACTCATGCACTTCTACAATCCCTTGAGCACTACCTATACAGTTCAGTAATCTCCCTGTTAATACCTATGCACTCCTCCAATCACCTAGCCAGTCTCATGTCTTTATCCAATCTCTGCGCCAAAACCCAAGCACTTATAAATTCACCATGCACTCTCCTTGCAGTACTCTAATCATCCAGTCACTACCCATGTAGTCATGCAATGACCCAGGCACTACCTCATGACCTTCTACAATCCCTTGAGCACTACCTATACAGTTCAGTAATCTCCCTGTTAATACCTATGCAGTCCTCCAATCACCTAACCAGTCTCATGTCTTTATCAAATCTCTGCGCCAAAACCCAGGTACTTATAAATTCACCATACACTCTTCTTCCAGTATTCTAATCATCCACTCAGTACCCATGTACTCATGCAATGACCCAGGCACTAACTCATGCACTGCTACAATCCTTTGAGCACTACCTATACAGTTCAGTAATCTCCCTGTTACTACCTATGCACTCCTCCAATCACCTAGCCAGTCCCATGTCCTTATTCAATCACTGCGCCAAAACCCAAGCACTTATAAGTTCACCATGCACTCTCCTTGCAGTACTCTAATCATCCAGTCACTACCCATGTACTCATGCAATGTCCCAGGCACTAAGTCATGCACTTCTACAATCCCTTGAGGACTACCTATACAGTTCAGTAATCTCCCTGTTACTACCTATGCACTCCTTCAATCACCTACACAGTCCCATGTCCTTATCAAATCTCTGCGCCAAAACCCAAGCACTTATAAATTCACCATGCACTCTCCTTGCAGTACTCTAATCATCTAGTCACTACCCTTGTACTCATGCAATGACCCAGGCACTAAGTCATGCACTTCTACAATCCCTTGAGCACTACCTATACAGTTCAGTAATCTCCCTGTTAATACCTATGCACTCCTCCAATCACCTAGCCAGTCTTATGTCTTTATCCAATCTCTGCGCCAAAACCCAAGCTCTTATAAATTCACCATGCACTCTCCTTGCAGTACTCTAATCATCCAGTCACTACCCATGTAGTCATGCAATGACCCAGGCACCACCTCATGACCTTCTACAATCCATTGAGCACTACCTATACAGTTCAGTAATCTCCCTGTTAATACCTATGCACTCCTCCAATCACCTAGCCAGTCTCATGTCTTTATCAAATCTCTGCGCCAAAACCCAGGTACTTATAAATTCACCATACACTCTTCTTCCAGTATTCTAATCATCCACTCAGTACCCATGTACTCATGCAATGACCCAGGCACTAACTCATGCACTGCTACAATCCTTTGAGCACTACCTATACATTACAGTAATCTCCCTGTTACTACCTATGCACTGCTCCAATCACCTAGCCAGTCTCATGTCTTATTCAATCACTGCGCCAAAACCCAAGCACTGATAAGTTCACCATGCACTCTCCTTGCAGTACTCTAATCATTCAGTCACTACCCATGTAGTCATGCAATGACCCAGGCACTAAGTTATGCACTTCTACAATCCCTTGAGCATTACTTATACAGTTCAGTAATCTCCCTGTTACTACCTATGCACTCCTCCAATCACCTAGCCAGCCTCATGTCTTATTCAATCACTGCGCCAAAACCCAAGCACTAATATGTTCACCATGCACTCTCCTTGCAGTACTCTAATCATCCAGTCACTACCCATGTACTCATGCAATGTCCCAGGCACTTAAGTCATGCACTTCTACAATCCCTTGAGCACTACCTTTACAGTTTAGTAATGTCTCTGTTACTACCTATGCACTCCTCCAATCACCAAGCCAGTCCCATGTCCTTATTCAATCACTGTGCTAAAACCCAAGTACTTATAAGTTCACCATGCACTCTCCTTGCAGTACTCTAATCATCTAGTCACTACCCTTGTACTCATGCAATGACCCAGGCACTAACTCATGCACTGCTACAATCCTTTGAGCACTACCTATACAGTTCAGTAATCTCCCTGTTACTACCTATGCACTCCTCCAATCACCGAGCCAGTCCCATGTGTTTATCCAATCACTGCGTCAAAACCCAAGCACTTATGAATTCACCATGCACTCTCCTTGCAGTACTCTAATCATCTAGTCACTACCCTTGTACTCATGCAATGACCCAGGCACTAAGTAATGCACTTCTACAATCCCTTGAGCACTACCTATACAGTTCAGTAATCTCCCTGTTACTACCTATGCACTCCTCCAATCACCTAGCCAGTCTCATGTCTTTATCCAATCTCTGCGCCAAAACCCAAGCATTGATAAATTCAACATGCACTCTCCTTGCAGTACTCTAATCATCCAGTCACTACCCATGTAGTCATGCAATGACCCAGGCACTAAGTCATGCACTTCTACAATACCTTGAGCACTACCTATACAGTTCAGTAATCTCCCTGTTAATACCTATGCACTCCTCCAATCACCTAGCCAGTCCCATGTCCTTATCCAATCACTGTGCCAAAACCCAAGCACTTATAAGTTCACCATGCACTCTCCTTGCAGTACTCTAATCATCCAGTCACTACCCATGTACTCATGCAATGACATAGGCACTAACTCATGCACTTCTACAATCCGTTGAGCACTACCTATACAGTTCAGTAATCTCCCTGTTACTACCTATACACTCCTCCAATCACCTAGCCAGTCCCATGTCCTTATTCAATCACTGCGCCAAAACCCAAGCATTGATAAGTTCAACATGCACTCTCCTTGCAGTACTCTAATCATCCAGTCACTACCCATGTAGTCATGCAATGACCCAGGCACTAAGTCATGCACTTCTACAATCCCTTGAGCACTACCTATACAGTTCAGTAATCTCCCTGTTAATACCTATGCACTCCTCCAATCACCTAGCCAGTCTCATGTCTTTATCCAATCTCTGCGCCAAAACCCAAGCACTTATAAATTCACCATGCACTCTCCTTGCAGTACTCTAATTATCCAGTCAGTACCCATGTACTCATGCAATGACCCAGGGACTAACTCATCCACTTCTATAATCCCTTGTCTACTACCCATACAGTTCTCTAAACACCTAAACAGTACTCATTCACTCCTCCAATTATCCAGGTAGTACCCGTATAGTGCAGCAAACCCAATGTGATTTCAAAACAAAGCATTTAATTTGTTTATTTAGAACGTGTTTGTTTAGTAATAGAAAAGTATATTTCTATATAGTTATATTAATAATATTATATATTTTTTTGTAATCTCTTTTCAGATATTCTTCATCATCATCAAAAAAGACTTACCATGACCAAAAAAACAGTAAAGAGGAAACAAGAAAAGAAAGAGTATTATTTAAAGAAAAGACAACAGCAAGAATTAGATGAACTACAACATGTGGAAAAAAAGAAAAAGTCTTGCGGTAAGAGAACAAAAGAATTTATTAAAAGACTTTCAAGGACTAGAAACAATTTGCACAATGTAGAAAGTAGAAAGAATACCTTAAAAACAAAGAAGAATGAAATGAAAAAAGGACAAATTAATGGCAAATCACGTTCTGAAAAAACAATCTATGGTACAAGAAGAAAGAATCAATTTGTTGAAATAAGGAAACGAATGTTTCACAATAGAGTAGCACAAAATTTAATAAAAGATGGGAAGAAATATAAAAAAAGATCAGCATTTTATAAAAAGAAAAAACAGATTGAAACTATTGTTGAAAAAGCTTTTGAATTAAAAAGGAAATTATTCATATTAGTTTTAAACAGAATGCGATCATTAGATAAGCCAATACGTTTTATGAAGATGAAAAGTAAAAAGAAGAGACTAATTAACAGAACTAACTTTTGTGACATTTTTTGGGGTGAATGGAAGCACACTTCAAGTTCAGAGCCTTTTTTTAATGAAGAGAGCTATTTTCAAACCAATAAATTAGTGCACGCAGTTGATACCAGTGGTCGTGCTTATGAAGTGAAGAACGGTTGTCCAATTGAAAAAGAAAAGATGGTTCCTAGAAATGTAGAAGAAGTGATAGCTGATGAAGTTCTAGGGAGACTTACTAAAGCCCCAGTGTATACTTGGGATTGTAGTAGTATTTGTAGTATACGACAAGAGTCTATTGATATTTTACGCAATTTCTTACGAGAGTATAGTAAAAAAGTGTTAAACAAAAGATTAAGATACTGCATGGACTAGATCCTTGCAAAGTGAGAAAAAATACTGGTTTGCAAGGTCATTCTCTGGCTTGTCTTTCTAGAAGAGTGTGTAAAAGTGTTTTTCATCATTTGAGAATGTTAGCAGTACATCACTCTCAAATGCGGAAGTTAGTAAGAAGATTGTACTACGCAAAAAGTCCAGCAATAATTTTAAGTGATTTAAATAGTGCTCTTTTGCATGGATCAGTATCAGATGTAAAAAAAGTTTGTGATGAAATAGAGTTTCGTTACTTTGGTCCTGAACAAGAGTGTAGACAAAGTGAGACATTGATAGAAGTAGGTGTTGAAGAAAACGTGGAACATAGTAGTACTGAGAAGTTTCAAGAAGAAATTACGAAGTTTAAGGTAATTTGTTGTGAAAGACCAACTTATGTTTGTATTTGTTGTCGACGAACTCACTATAAAAATCAGACCAGGAATGTTGATCTGTATTTAAAAAGTGAAAAAGAAACTAATGAGAAGTGGAAGGAATTTGTAACTTATTTGTTGGTAGCAGATTGCTTTGATTTGGGTAGTGATCAACGTATTTGTAAATATTGTTATAACAAATTAGAGGACAACAAAATGCCAGCTAGAGCTGTACATAATAACCTAGAGTTGGTACCTATTCCTCCAGAACTGGTAGATTTAAACACGTATGAGTCTATTCTGATTCAATCTGTGCACCCGTTTCAGGCTATTGTTCGTATGGAGCCTAAAACAGGTAAGTTGCCTCCCACAGATTTACAGAGAGGATTAAAAGGAAGAGTTGTATATTTACCTTCAGATTTAAAGAAAAATATTGAAACTATTGGTGTAGAGAAAGAGGAAACTGCACCTGTAGTTATTCTAGTTAATGGTGTTCCTACGAAGAGTCGGAAAATATGGCAAGAATTAGTAGATGTCAGCAAAGTGCAAAAGGCAACGTTATATCTCATAAAAAACAATGATTACTACAAAAATGTGTATGTGGAAGAAGAAGAAATAGTTTTAGGAGATGATAGCGAAATGTCAAGTGGCCAAATTGAAAAAGTGGACATGTCCAAAAGTGAAGAAATTTATGAACATTATAGTGTACATCCTTTACATTCCAAAGAAGTGATGGGAAATACTATAGAATTATTCCAAATGAAGAAAGCGAAGTGGAGTCCCATGAGTGTTTGGGAAAAAAGTTTGGAAGCTCGTTGTTTTCCACAGCTCTTCCCCACTGGAAAAGGTGGACGATATGACGAACGACCAGTACAGATTCCCGCATCAGAATATCGGACAACAAGATTGTACTCAGAAGATCCAAGATTTTGACAATGTATCCCATATATATTTCATCTTTTGTTTGAAAGTGACTTGTCTGGACTTTCATATGCAGTCAACCACATATTAAAAACAAGAGTTCATCTTCAAAATGTTTCTGCAAAGGAACTCATGAACAAAGTACATGAGAGAGATGATCATTTAGAATCTCAATTGATTAATTTTATGGCGTGTCAGCGTGGTACTAATGAGTATTGGTATCGTCGTCATGGAGAACTTAAATGCATGTTAAGGAACTTAGGAACTCCTACGTGGTTTGTTACGCTAAGCTGTGCTGAATACGCATGGGATGATTTACTTAAATTTCTTCGAGAAGCAAATTTAAATATTAAAAACATTGAATTCAAGACACCTGGAGAACTGTGTTCGTTGGATCCTGTAAATGTGTGCAGATATTTTAATCATAGGTTTCAAGCTATGATGTCTTTCATCTGCAATAAAAACAATCCTCCTCTTGGAGAAGTTATTTATTTCTTTTGGAGAAAGGAGTTTCAAGCTAGAGGTGCTCCTCATATACATATGCTTTTATGGATCAAGGATGCACCCAAATTTGGAACTGATTCGGATGAGACTGTTTTATCTTTTATTGAAGACTATGTTACATGTACTGTACCAAAAACAAGAGAAGAAAACAGCTTAAGACAACAAGTTTTACGGTTTCAAAGTCATCGATGTGGCAAATACTGTCGACGGAAATACAAGTCGAAGGAAAAGTTTTATACCACATGTCGTTTTGGATTTCCACGTCCAGTAATATCGAAAGGAAGAGTCAACAGTTTCATGTCAGCAGTGAGGCATACTATCACTAGAAAATCTCCAAAAACACTTACAATTTAAAAAGAAGTGAACAATCAAAGTATATTAATGATTATAATCCAGTTATTTTGTCGATGTGGAATGCTAATATGGATATCCAGTATGTTGCGGATAATTCCATTGCTGTTGCTCGGTATGTAACGTCATACATAACAAAATCTGAAAAGACGGAGTTGAAAGAAATGTGGGAAGAAATTTCCCACGAGAAGACTCTTAGTAAGAAATTGTACAACTTTAGTTTGAAGATGCTGTCCCATCGAGAGATTGGATCCTACGAATGTTCGGATCGGTTGTCCTCTGCAAGTTTATATTCAAAATCAAGAGGAATCATTTGGGTTAGTCTAGGTCTTGCTGCAACACGAAATCGAGTACTTAAATCTATACAAGAAATTGAATATTTAGCATTAAATGAACCGGAAAGCACAGATATTGTTAAAACAAACATGCTGGATACGTACTATCCAAATAGAAGTCCCCATCTTGAAAACATATGTCTCTATGAAGTGCTGCAATATTACAGTTTTAAGAGAAATATTACAGAGAACATAAATGAAGAAAGATATGCAGTGGTTGGTTCAGAAGGATGTTTGGTGAAACATAGTAAAGGAAATCTGATTAATCACAGGAAACTGAGTTGTGATACGCCTGATAAAAGGGAATTTTACTGTTTAGCACTTCTGCAACTCTTCAAGCCTTGGCGTACTGAAATGGAATTACTTGGAGATTTTCAGTGCTATGAAGATTCTTTTAATGCATGTAAAGATAGCATTGAATGCACAGTTTTTCAAAATTATCTCCAAATGTTAAACGAAGAAATTGAACAGGAAGCTAGTATTGCAGTTGAGATTGCTAGAGACAGTTCTCAAGATAGTCAAAGTTCTGCTCCACTCAGTCAAGATCCACTAGGAGAACCAATTCTTGAAAATGAAGCAGCAATTGCCATGAGTGAAGTAGAAACGGCAATGCATCAAGCTCAACAGGATATTATGGAGTTGGCAAAACTTAGAAGAGCAACTAAATATTGAACTGAAAGAAATATATCAGCAAGTTACACAACAGATCGACCATTGTTTTACTTCATGAAAATAAAGAATGCAACTGTACATCATTTCAATCTATCAGAATGTATATCAGTGGTCAAGCTGGTATAGGAAAAAGTTTCTTAATTAAAGTTTTAACCAGTTATTTACAGAAAACCACTGAATCTCATTTATCTTGTGTTGTAACCGATCCAACTGGGTTAGCAGCACACAACATTAAAGGAATTACATTACATCGCTTACTAATGCTACCTGTTGAACATGAAAACAAGTTGGAATATCACAAGCTTTCTGGAGAAGCTTGTTTGGAAGTTTCAAGAGTACTAAAGAAAATGAAACTTCTGATTATTGATGAGGTGAGCATGGGCTCAAACTTAATGCTTGCCTTTGTGCATTTAAGAATGCAGCAAATTTTAAAAACAGAATACGATGTCTTATTTGGAGGAAAACATGTGATCTACTGCAACTTACTCCTGTAAAAGGGCAACCAGTATTTAAAACACTTGTGCATGAAGACACCAGAAAGTCTTTGGGAAGTATTGGAAATGTGAACATTTGGTCATATTTTGAATACAAAGAACTTATTAAAAATATGCGACAGGCAAGTGATGAAGATTATGGAAGCATTCTTCAAGATATAAGAATTGGTGTATTGACAGAACATGGTAAAGAAGCTTTGCAAAGTCGGCTACTTACAAACTTGTTTCCAAATGAAAATGTTGCTCCGGAAATAATATATAAAAAGATTGGAGAAAAGAAATCAATAATCTGCCTAACGCCAACACTGCGAGAGTGTTCTACATTCAATGAAGAACTTTTGAAGCTGGAAAAACAACAAATAATAAAAATGGAAGCCTTTGATAAAATAGAGCATGAAGAAATTACTAATATTTTGTCAGAAAAATTAAAAACAAAATTGGATTCATTGGAAAAATCTATATCTAAGACTGATGGTTTAGAAAAGAATTTATATGTATGTGAAAACTGTCGGGTAATTTTACGGCGTAATTTGGATGTGAAAAAAGGTTTAGTGAATGGAGCAATGGGAAAAGTTGTTGGTTTTGTTAATTATCAAAATAGAGATGCAATTGAATTTTTGAAGATTAAATTTGATCAGATTGAAGAGGTAAAACAGATTGGACGTTGTTCTGTTCGTTTTTTGCTTGTTAAATATTTGTATGTTCGTAGAAAACAGTTTCCTCTATCTTTAGCATATGCGGCGACCATTCATAAATCTCAAGGTTTAAGTGTAGACAGCGCTTTGGTAAACATTGGAAGTACCGTGTTTAAAGAGGGAATGGCATATGTTGCATTGTCCCGAGTCAGAACTTTATCTGGATTGTATTTGATTGATTTTGATGAGAGAAAGATTACTGCAGATGCAAATTGTGTAAGAGAGTATAATCGGTTAAGAAGACTGTATGCTCCCAATTTAGGTGAATATCCTGTATATGAAAAGCGTGTAGTAGGTCGAAAACGAAGATATGAGAATCTCTGTAGTGAAGTTGGAAAGAAGAAAAAAATCAAGACAATGTTGAGATTCCAAACAAAAAGAAAAAGGACACTGTTGAAGAGATTGTAGGATATCAGTTAGAAAATAGTTCAGGTATCAACTGCTATGCTAATGTAGTGGTGAACGTCGTATTTTTTCTAGAAAATCTCCAACAGCAAATTATGGAGAATCGAGAAAAAAGGTTTTGTTCCTTGTTGCATTCTATTTTTGAAAATTTGAGAACTGATAAAACTAAAATCCAAAGTGTTTCTGGCATTCGGAATCTTCTGGATATATGTTCTGGTTCTTCACAATTTACACAGAATGTTCAACAAGATGCCTAGGAATTTCTCATGTTTATGCTTGCAGTATTGGAAGATGAAGGAATACAAATTGAAAATCTGTTTGGACTTCGTTACAGATGGAAACATGAATGTGAAGACTGTACATTTACTTCTACCACTGAAATAGACACTGAAAGTTTCATATATTTGACAATACCAGATTGTAAAACAGTGTCTTTTAAAAAATTAGTAAAATTAGCAAATCAAAATATGGAATGTAGTCAGGGCAAATCTGAAATGTTAACAACATTATTTATAGAAAGATTTGGACAATATGTCATTTTAATGATACAACGTTGCAGACCAGAAGGAAGAAAATTGGAAACTAATATTAAAGATTTTGTGGCAAGTCAACTGTCAATTTCAGGAAGAACTTTCAAAGCAGTAGCAATTATTTTCCATGATGGAGCTTCTACAACATCTGGACACTACACTGTGTATTTACAGTGCAATAAAGGATGGACACATTGTAATGATGCCCATTTGCAATTCAAATATCGGTTGCCCTATGAATTACCAAATTCATATCTAATATTTTTGATTCCAAAGTTCTGAGAACATCATTTGGCCTATTGGGAAGATGTCAACAGGAATTAATGAGGTTATTTTGGAAATTTTCAATACAAACAAATTCAGAAACATCATTCGGCCTATTGGGAAGATGTCAATATGAATTAAGAAGTTTATTTTGGATATTCTCAATACAAATGATTTCGAAAACATCATTCGGCCTATAGAGAAGATATCTAGAATTGCTGATTCAATTATTGTTTCTGTTCTTTCATACTGTATTTAGAAAATTGTTTTAGAAAGAAATATTTCATATATTTGATCTTTGTATTATATGCAATGTTATTGAGGATGTTTATTTTAGGAATTCTGAAGACATAGTTAAGTTTGTTGTAAATATTTTGAACACAGATTTGTTTTTTTTAACAATCTTATTGATTGTATTTTTTTGCCCGCTGTTACATGATGAGGAACATTGAAATCACTGTCTATGGTGAAATTCAATAGATTCTGAGAACAGCAAAAAAGGCAAACTGAATATGTTATGTAATGGTAAAATTATGTTGTGTTCTTAAAACTATAACATTATATATTATAACTGTATTTTTTCTTCTCTTTTACAGACCCAAATTCTAAAGTTTGAAACTTTTTAAAATTTAGATTATAAAAAACAAGTGAAAAAATTGTTTCAAAGACTTTCATATCTACTATCGAAAAGGTAAGATTAAGTAACTCAAACACTACCCATGCACTACTACATTCACTTCTGCACTATCCATACAGTTCTCTAACCACCTAGACACTGGTCATTCACACCTTTAATTACCCATGTAGTACCCATGCAGTCCAGCAATCCCCCTGTCACTCCCCATGCACTTCTCCAATTACCCAGTCAGCACCATGTACTTATCCAATCACTCTGCCAAAACCCAAGCACTTATAAATTCACCATGCACTCTCCTTGCAGTACTCTAATCATCCAGTCACTACCCATGTACTCATGCAATGACCCAGGCACTAACTCATGCACTTCTACAAACTCTTGAGCACTACCTATACAGTTCAGTAATCTCCCTGTTACTACCTATGCACTCCTCCAATCACCCAGCCAGCACCATGTACTTATCCAATCACTCCGCCAAAACCCAAGCACTTATAAATTCACCATGTACTCTCCTTGCAGCACTGTAATCATCCAGTCTCTACCCATGCACTCATGCAATGACCCAGGCACTAACTGATGCAGTGCTACAATCAACTGTGTACTACCCATGCAGTCCTCTAACCACCTAGACACTGCTCATGCACTTTTCCAATTACCCAGGTAGTACCCATGCACTCCAGCAATCTCCCTGTCACTTCCCATGCACTACTCCAATCACCCAGCCAGCACCATGTACTTATCCAATCACTCCGCCAAAACCCAAGCACTTATAAATTCACCATGCACTTTCCTTACAGTACTCTAATCATCCAGTCACTACCCATGTACTCATTCAATGACCCACGCACTAACACGTGCACTGCTACAAAAACCTGTGCACTTCCCATACAATCCTCTAACCACCTACACACTACTGATTCACTCCTACAATTACCCAGGTAGTACCCATGCAGTCCAGCAATCCCCCTGTCACTTCACATGCACTCCTCCAATCACCCATCCACCACCATGTACTTATCCAATCACTCCGCCAATACCCAAGCACTTATAAATTCACCATGTACTCTCCTTGCAGCACTGTAATCATCCAGTCACTACCCATGTACTCATGCAATGACCCAGGCACTAACTCATGCACTGCTACAATCAACTGTGTACTACCCATGCAGTCCTCTAACCACCTAGACACTGCTCATGCACTCCTCCAATTACCCAGGTAGTACCCATGCACTCCAGCAATCCCCCTGTCACTTCCCATGCACTCCTCCAATCACCCAGCCAGCACCATGTACTTATCCAATCACTATGCCAAAACCCAAGCACTTATAAATTCACCATACACTTTCCTTACAGTACTCTAATCATCCAGTCACTACCCATGTACTCATTCAATGACCCAGGCACTAACACGTGCACTGCTACAATCACGGGCTAACACCAGGAAAGGAAGGGATTGGGCGAGATTGCTAAAAAATAAGAGGCTTCCACAACTCACCGAAAAAATTACCTTTGATATTAATAAATTGGTAGATGAGAACTATTTGAATCTATGCAACCAAATCACCCACACACTAGATCAATTGGTCCCGATGAAAAATATTAAAAACAGAAACAAACCGTCAGCTCCATGGTACAACGAGGAGCTAAAGTTACTCAAGAAAAAATGCAAACAGGCAGAGAGAAAATGGAGGAGGCAATATAAAGAGGAAGATAAAGCTGCTCTGAAATTTGTACTGCACAGCTATAAAGGGACAATTGATAAGGCCAAAGCTAAATACTATGAAGAAACTATCCTACAGGCATCTAATAAGACCGGAACTCTATTTAGTATAGTAAGAGACATGTCGAACCCGGACTGTGTGAAAAGTAAGACTACAGCCTCACAAGAGTTATGTGATGGTCTGTCAGTGTTCTTCGAAGATAAAATTAATAAAATCATTAGTGGCCTAAATTCCAACATGGAAATAGGGATAGATAGGGAAAATGATAAGTCGGAACGAGCAACAGAAAACACTCAGGAGGAGGGAACCGATAAAGAGATCGTAGTAACCTTTG
This sequence comes from Calotriton arnoldi, assembly GCA_963921515.1. Classification (NCBI taxonomy): domain Eukaryota; kingdom Metazoa; phylum Chordata; class Amphibia; order Caudata; family Salamandridae; genus Calotriton; species Calotriton arnoldi. The sequence continues at coordinate 46,581 of CAWUFW010016342.1, forward strand.
AATCCTTCCCAATTCCTACAGAGGAGGAGTTTAATATGTTAGCAGGTAACATCTCCTCTGGTTCCCCTTTGGACCCTCTCCCACATAAGCTATGGAAAGCCTTTCGAGTAGAGCTTTTCCCTCAGCTCTATCAAATTTGTTGCCAGTCCCTAATCAGTGGCATAGTCCCAGAATGCTGGAAAAAGGCAGTGGTGACTCCTTTGCTAAAAAAAGCTACACTTGACCCTGACTGCCCATCAAATTATAGACCTATATCTCTGTTGCCATACCCGGTAAAGATTGTGGAAAGAGTGGTTAGCAAAACTCTCTCGAAATATGCAGAAGAAAACAATTTACTGGATGAAGTACAATTCGGGTTTCGCCCGGTCACGGCACAGAAACAGCTCTGGTGACAGTTCTGGACGTTCTTAGAATGCGTGCTGACACTGGCCAAGCAGCCATATTGGTATTATTGGACATGTCGGCTGCTTTCGATACGGTCAATCATAGGACCTTGATCAAAAGATTAAAGGAGGCTGGAGTTGTGGGAAGGGCACTGAACTGGTTTCAGTCGTACCTAACAGGTAGACAACAGGCAGTGGCTATGTCACCTTTCATTTCTCACAGCAGCTACATAAAGCATGGGGTCCCGCAGGGTTCAGCCATAAGTCCCATTCTTTTTAATCTTTATCTGCGTCCACTCATGTCCATTATTAAATCTTTTGGTATTGAAGTGGTTAACTATGCAGATGATACTCAACTTGCCTTCTCATTTGAAGGGAATCAAGCAGTATCTCTGGAAAATTTCACAGCTGTATGCGTGAAACTGCAGGATGGCTCAGGGAGAACTCGCTGCAATTCAATGGAGACAAGACTGAGGTTATATACTGTACAGCAAAGAAAATACCCCGTCCACTGCCAGTGGACTTCTGGCTGGATCCTAAGAACAATCCACCGCAGCCAGCCAAGACAGTGTGTGACTTGGGGGTTCTACTGGACAGTAATCTACAGTTAGAATCACAAGTGAATAAAACAGTGAATACATGTATATCACTACTCCGAGCTTTACGGAAAATACTCCCATTTTTATCAATCTCGGCCAGACCCCAGGTGGTAAGGAGTATCATCATGAGTAGATTGGACTATTGTAATGCCCTGCTTCTTGGAGCACCGGCGGCTCTAACAAAAAAGCTGCAAAGAATACAAACAATCGCAGCTAAGCTTGAATTAAAAAGACAACGCAGATCTTCTGCATCGCTAGCTTTAAGGGATCTCCACTGGCTGCCTATTTTGCAAAGAATTCAATTTAAAGCACTTTGCATTGTTCATAAGGCGGCACATAAAATGGGGCCTAAACCATTACAGAGAATGTTTAACTGGTACGCCCCAGCTAGAAATCTCCGCTCTTCAGCAGCCTACTTAGTATGTACCCCACGAGTTAAGAAAACCCGGTTGGGAGGTAGATCATTTAGCTATGCAGCCTCAAAACTATGGAATGAACTACCAAGTGAACTTAGACAAACTGACGACTTGTTGCAGTTTAGAAAGAAGCTAAAAACCAGGCTCTTCCCAAGAGAATAGCCTTGAGAGATCTGTTTGTCGTGATCTCAAAATTTACAGATTGCACAGTGTCTTAGGTAATCCCAGCGCCAGGATGCCCGTTGGGTGATAGCTGCGCTATATAAATGCAATTTACATTACATTACATTACCTGTGCACTTCCCATACAGTTCAGTAATCTCCCTGTTACTACCTATGCACTCTTTCAATCACCCAGCCAGTCCCAAGTCCTTATCCAATCACTGTGCCAAAACCCAAGCACTTATAAATTCACCATGCACTCTCTTTGCAGTACTCTAATCATCCAGGCACTACCTATGTACTCATGCAATGACCCAGGCACTAACTCATGCACTTCTACAAACCCTTGAGCACTACCTATACAGTTCAGTAATCTCCCTGTTACTACCTATGCACTCCTCCAATCACCCAGCCAGCACCATGTACTTATCCAATCATTCCGCCAAAACCCAAGCACTTATAAATTCACCATGTACTCTCCTTGCAGCACTGTAATCATCCAGTCTCTATCCATGTACTCATGCAATGACCCAGGCACTAACTGATGCACTGCTACAATCAACTGTGTACTACCCATGCAGTCCTCTAACCACCTAGACACTGCTCATGCACTCCTCCAATTACCCAGGTAGTACCCATGCACTCCAGCAATCCCCCTGTCACTTCCCATGCACTACTCCAATCACCCAGCCAGCACCATGTACTTATCCAATCACTCCGCCAAAACCCAAGCACTTATAAATCCACCATGCACTTTCCTTACAGTACTCTAATCATCCAGTCACTACCCATGTACTCATTCAATGACCCACGCACTAACACGTGCACTGCTACAATCACCTGTGCACTTCCCATACAATCCTCTAACCACCTACACACTACTGATTCACTCCTACAATTACCCAGGTAGTACCCATGCAGTCCAGCAATCCCCCTGTCACTTCACATGCACTCCTCCAATCACCCATCCACCACCCTGTACTTATCCAATCACTCCGCCAATACCCAAGCACTTATAATTCACCATGTACTCTCCTTGCAGCACTGTAATCATCCAGTCACTACCCATGTACTCATGCAATGACCCAGGCACTAACTCATGCACTGCTACAATCAACTGTGTACTACCCATGCAGTCCTCTAACCACCTAGACACTGCTCATGCACTCCTCCAATTACCCAGGTAGTACCCATGCACTCCCGCAATCCCCCTGTCACTTCCCATGCACTCCTCCAATCACCCAGCCAGCACCATGTACTTATCCAATCACTGTGCCAAAACCCAAGCACTTATAAATTCACCATACACTTTCCTTACAGTACTCTAATCATCCAGTCACTACCCATGTACTCATTCAATGACCCAGGCACTAACATGTGCAGTGCTACAATCACCTGTGCACTTCCCATAAAGTTCAGTAATCTCCCTGTTACTACCTATGCATTCTTTCAATCACCCAGCCAGCACCATGTACTTATCCAATCACTGTGCCAAAACCCAAGCACTTATAAATTCACCATGCACTCTCTTTGCAGTACTCTAATCATTCAGGTACTACCTATGTACTCATGCAATGACCCAGGCACTAACTCATGCACTTCTACAAACCCTTGAGCACTACCTATACAGTTCAGTAATCTCCCTGTTACTACCTATGCACTCCTCCAATCACCCAGCCAGCACCATGTACTTATCCAATCACTCCGCCAAAACCCAAGCACTTATAAATTCACCATGTACTCTCCTTGCAGTACCCTAATCATCCAGGCACTACCCATGTACTCATTCAATGACCCAGGCACTAACACGTGCACTGCTACAATCGCCTGTGCACTTCCCATACAATCCTCTAACTGCCTAGACACTGCTCATTCACACCTTCAATTACCCAGGTAGTACTCATGCAGTGCAGCAATCACCCTGTCACTTCCCATGCACTCCTCCAATCACCCATCCAGCACAATGTACTTATCCAATCACACCGCCAATACCGAAGCACTTATAAATTCACCATGTACTCTCCTTGCAGTACTCTAATCATCCAGTCACTACTCATGCATTCATGCAATGACCCAGGCACTACATATGCACTCTTTCAATCAATGAAGCTCTACACATGCACTTATGCAATCATCCACGCATTATCATGCACTTATTTCTCTTTTTTAACAGATAAGGTAGTTCTGAAAAGAACTCTTTTTTTTCTTCTTTTTTTGCTTTTATAATTTTTGTGTGTTTTTTTAACCATTTTGTATATTTATTTGGTGTTTTTTTAAAAAGACGGAAAAAAAGAACAGAACTAAATTTTAACTTTTGCAATTAAACAGTCATTGCAACCATAAAAAAAAAAATTAACAGCGGTGATTTCTTGCTGCAGAAACCACTGCATCTACAGATTGCTCCCCACAACAAACCACAGCCTTGCATTTGATGCAGTGTTGCTGTAGAGTAGCAAGTTCAGGACGAATGTCCGGACCTCGAGATGAGGAGCTTGAGGCTCCAGAAGTGCTTGGACCAGCTCCCTCGTCATTCTGCTGCATCTCTTCTTGGGCACGTCGCAGTTCTTCACGTGCCAGAGGTCGAGGGTGAATTGTCTGAAGATGTTTCATCATGCTAGATGTTCCGCATGAGTACTTCTTCTCACTTCCCCTCGACAGTACTCTTCCGCAAAGACTGCAGCTAACCTTGCCGGCATTTACTTTTTTTTCACCAACTGGAATAGTGAAAAATTTCCACAAGATGGATTCCTTCTTCTTTTTCAAAGGTGGGTCCAACTCCTCTTCTTCAGATGGTATATCCACAATAGGATTTGAAGAAGCCATTTGTACTCAAGAAGGAAAACACCAAAAAAATATACAAAGCAGATGAAAAAATACAGCAGGTGTGTCTCCTGGGATGGTGTAGCAAAAATGAGAAAAATGGGTGGGTTCCTTCAACTTCTAGAATGGAAAACCTTGTAAACCAATGAAATGCTTTCTTTTAAAGTCACATGGGAATCGCACACCCTGCGTGTACCAGGCGCGCACCCGACGCGACTTCGTGAAAGTATCTTTAAGAGTAATATAACTTTATTCTAATCAGAAATATATGATTTTTATCATTAGTTTACATAATCTCTTGGTCTAATATACATATTAAACTACTATACATATAGACGCGACTCCAATATTTTCTAAAAAAATATATATATATTTAAGAAAACACAAGACATTACATAATTTTAATAACGAGAAAAAAAAAGAAAAAGTATTTTTAGGATATTAAATTTACACAATATCACTAAAAAAACTTAGAAAATAACTGGAAAAACCATAGGATTAATGAACATTATAGTTAAAAATTTGCATTTAAAAAACCTTTGAAATTCACTGAAAAAACCAAAGGTTTCACGGACGTTATAGTTAGAAATTAGCATTTAAAAAACCATTGAAATTCACTGAAAAAAACATAGGTTTCAAGCACGTTATAGTTAGTTGGACATTTCACTCGTACAAAACCAGAGAAATTCGGCCGTTATAGTTAGTAGAGCTAACTATAACTCGCGCCCCCGCAATGCACTGCTGATGACGTCACATATTACATCATTCATGACATGGTCAGTGACATCACTGATGACATCACTGTTGACATCTCAAATGACATCACTGATGACATCATCCAGTGAAATCTGATGCACCTCCTCATACTCTAATATAACCTTTGATACACCCACTGTAAAATACAGACTACCATTTTCGAAACCATCGACACACCAATACCAGTTACTACATATGCACTCACTGATTCCTAGGTCTACACACACATCCACTCATTCACCCATACAATCACTCATACATGCAGTCACTCAGCAATACAACGCTATCATATGCACTCATACACCTATGTAGACACTCACACACCGCCACTCATCCATAGAGTTACTCACACACCTACTCATTCATGCAAAGAATCAATCACACTCCCATTTACTCACCTATACAGTTATACACACACCACCTCACTTATTCATACAGATAATAACGCATACTTACTCTCTTATATAATCACTGATACAAGTACACACTCATCCATACAGCCACTCTCACAATCACTGACTCTCACGTATAGTCATTTATATACTCCAACTCTCACATACACTGCCTTTTACATAAGAAGTCACTTGGAGATATACCACTGAGACACCCATTCACTCACCAACACACCCATACACACACTCGCTCACCCATAGAGCTGTTTCCACATGCACTCTTCAACCCATACACCCAGTGAATCAACCACTCACACATCTATGCACAGAGTCACACACCTCCCACCCACCCACACACACACTCAGTCTCCCATACAAATACTCAGGCAACCATTCAATAACCCATATAGACACTCATGTAGCTACTGACCAACCCATATAGCAGCTTACACAACAACAGACAGACTGATACAGACATTCACACAGTTTAGTCACTAACCCATGGATTGAGTAAGACACATTTAATCAGTCACTTATACAGTCAGTCACGCAGCTACTAAATTCTCCATCCACACACTTATACACCCACTTATTCTTCAATACACTTTGGCATATATATATAAAACATATTTAAACTTTACAGAAACACACAGTCACTGGATGATGTCATCAGTGATGTCATTTGAGATGTCATCAGTGATGTCATCAGTGATGTCACTGACCATGTCATGAATGATGTAATATGTGACGTCATCAGCAGTGCATTGCGGGGGCGCGAGTTATAGTTAGCTCTACTAACTATAACGGCTGAATTTCTCTGGTTTTGTACGAGTGAAATGTCCAACTAACTATAACATGCTTGAAACCTATGGTTTTTTCAGTGAATATATATATATATATATATATATATATATATATATATAACAACATTCCTTCCTTTACAGAAGCGTGAGTCGCACTCCCAAGATTGCAAACTTCTTTTTATTGTTTGACAGCCAGGCAACCCTTCGTTATTTTTAAAAGCATTGTCCATCCTAACGCGTTTCGGTCTCACGACCTTGTTCACAGGTACAGCCATCAAAAAGATTTCATTCAGCTGCACAAGTCAACTCGCCTCTGCTTTTGTACTCTTTCGGCCCCCTAGTGGACCTCCCTGATGGGTAATTCACACCACAAAGCAACGCTCGTGGCTTTGAACATCTCCGTGCAGGATAGAACGTGAATAATGTTTTCATTTATTTTACCAACTTCTCAAAGGCATGGAAACATTTAAGATGTTCTGGCGATGCAAACACTACTAAACCAGTTGTCTATTAAATACCTTTGTCCTCTATTGGACCGCCTTGAATAAGTGCTGTTACTATGCATTCTGGGTTTAGTAGTCCATATATATATATATACACAGCGTTTACACTTACCTGTAAAATAGTTATATTTTTAAACATAACTTTAATCACGCATACGCCTTTACCAATTCTGCTATTACAACGAAATTCGTTGTAAAGCCATATGCGCTGTAAAAGTTTGCGTTGTAATGGTAACGCGTTGTAATAGCACTTGTGTTGTTACAACCGCGTTGTAATGGCATGCGTTGTGATGGCATGCGTTGTGCTGTCATATATTCATGATAGATAGGTAGGCCCTTTACCATGTAGAGCTCTGTGAGTTAAACAGCAGATCTTAAAAGTTAATAGTTTGCATGCAGACCATTCCAAGTGTCATATTTATGGGCAAGTCACGCAGTGCAGTGCAGCAAGTCACCTTGCTGTGCTGCACTGCATGACAGAGAAGGGCAGGAATGTGCCATATTTAAGGCAATACGGCACATTCCTGTCTTTTCCCAGCGCTGGTGCCCTTTTGGCTGCTTAGCGCCAACACAGGCACCCTTGCACCATGGTGCAAGGGTGCCTCTGTTGTAAGGAGGATTGTTTTAATGCAGGAAGGGGCCCCTTCCCGCAGAAACCCATCCAGAGAGGCAGTTTCCTCTTTCTATATGTGCTGCAGAATGCACCACACACAGAAAGAGGAAAAAACGAGAAGAAATAAGGATATTTCTCCTCGTTACGCCTCACCTGCGGAGGCATAGGTTATTGGCGCATTCCCAGGTCTAAATCTTCTGGTAAATCTGGGAATGTGTCAAAATCCATGGATGTTGCGTGGGAACACCCAAGCAACACCCTTGAAAAATCCTCCCTTGTGCAGAGTAATGCAACGATTTGCAATACATTTGGGCTTTTTTGCAGTTTTATATAGCGCAGACTTGACCCAAAGGTATTGGAGCACTTTACATGAGCACCAGTTTCATTACACAAGGACACATCCATATTTTTTGGTAGGGACGGGGAGATTAAATGATTTGCCCAGCATCACAGGATGTTGAGCCGATGCCAAGACTCGAACCTGGTTCCCCAGCTCCAAAGTCGGCAGCTCTGGCCGTTACTCGAGATTTATGAAGCCACTCAGGGTCACAGAAGGTGGCCTTGAGTGGCTTCATAATTCTCATGTTTAATTTGCATCGCTTTTGCTCCGTGTTGCTTGGTGCAAGAGCAACGCACAGGAGCACGTAAATATGCCCCCTATCTTTTTGCCTTCACTTTCGCCCTCGGGTCAGTGCCGGCTCTGAATTGCACACACTTTCTCTGCTTCCATTGGGCGCAGCTCGGGCAGGCTTTAGGTTGGGAGGCAGGCCCTGATTGGCTGTAGTTCTGATGCCTTGTAGTGCTGCCCTGGGGGCTCAGAACTGCTCGATGCCTCTGGTTCCTTTTTCACTTTCTAAAGTGCTTCAGTGGAGCTCTTAATGCTTCACGTTGCAGACCACTATTGGACATCCTATGGAGAAAGGTAAGTACAGGGTGGGCTCAGGGTATCAAACGGAGACAAAAGGGAGGTAGGGCACCCAGTAAACTGAGCTGATAAGGGCACTTAAGAGATCCCCCCACTTCGACCACTGGTTTTGGAGGTGAAATCAATGGAAATGAAATATCTTGCGACAGGATGAGTGTAAAAAAGTGCCTCTGTTTAATATATGAAAGCGCTTCACCTTAATATATCAGATTATATATCTGCATTGAAAGGCATTTATTAAAAGTTATTGTTCTTAAACATTACCTTGGAAACATTCATGCCTCCACCCTGGTGAAAATGCCATTAGTGAACTTGAAGGCAAGTCAGTTGTCATGTATGTTTTGCAGGTGGTCAAGATTCTTAATATGCATGGAGCAAAATTTTAATCTAGTAAATCAAACACAAGAGAGGGTTGGGGTTTTCTACAGCACACATCCTCAACTCGTGATTATCAAGGTGCTCTCTTATACAATAATGAAGAAAAAAGAATCAATTCAAAATAAAACATTTACCTAGCATCGCCCAATTTGGTCAAGCAGGGAAGCCAGGATTGAGCCAAGGTTTTCTGGTTTCACTTTGTGCAATTCAGGTAATAGATGAGTATTCTCTTTCTCTGTCCTGTTTACATCAAAGATTAATGCCACATCTTTAATTCTTGGCACTTGATGTAGAGCGTGCATGGCAGGCAGAAGCCACATAACAGCCTGGCTCCTTTTTCAGTTCGAGGTTCTAGCAGGACATTGAGTAAAGCCACAGCCAAGCATCTGGCTCGAGCCTTCAGTGGCGCTCCCACCTCTAGGAAACAAGTGTGGTCGGGTGTCGCCCAATGGAAAGTGTGCTATGGGTGTTGAAAGACCCCATGGTAGGCAGGTGAGGAAAGTGCTATGGACTGCCAGGCTGTGCGTGGATAAGGGGGAGACAATGAAATTAAGAATTAGGAGATGGCTCAAAGTTCTCAGGATTTCCTAAAACATGGGTCAGTATCTGATCCAGTAAAGGTCTTGTCTTTGCTCTCTGGAATTTACAGTCCTTGTAACAACATTATAAATAGAGTACTTCAAGTACTAGAATTCAAAGAAAAAGCCTGGACTGGATGAGCTTTCAAGCATAGACTTGGAAAACTTTCAAAGTCAGGATGCCATCCTGGGAAATGGCGTTCCTAGACCCCATCAGTACATAAGGAAAATGATGTATGGTTTGTTGAAGAATCTCTCATATCCCCACCTCAGGAACGAGTGAACAGAGGGACAGAATGACGTCCCTGTAGACAAAACGTTTCTGAACTCCCTTCAGAGATATAGGGGCAATCAGATCACAAAGGGGCAGCAAACTATTGCAACACAGCTGGTTTTGGGGGCAACATGGTGCTGATGGCCCCCTTGTACAAAAAAGCATTTTGGAAGTGATGAAAGACAAGGCCAGCTGGAGAACCAAAATGAGGAAAAGGAGGACCAGCAGCAGGAGGCTAAAAACGTGAGAGATGATGGTAAGGCCCAGGAGGACTATGTTTTTGAGGGCCAGGATTCGTAGGTACAGGTCTAGATGAAAGACCAGGATGAAGAGGAGGGTCGGACTAGAAGGATGAGATGGAGGATTGGGTGGAGGCCCAAAAAAAGTACTAGGATAAGAAGAATGCCAGGGATGGGAGGAGGAGCAGACCAAGAACTGGAAGGTAAAGGACATAGAACAGGATGACCAGGATGACAACTTACATAAAGAGCAGGAGAAGAACCAGTAGGAGTACAAGAAAGGCCAGGAAGACAATATAAGGCCAACCAGGAGGAGTAGTAGGAAGAAGAGGAGAACAATAAGGATGAATAACATTGGGAGGACCAGCCTTATTTATTAAATGTGTATGGTAATAGGAGCCAGAGGTATGCGTATCGCGGACACTGAATTGCTCTGGCCCACGACAGACTATTAACCTCTTGCACCTCTCTGATGAGCAAGGGCTATGGAAGCAGAACTGAGCATGACCTACCATCACAGATGATTCAGTAGTCTTGTTGATGGGTCCCAAGGTCCAATTAGGCAGTATGGTTTCTGCGTCCCGATATCTGACTAGTGGAACGTGAGATCCGGCTGTTGTGGCCTTATGCCTGACTGGAGGATTCACGTGCTTATCCAGTGGGGCCTTGTCCTTGGTTGTGGGTTCAGAGGTCCGACATGATATGTGGGTGGGTCCTAAGGAATAGTGGGTGGGAGCAGAGGAACTACAGGAGAGAGCTGAAGACTTGCTATTGGGAGCAAAGGTCCAGCTGCAGATTCCAGTGCTTGTTTGGTGAGCTCTGAGTGGGTTATAAGAACCAGCTGGTGTGATGGGTTCTGAACAGTGCTTAATTGGGCCCGAGGTTTCCGGTGCTCAGCACCGGCACTTCATTGTTAACACCGCACTTAAAAACAGTCTTCTACATGGTGGCGCTGTTTCTGTAATTTAGAGATGAGCAGAGCAACAGTCGTTCATTAATTCAATATTCATTAAGATGACTAATACCTGCTGGCCAAGCCATTAATAGAGCTTTGGGGACCTGGAATAGTCTGAATTGTCACACTTGTAGGAGTGTGATGGTTAGTAGATGTGTAAGTACTATCGTTTGCAGTGCTGGCCGGGGCAGCGAGTGGTGTAATCTGCAGTGGCCTCCTGACAAGGGCCCTGGCTGTTATTTTATTTACAAATTAAGCACTGGCTTCTGACACAATGCTGGTTAAGTTCCGACATTGGGCTGGGTGATTCATTTGACTGGTGGTCCAGAGGTCTAACTGGTAGGTTCTGATGTCTGGCTAGTGGGTCTTGATGTCTGGCTAGTGGGTCCCGATGTCTGACTAGTGGGTCCTGATGTCTGGCTAGTTAAGTCCTGCTGTCTTGCTAGTTAAGTCCTGCTGTCTGGCTGGTGGGTCCTAAGGTCTGACTGATCCGTCCAAAGGTATGGCTTGTGCATCCTTTCGCCTGGCTTATGGTGTTGTGTGCTGATGCATGGCTGATGAGTTATGCTTGATGGGGGCAAAGCTTGGTGTATAAGTGGGAGAACACCTCTCATGATGTGTGGCTTGTTGGTGATGTATTGTGTCCTGAGGTTTGGCCTATACTGGGTGGTGAGGTATGATTGATGTGTACTGAGGTCTTCCTGGCATATCCTGAAGCCTTGCCAGGTTGTCCTGCTGTCTTGCTGGTGTGTTGTAAATGCTGACTAACATTTTGTGACGTCTGGCTGAAGGGTGGGCCACAAGATCTGGCTGGTGAGAACTGAGATCTGGCTGGTGAATCGTGACATTCAGTTTGTGGGAGCAGAGGTCCTTCTGATGAAAGCAGAAGTCTGGCGTGTGACTCCCCACTTTTGCTTGTGGCTTCCAAAGTGTGACTAGGGACAGGCTGGTGGATTGTGACGTTCTGTCAATTGATCAGGAGGTCTGGTGAATGGTTGCAAGAGCCAGCTTGTGAACTCTGACGTCTAAATAGTGGGTGCCAAAATCCAGGTTGTGGTTACTGATTTCTGGCCAGTTTGTCTGATGTCTGCTTGGTATATTAAAAGTCAAAACCAGCCTGTCATTGCTTGCGCTCCTGTCCATAGGGAACAGGCCTGGCTTTTCCTACTGCACTGTTTTTGCTGGAGCTGGACAAAGGCTGACTTGCATATGGCTAGTCTCTGCCTGTACTGGCATAGTAGGTAAAAAAACAAATGAACTGGAATCTGGCACAAGCGATTTCCAGTAGCTGAGACTTTTGCAAGCATTCTACCCATCGCCTTTTTGTTTCACTTCGTAAGTGTGATAAGCTTGCCAGATGTGGGTCCCTTGGTTGCTATGCCACATCACTGAAGCATTATTTCACTTATAGGGACTAGCTAGGACATAATCATTTTGGGGTTACTTGTCTTCCCGTTCAGAGGGGACTTGGGTAGGCAGTTTGACTCTACTGTTATTACGGGAGCACGACCGGCCAGACCTCACCACATTCAAGGACACACGAGACAGGCTTCAGGACAGACAAGGAGATATCTGGCAGGAGTACTAAGACATCTGGCTTATGAGTGGAGTGCTCTATAGTGGGTGAAGAAGTCAGGTTGGGAGGTGACAAGGTATGGGTGGTTTTGTTAATGTGTGTCTTGTGGTCTGTCTGATGGTCTGCAAGGTTTGGCTGTTCGGTTCTAACGTCTGGCTTATTGGTGATGAAGTCTAGCTGCTGATTGCAAGGTTTGACTGGTGAGCAGCTTTGATGTCTTAAGAGAGAGTGCCAAAATCCATCTGGTAGATTCTGATATTAGACTGATAGGTTTTGATGTGAGGTTGCAGAGTTCCGATGTCAAGCTGACAGAACCTGAGGTCTAGCTGGTATAGCCTGTGACCTGGTTTGAGTGTCCTGAGTCCTGGCTAATGTGTCCTAAGGCCTGGCTTTTCTGTTCTAGAGCCAGGCTTGTGTATCCTGAGATGTGATTTGTGGTTGTAGAATTATTACTGGTGGAAATAGTGCTATGGTCAGTGGATGGAAATACCCGACTGGTGACTAGAGAGTTCCAGGGGTGGGGTGAGATGTCCGGCAGGTAGGTGGTGAAATCTGGCTGCTAGATTGGGAATTCTGCCTGCTGGGTGCTGGTTGTTGTTTGCAAGTCCAGACTGGCGGGCTGTGAGTCCTGGATGTGGAGCACTGACATACTAATAATGGGTGCCAAGAACCAGCTGGTGATTCTGACATTAGAATGGTATGTTTCAATTTCATGCTGCTTGCTTTGGTTGTCAGCAGGTGAATTCATCTGTCAAGCTGGTAGAACCTGAGATCTAGTTGGTATTTCTTTTGACCCAGTTTGTGCACCCTGGTGACTAGCTCTTGTATCCTGACGCCTAGCTTTAGTGTCTTGAAGCCTGGTTCATGCATCCTGAGATGTGGCTGCTGGGTGGAGTCATACAAATGGTGAAAGTAGAGGTCCAGCTTGTGGGCAGAGATGTCTGCGAAGTAGGTGGTTAAGTCTGGCTGGTGTGGTCCAGCTCATAGGTGATTAGGGTCTGGCTATCGTTACAAAGGTCTCTATGGTGTAATGGCTGCTCATAGATCTGGCTGGGGAAACATGAGGTGTGGCTGGTGTATCCTGTGACCTCGTTTGTGTGACCTTAATCCTGGCTCATGCATATTGGGGCATAACTATTGTGTCCTGAAGGTGGATTTGTGTGTCCCAAGATGTTGCAGGTGGGTGGAGTAGTGCAGTTGGTGGATGTAGAGGTTGGGAAATGTGATTGGAGATGTCTGGTAGGTAGGTGGGGAAGTCTCACTGGTGGATCGTAGGGGCTGGCTCCTGGGTGGCAACGTCTTGCTCATGGTGATTAATTATGGCATTTGTTTGCAAGGCCAGGCTTATGGGCTATAAAATGTGGCTGAGTTCATATATCATGCTGGTAGAACCTGAAGTCTAGCTGTTTGTCAGACCCTCTGCGGAGTGTGGCGGGGAGAGGGGGCACAGGTCAGGCAGGTGCTAGTTGGCCTCAGCCATGGGGGATGAGATTGTTTACCACTGATGTCTCTACAAAATTAGGTCAAGTACAACCTCTTCCACAAATGACTTGCAGGTTAGCAAGAGCGAGCAGTCACAGGCTTCTCAAGAAGGAACTGTGGAGTGCTTGAGCTCAGAAATCAAGTATCAACCAACACAATAAAATTAATGTCCAGCCCAAGAAAGAAAGCACTTTAATCGCACAATAGTAGGAAATACTACACACTTAAATAACATTTATAAGTCAGTGATTTTAAGTGCTCTCTCTTGTGGGGGTTGCACAACCTTGCTCCCGGTCTGTTTCATGCCAGGTGCTCTCCCCGGGTTCTGAGTTCCTCCTTAGCGTGGTCGGGAGTAGCATGAATCAGGCGCAGATGCAGTTGGATTTCCACCATCTAAAAATCTGCTGTCTTTTATCTTGTCCCGTTTCAGGATGGGTGAGCTCTCACGAGTCCTTTCTGCTGCCACCATGTACCCAAAGTGGCTCTCCTACGCATCTGAAAGAGCTGCAGAGACTCAGCAAGTCTTTGTTGAAGCTCATAAGAGCTGGATGCAGGCCTTAGTCAGCCGCTCGCCCTCCGAGTCTTTCCATCGAGGTTTTTGTGCAGGTTGCTGTGGTGATCCGATTGAGGGTCCAACTACAGCAGCCTGGATGGCTTTGCGCCATCGAAGCAGGTACAGCTGACTGGCTGGGTGATGAATACAGCCATTTTCATTAGGTAATCCAGACTTCAGGTGATGTCCCCTCAGCCTGGAAAACTGACTGTCATGCCAACATCAATTCATGGTTGCCCAGCGGTCCTTTTAGTACTCTGCGCGTCACTCTTGGTCATAAAGGACTTGTGACTGGAACAAAGTAGGGTGCTTTGAGTCTAACTTTTACACACAGCTCATACAGGGTATGTGGATATATTGTCTCAAACTGCAGAACTGGTTTGGGGTGGTCCTTCTTTCAAGTTTCCTTTCCAGGCTGTCCTACAGACACAGCATTTGTGGGCAGTGATGCTTCTCATGGAACAGATGTCACCATCATGCATCAACCACAACAGAGGCACAAAGACATGTTAGGTTGCTGCACCTGGCTGTCAGAGTACCTGAAGGAGTTATCAGGGAAAGACAAAAGTGCTAGTGTTGAGACGGATATGTCACCTGCATGACATACTGTTCAGTACCATGCCACGTGTTCCCACACAGCGAGAATCTGTAATCCTACTTTTTTATTTTGACCTCACCACATACTAATCTATTGTGTGCATGAAAGCCTAGGCTAGCCCTTGACTAATATAGGTTCTAAACATGTCCTAAATCTTGAAGTGCACATAAAGCAAGACTTTATCCCTCATAGTGACAAAAGGGTCACTATCTCTGTCACAAGTTTTACACGTGTAGTGCGGTGGAGGGAGTATACTGTATTTTGTAAATGATTATAGCGACCAGGCCTTTTTTCCTGTGGCATGTGAATGCATGTAAATGCAAGCATACCGGCCCATGCATCTGAAAGTTATACTGCTCACAGTGAACACGGAATTCTAACACCGAGATCCCATTCTCTGAGCTTGTGTGTGTGCTAGTATGTAGTACATTTGTGTCTAAGTGAGCTAGTGATACCGGCCTGTGGGTTCCATTTTGAAAGCCCCTGGCGTGGGCATGTATACAAGATGGGGGCGAAGTTGGTTTCTTTAAATGGCAGAAGTGTATTGCTGACATTCTTGAGATGGGAGTGGGGGAAACCTGACACTGAAATGAGGAACACTGAGACTGCCTTTTCCTTAGAGGTTGGTAGGTTTTTTTTGATCTAGAGAGCTAATAATTATTCTTACCATAACTGCCATTTGGTGGATGGCAGTGTGGTGTGGGGTAAGGGCTGCAGTATCTGTTGAAGTGTTCCTTTGAAGGGGAGCTGACTTTTGTCCCTTCCTGATCTCTTTCAGAAGTGGTTCTAAGTAGCTAGGGTGCAGCCTGCTGGCACCTCTTTTGTGACTCTGTGGTCAGTGCTCCACCTGGAGATTGCCCTTCTGTGCAGGGCACTACTTGAGATAAAGGCTGGTTCGGGAAGATAGCCTCACTGGGACACATGAAACAGAAAGAAACCCAGACTGGTTTGATGAAGGTAGCTTTAGAATCCATATCGACTATCTGTGAAAACCATATAAAAGTGGGAGCTGCTGACCCACTTGTTCCAGTTCCAAGTTCTTGTCGATCAAGAAGGGGGTACTCCATGGAGAACTCAGAGGACTACTGCGTCTGACAGCCAACTACCTAGAAGTGAGGGAGCATCACCTGCAGTAAGGTGTAATTGCTAAACGTGTCATGGGAACCAAGGAGTCTCTCCTGTGCATGAAGGAAGGGGGCGCCAAACCTGCAGGAAGAGCTGATCGAGGAAGGGACTGCAGTAATTTGCCCTGGCATGACGGTCATCCAACTGACTTGCCACCTAAACATGACTGATGATATCGGGAACACCGATCTGTTGGTACAGCATTGTTGAAGGAGCCACAACACAGCAGAAGTATGTCTCCTTGCATTATCTCTGTGAACACTGCCAAGGTACCAAGAGTCATGTCCCTGATTGGCATGCCCGACCGAAGCCGGCTTACGTGCCTGTTTGTGGCATACACTGTGTGTCTGCCCAAGAACGGGGACAGTGAGACTGCGGCCCTACCAGTCTAGGTAATATGGTCCTCTCTGGCCCCAAGAAATAAAGACTACCAAACCTGAGATGCCCTGTAATGAGTAGAGTACCCCTACACTGCCTAGACGTACCCCAGAGCTACCCTGCTCCGAAGATTTGAGGCTCCCACCTCGTGGCACTATGTGCCGAAGATAGCACTTAGCAGCCGATCGGGTGAGTACCTTTGCATACCATGGCAGCACCAAGAAGTGTGTCACCATGGCCAGAGATCAACACCAGGGAGGCCCGCTTACAGTGCTCCAATGCTATTTTTTTGTGTCCCACAAGAATGAATAGCAGTAAACGATCCAAGTACCGGCTTAGCATAGAGGATCTTTAGAATTTCTCAAGAAGCCACATTAATAGAATTAGAGAATATCCAGAGAAAGATGAAGGCATATACATAAAAGAGTCTGTGGCAAGGCTACTCCGGCACATACTCCTGAATAGTGAAAGTAGACCAATCAAGCTTGACAGAAAACATACAGAAGTAGGGGTCTGGAGTACAGAGAGACAGACCTAGCAAATTTACAGATATCCTCACATGCGTCCACAATTTTAAACTCAAAGATGATTTAATGAGGGCTACCAGAGAGGAAAGTGCCATCATATTTGAGGGATATAACCTGACACTTTCTCAGGATGTCTCCCTGGTCACCATACAGTGGCACAGGAAATTCCATCCAGTCATTGACTATCTAATTAAATTGAATCAGCTATAGGGATAAGGTCTGTAGGAGGGTTTGGGCAGGGAGTCTGATTCAAATTAGAGGTATTGTAATGTGCCACAAGAATCCAGGCAGCGGCCAATGGATGTTTCCTAAATACTCTTCGCGTCTGAGAAGGGAGATGGCCATTAGTTTGGTTGCCTTTAGAAATTCTATGAGCATTTTATCAGCAGGGAGATGTCTCTGGACACTGCCTATAGGCGGATGGTAGGGATGAGGGGTGGGACTTCAGGCTCGGTTGTGGGAGGCGAGTTAGTCTCTGGGTGAGGCCTGCTGTCAGACTCCAGTCAGGAGGCCAAGAGCCAGGCAGGGGCTACTTGCCATAGCTGTGGGTGTTGGGGACGTTTACCTCTACTGTCCCGGGGTCTGGCCTACTATGGCTATGCCAATTGGGTCAAGTCCAACCTTTTCAGCATTTCACTCTCAGTACCACCGATTTCAAGCAGTCTCAGGCTTCTCAGAGAAGTTAATGTAGGGGTACACAGGCCCAGCACTCAACACCCTCATCCCATAATAAGATCAATCTCTAGCACAGTGCTTTTCTTCATAAAAGGCAAGTACTTTATTACACAAAAAGCAGAAATAGTACACACTACACACATGTGGGAATACCCGATTCACTGGTGTGAGTCTTAGGTGCTTCAAAGTAGATCTACACCCCCTTCCACATCTGTCTCTAAATCAGAGTAATCAGGATTTGTGGCATAACTTTTAATAATGTGCAGCACACTATTCCCACTTCTCATAGTGCATATAATCACTGGAGCTTAAAGTCTCTCACATGTCCTTGGTTAGAGCAGCATAGGAGCTGTGTTGGTTTGCGGTGTGGTGGCGGCAAACTTCAGTCAAATTACAGTGCGCTGATGCTATAATTTTGTGCCTTATAATAGCCAAGGCCATTTGGCCATCAGCTTGGATGACATCCTAAGGTAGCGGGGTGTTTTGTCATCATTGCATGACAGTTTCCCTTCACAACACACATGCAGAATTCAAATATACCCATATTGTAGTGTTGAATGTGCAGCAGTTTTATTTCCACAGCTACCATAGCTTTATCATTCTTGTGAGTGGGAGCATTTCTACTTCTCTCCGTTGCTCGAGTCCTCCATGGAGGACACCCTGTGCCCAATGTCATTAAGGTAATGTTTCACCTATTGCAGGTCTCTGGAGAGTCCTTCTTTTAGAGTTATCTTTGCTTGTAGATCTCATAAGAGGTCTTTCATAAATGACCTTGCTTGGATGCAGTCCCCCTCAGTGTTCAGTTCCACTGACGCCCCAGTAGCAGGTAGATAGGAGATCTCTTCCCTACGGGTTGAGTCCAGTTTAGTGTAGGTTGACCCAGTAAAGCTTGTTAGTAGCCATGCTGGTCAGTTTAGTTGTATTTTATCACAGGGCGTGCAGGTTCAAAGGGAGACTTTGCTGTTACTTCACGAGTGCATTTTGCACATTGTTCAGCTGAAATCTCCTTTGACACTGTTATGAGTTGTAATGTACCCCAATACAGGCTTGGGTAGCCACCTAACCTTTCACCTACATTTACAGTTCCATTGTACTACATAACGGGTTTGTGCTGACCATTTACCTAGTTAGGTGCTGCATAAATCTCGTGTGCTTTTCTCCGAAAACTAGCCAAAATTATTATGCATGAAGATTCTCAGAATCACAGCGGGAATATCATTTTCTGCATCTTCTGCATAATAACTATGTATAAGGGGTCATCCCTTTCGTCATCTTCAGCTGACATGACACAGCAAGGTAGAACGACTGAGGGTACCTTTTGGGTATATAAACTCCATATCTTTGCTGGGGCAGGCAGAGGAGAAAGACTTCCATGCTGATACACTGATGCGAGATGCTGAGTTCCTGCATGCAGACACTCCAGCACGCAGTGGTCTGACATCCCTTGCGAGTTCGAGACCAAGACGGGGTCCTTCATTCTCTCACACCAGGTAATCGGGCTGGTTCTTTCCTAGGGGAATTCTTGGCTATACACCTACGTACATGCTAGGTACATTTAGGTATATCTAGTTAGGGTTAGCATCGTAGGAGTACGTATTTTTACTGTCATGTATCTATATACCTGCGTATATCTATTATTTTAGCACTATGGTAGAAATCTACCATTCATTTACCCTGTTGGTCCTTACCATCGTTTACATCTGTTTCTGTCTTATGGTTGTTACAGCACACATATTCTACACTAGAATGACGCTGGTTCAATAAATAC
The DNA here is from genome assembly GCA_963921515.1 of Calotriton arnoldi. Classification (NCBI taxonomy): domain Eukaryota; kingdom Metazoa; phylum Chordata; class Amphibia; order Caudata; family Salamandridae; genus Calotriton; species Calotriton arnoldi. Next base: position 66,059 of record CAWUFW010016342.1, read on the forward strand.
TTATTGAAAACGTCCCCACCATTTATTCTGTGTATCTCTCTGAGACAAAGTGAGCACGAGTGACTGAGCGAAGAGTGCTGCACTGTTTCCACGATCCCTGAGGGGCCAGGGTTGTCATGTTCGATAGTTGCCAGAAACTATTATCTCCTTGGTAAGAGGAGTTCATAGTGGCACTGTGAGCTAGCTAGTATACAGGCGAACATATCCGGTGGGGGTTTCTGGAATCAGTCTGGACACCTATCCCACAGTGTATGTTGTCTAAACGCGCAAATCCTATATAGATTTATAGGAACTACACGACATGGCACCGCCAACGTTGGTTTGGTTCTTATTTAACGGTCAAATCTGAGTAGTTCAGTCGTGCTTTCTCAGAGACCCCTACTCACATCTACCCAGAGACGTCCGGAGTGGGGAGGGAAAAATCCGCCACAGCTAAGTAGACATAGCCTATGTATTGGCTGTAGGTTTATTCAAGCTTGAAAGATTGTTGTTCCCTACTTTGTGCATAAAACCTTATCTCATTGTCCTTGAAACTGTTTTCAACAATGTCTGTCCAAGATGATGCTGCGGCAGCATTAAATGCGAATGCAGCAGCAGAAGGAGAGCAGGAGGGTGACATACACATTTCAGAAAATGTCCGAAATGCACTTTGTTTAAAACTAGCAGAGTTTGGAGTCTCAGCATTAGGTGGGACAGTAACTTTTATGATTGAGGCACACGAGTCATTCAGGACAGAGGTATTCTATTTGTGGGTCAAATTCCCACCAGCAGATGCACGCACAAATACATTTCATTCATACACTGAAGATGAAATACCAGATGACTACTGTCCATATGAGGACATTGAAGTTCCGCTCACCTACCAGGAGCACATAAACTGGTTTAAAGGTATGCCCAGACGTGGGTCCCTTGCTCACTTTGCCACTGGATTCAAGCTAGCCTGGCTGATGAGGACTGTTAGCCCGAAACCGGTCCCAGGATGCTTGTTTCCGGTCCAGGGAAGACATGGCTTGGCAGTTCGGGCTGGACTGTTCCCATGAGGCACAGGGTCAAGACTGATTTGCATATAGCTGTGTCTGAACTGGGGTGGCAAAGTGAGCTAAAGAACGATGATGGATTCAACCCAAATCTGTGACTGGGGGTGAGTGTCTGAAAAGTTTCAGCGCTCCGTCCATCATCTCATAGTGTTTGCTTTGTTCGCCCTAAGTTGGCAGGGTATGCCCAGACGTGGGTCCCTTGCTCACTTTGCCACTGGATTCAAGCTAGCCTGGCTGATGAGGGCTGTTAGCCCGAAACCGGTCCCAGGATGCTTTTTTCCGGTCCAGGGAAGACATGGCTTGGCAGTTCGGGCTGGACTGTTCCCATGAGGCACAGGGTCAAGACTGATTTGCATATAGCTGTGTCTGAACTGGGGTGGCAAAGTGAGCTAAAGAACGATGATGGATTCAACCCAGATCTGTGACTGGGGGTGAGTGTCTGAAAAGTTTCAGCGCTCCGTCCATCATCTCCTTGTGTTTGCTTTGTTCGCCCTAAGTTGGCAGGGTATGCCCAGACGTGGGTCCCTTGCTCACTTTGCCACTGGATTCAAGCTAGCCTGGCTGATGAGGGCTGTTAGCCCGAAACCGGTCCCAGGATGCTTGTTTCCGGTCCAGGGAAGACATGGCTTGGCAGTTCGGGCTGGACTGTTCCCATGAGGCACAGGGTCAAGACTGATTTGCATATAGCTGTTTCTGAACTGGGGTGGCAAAGTGAGCTAAAGAACGATGATGGATTCAACCCAGATCTGTGACTGGGGGTGAGTGTCTGAAAAGTTTCAGCGCTCCGTCCATCATCTCCTTGTGTTTGCTTTGTTCGCCCTAAGTTGGCAGGGTATGCACAGACGTGGGTCCCTTGCTCACTTTGCCACTGGATTCAAGCTAGCCTGGCTGATGAGGGCTGTTAGCCCGAAACCGGTCCCAGGATGCTTGTTTCCGGTCCAGGGAAGACATGGCTTGGCAGTTCGGGCTGGACTGTTCCCATGAGGCACAGGGTCAAGACTGATTTGCATATAGCTGTGTCTGAACTGGGGTGGCAAAGTGAGCTAAAGAACGATGATGGATTCAACCCAGATCTGTGACTGGGGGTGAGTGTCTGAAAAGTTTCAGCGCTCCGTCCATCATCTCCTTGTGTTTGCTTTGTTCGCCCTAAGTTGGCAGGGTATGCCCAGACATGGGTCCCTTGCTCACTTTGCCACTGGATTCAAGCTAGCCTGGCTGATGAGGGCTGTTAGCTCGAAACCGGTCCTAGGGTGCTTGTTTCCGTTCCAGGGAAGACATGGCTTGGCAGTTCGGGCTGGACTGTTCCCATGAGGCACAGGGTCAAGACTGATTTGCATATAGCGGTGTCTGAACTGGGGTGGCAAAGTGAGCTAAAGAACGATGATGGATTCAACCCAGATCTTTGACTGGGGGTGAGTGTCTGAAAAGTTTCAGCGCTCCGTCCATCATCTCCTTGTGCTTGCTTTGTTCGCCCTAAGTTGGCAGGGTATGCCCAGACGTGAGTTCCTTGCTCACTTTGCCACTGGATTCAAGCTAACCTGGCTGATGAGGGCTGTTAGCCCGAAACTGGTCCCAGGATGCTTGTTTCCGGTCCAGGGAAGACATGGCTTGGCAGTTCGGGCTGGACTGTTCCCATGAGGCACAGGGTCAAGACTGATTTGCATATAGCTGTGTCTGAACTAGGGTGGCAAAGTGAGCTAAAGAACGATGATGGATTCAACCCAGATCTGTGACTGGGGGTGAGTGTCTGAAAAGTTTCAGCGCTCCGTCCATCATCCCTTTGTGTTTGCTTTGTTCGCCCTAAGTTGGCAGGGAATGCCCAGACGTGGGTCCCTTGCTCACTTTGCCACTGGATTCAAGCTAGCCTGGCTGATGAGGGCTGTTAGCCCGAAACCGGTCCCAGGATGCTTGTTTCCGGTCCAGGGAAGACAAGGCTTGGCAGTTCGGGCTGGACTGTTCCCATGAGGCACAGGGTCAAGACTGATTTGCATATAGCTGTGTCTGAACTGGGGTGGCAAAGTGAGCTAAAGAACGATGATGGATTCAACCCAGATCTGTGACTGGGGGTGAGTGTCTGAAAAGTTTCAGCGCTCCGTCCATCATCTCCTTGTGTTTGCTTTGTTCGCCCTAAGTTGGCAGGGTATGCCCAGACGTGGGTCCCTTGCTCACTTTGCCACTGGATTCAAACTAGCCTGGCTGAGGAAGGCTGTTAGCCCGAAACCGGTCCCAGGATGCTTGTTTCCGGTCCAGGGAAGACATGGCTTGGCAGTTCGGGCTGGAATGTTCCCATGAGGCACAGGGTCAAGACTGATTTGCATATAGCTGTGTCTGAACTGGGGTGGCAAAGTGAGCTAAAGAACGATGAAGGATTCAACCCAGATCTGTGACTGGGGGTGAGTGTCTGAAAAGTTTCAGCGCTCCGTCCATCATCTCCTTGTGTTTGCTTTGTTCGCCCTAAGTTGGCAGGGTATGCCCAGACATGGGTCCCTTGCTCACTTTGCCACTGGATTCAAGCTAGCCTGGCTGATGAGGGCTGTTAGCTCGAAACCGGTCGCAGGGTGCTTGTTTCCGTTCCAGGGAAGACATGGCTTGGCAGTTCGGGCTGGACTGTTCCCATGAGGCACAGGGTCAAGACTGATTTGCATATAGCTGTGTCTGAACTGGGGTGGCAAAGTGAGCTAAAGAACGATGATGGATTCAACCCAGATCTTCGACTGGGGGTGAGTGTCTGAAAAGTTTCAGCGCTCCGTCCATCATCTCCTTCTGCTTGCTTTGTTCGCCCTAAGTTGGCAGGGTATGCCCAGACGTGGGTCCCTTGCTCACTTTGCCACTGGATTCAAGCTAGCCTGGCTGATGAGGGCTGTTAGCCCGAGACTGGTCCCAGGATGCTTGTTTCCGGTTCAGGGAAGACATGGCTTGGCAGTTCGGGCTGGACTGTTCCCATGAGGCACAGGGTCAAGACTGATTTGCATATAGCTGTGTCTGAACTAGGGTGGCAAAGTGAGCTAAAGAACGATGATGGATTCAACCCAGATCTGTGACTGGGGGTGAGTGTCTGAAAAGTTTCAGCGCTCCGTCCATCATCTCCTTGTGTTTGCCCTCCCACATACAACAGATAAAGTAAGACTTGGTCCGCTCAGCAGAGATGGAGTGACTTAGCTGGTCCTAGCGGCTTACACGCTGCATCCAGATATTGACACAATGCTGGTAGCAGACATACATCCACTACACAAAGAAGTAATACAACTTTACAGAAATTTGACATAGTTCTTTATGAGAACACTCACACTTCAACCCACAAGGGTTACCTCAGCAGGTCAAATACAAGGAACTGTAACTAAAATAACTCCACAAATGCTGAACGCAGTTATGGGCAGAATGCCCACTAAACCCGAGAAGATGCCATTCTGGATAGCTCAGAAAATCACACAGTTAGAGACAGTGTTCCCACACACAGGCCCTCAAGAAAAACACAGAATGCTAACAATTTGCTTGTCATTGGGGAAAGCTCCTCCGCTAGAGGACTGTACCTCTTGGGGTACAGTTTTTGCTGCCATCTATACCAGAACTCATGGTATCCCTTCAATAGCAGTGATACCAGACGTATTGAGACAGATACAGAATGAGTATGGAGCACCACCTGCTCTGAACTTCGGATGAAATTGTTAGGAAATGTTGCCCAGGTTTCCACGATTATGTTGGCAAACATAAAAGGGGAGACAGCAGCAGTGGCAATACGCCAACGCCTGAGGGAGTTCACTACTGTACAACAGGAGCAAGAATTACCTAAAATTATCGAAGATACATATGCCGAATTAGGTAGCGATAATTTGGGAGCTAGAGCAACAAAACCTCAACTCATGGAAAGAAAACACCAAACAAGCACCTGATTCTTCCAAAAAGAAATGGGATAATAAACAACAAAAGAATAGAGAGAGTAGATCACAATCAAGGGGTGGGTCTCCTCAACAGGAGCCCTCAGAAAGGATGTACAACCTTAGGAATCGTGAAAACATTAAAAAACCTGACGGGTATCAGGATCTTGATACACGTTCCTCTAGTTCCTTTCAGGGTTCATCAATAAACTCCAAGAGGGAAGGACGGTCAGAACACAGATCAGAAGAACGAACAAAGTCCAGAGATACACATCGTACTTCAGGCTATAATATCAAAAACGAAGATAAACCAAAATTGAAACCTCAATTTAAAAAGAAGAAAGTTGCTGGCCTTAAAGTAAATAATGCCCAGGCCGCTGAGAACTCAACTTCTGAACGGGGAATGGGCTCTGATGATGCTAGACAGCGCAGCACAAGTAACAATAGCTCACCAGAACCTGGTGGAATTTCTGGTGACAGCGGTGTTGAATGAACATATCACGGTGGAAGCACCTGATAGTAGGGTAAGTGTACCACATCGGTTATATGAAATAACACTCCAAATGGAGGGGGACAAACCCAGGAAAATTAAAGGTCTCTTTTGGGAGAACCTGTCCTTTGGATACAACATCCTTTTAGCGGAAAAAGATTGGCCGTCTGAGTTTGTTGTGGATTGCCCAAAGGGAGAAACGGTAATTTTACCAGCTTTCTCTGACCTCGTTCCAGAATCTTTAAAATATTAATACACGCAAGAGTGTGTGGTAGCACTTGCTCCTGCATTATACTGCAATCATGTAGGGTGGGATGCTGAGTCACCTCACCATGTAATCCCAGTAAAACATACTCCATCTCCATAGAGACAGTACCCAATAAAACATGACGCAAAAAACCAAGTCATGGAGTTTTTAAATCAACTTGAATACCAAGGGGGATAGAGAATTGTACCTCTCCTATGAATAATACTTTGTTTCCCATAATGAAACCCGATAGTTCATATCGTCTAGTTTTAGACTACAGACATTTGAATACATTCACAAAGACATTTGCAGTACAGAATGAACACAGTGCCGCATTAATGAATAACATTGTGCGGAAAAAATACAAAACAACACTATATATCTCAAATGGAGTTTTCTGCCAAAATATGGCACTTGAGAGCAGATATTTGACAGCATTCTCTGCCCTAGGCTCTCAGCGTCAAGTCTGTAGACTGTCCCAAGGGTAAGAATAGCCCTGGGTTGTTCTCAGCCAGGGTAACAGAGTTACTTCAAAATTTTGATGAGGAGGCATTGTCCTATGGAGATGATATTTATCTGCCGGATGATGATTTATTGGATCATTTGACCAGGGTAAGCACCATAATTTTGGGATTTGCCTCTGAGGGCTACAAATTCAACTTTAAAAAATCGAAAATAGCCCACCTCAATGTCCTATTTTTGGGATACAGATTATCAAATGAAGGTAAAAGCCTGGCAGCTAACTTTTTAGAAAAGTGTGTGCTGCTCCAACCTCCAAAGAATCTGAAAAATTTACAATCCATTTTGGAATTCCTAAATTTTGGCAGAACATACATTTTGGATTACGCAGAAAAAGTAAAACCTTTCTACGATTTAATCGGACCTGATTTTTCAGTTCGACATTGGACACAGGAACACACGGATATCATTAGTTCCTTACAAGCTGACATGATAGCTTCCAAGCACTTACACACTCGTGTATATACTACGACTTTGGTGATCCGTGTAATTGTGGGTCAATCAGGGTACACTTACCTAACCTTCAATGAAGGCGAAACTGTACCCATTGCATACAAATCACATCTGTATACAAACGCTGAGATGCGCTTTGAATCTACTGAAAAGATTTTAACAGCAGTACAGACTGCTGTAGTGAGAGAAAGAGCACTGGCACCGGGGAAACTGATAATTATTGTGACTCCGGTACCGGCTAGAGGCTGTTACAAAAGCTAGCATTCCAAACGCAAAAGCACATCATCCACAATGGATACAATGGGCTAATTCTCTCACTGCAACAGATGTAGACTACAAATTTGATTACACATTAAAAACACATACCTGCAATACGAACAAGAATATCCTCTCCCGAATGAAATAATTCCTCTAGATCAGTAGGAATACATTATTTACACTGACGGTTCTGCTCAGCCTGCCATAGGAAGTAAACAGCAATACAGCGCAGTTTGTGAAAGGACGTATGCAGGAAGGCAAGTTCCATCCTAGCAGTACGAAGACACAGTCTTTAGGAGACTGCACAGCACAGCTGGCAGAATTAAAAGCCCTATTACTGGCACTAATAAATACGGATCAGGATTTCCCCACACATATAGTGTGCAATTCATTTTACTGTGTCCAATCTTACAATGAATACCTTCACTACTGGGCTCAGAATGGGTTTAAAGATTCAAAAGGTTGCATAATAAAGCATAAACTGCTTTGGGAACAAGTGGCAGAGCTGAAAAAAGGCTTGACGCGGGCTCACGTGATTCATACGCTGAGTCATCAACGTGTTGGCGTGCACGTTGAAGAGAATTCATTGGCTGATGAAGCCGCTAAGGCAACAGTGCGAACTGCTGCCGTAGCCGCAATCACTCGTTCTAGCATGAGAATAGATGGACAGATAATAGTAGCTGTCATCGCTTCATGCAAAAACAGCACAGCCTTGCCACAAGGCTTTCCACTCAAGTACTCCTACAAGTTAGATGCACAAATAATACCGTATGCTCAAAATCCAGGAGTGGGGGATAGAGTAATACCAAACATGGATCGCAGATTTGGTTTAATTTTAGCTGCACACGAGGGTCTGGGTTCAGAGCATGCAGGGATTACTGCAACAGTTTTACTACTGAAACAATGCTATTGGTGGCCAGGTTTAACGAAACAGACAAAAACCTTTGTCCTTAAGTGCGACATCTGTCAGAAGATGAAGGGTTCGACCGTCGCATGCCCACCACAAACACCGCTACTAATTTCAGACAGACCTCTCGCATGTGTCTATTTGGACCACTGCGGCCCCTACAGTCTTACAGGGCTTAAAAGTACATCTTGGTGGCAGTGGATTCATACTCTAGTTTCCAGTGGGTTTGGCCTCAGCGCTTGGCTGACACCCGAACTGTTATAAAGGATTTGGAAGTCTTTATAGGGACATAGGCAATTGGCACATTACATTCTGACTGTGGCCCTGCATTTATCTCTCGGGCTTACAAGGAAGCTATGGGAAGTTTGGGTGTTGCATTGCGGTACTCATCTCTGTATCATCCAGAGGGTGGTAGTTGGGTCGATCACCTATATGGGGTCCATAGGGCACTTAATAACATGCCAAGAAGTTCCCTAGGAGGCCGTACTCCTTACGAGGTCCTATTTGGGACGAGAATGTGGGTACCCGACCTCGATTGTGGCAGCACAGTGGCGGATTAAAAACCATTTGACATCGATAACTATTTGGCTGTTTTACAGAAACTCAATGAATTCCGGGCACCTCAAAGGAACGTCCAAGTAAAACGCACCGCCACTGGGGAAGTAAAATCAGTCACGGAAAAACCTGTCTGGATCCCAAAAGTCGGGGATCTGGTCAGAGAAAAGATTGTGGACAAGAAAGAATTTGGGCCATCCTACAGAATGCCTGTACCTGTCCTGGCTGTCGAAGAAACAAGAAAAGTACTTCTTCCGCCTCTTGCCGGCAAAAAAGAAAAGAGATTCATCCCTATTGATCTGATCAAGCCACACTATGTGGCCGATACGGAATAGCTGGCCACGTGGGCTCCTGGGTAGCCGCCGCTCTACTCTGGCTACCATACAGGAGGTTAAGACAGAAAGACTGCTAACGTTTGAAGAGTCTTCTATACGTAATAATGGTGTTACCAACAATGAAATGATACTCCTTCCTATTGACACTGAACATCAAAGCACAAATGAAACACAGATATCAATTCAACCTACCACTGACATCTATATCAATATGCCTCTACCGGAGACATCTGCAAGTTTAACAAAACCTGCTGCGCTACCAAAGACAGAACGGACTGCATCTGGCTACTTCATCGATTTTTACAATTTTTCTCTTGATCCAAGTGAACCTGAGTCACCGCCAGCTCCAGTTTCCTGTAAAAAACAACTTCATGATTTCTACCTTTGGTTGAAAAAGACATACCTAGTCATCATCATCATAAAAACTTTATTTCGGTCCTCAGACCATAAAAGTGCAAATGCATACAGTACAGTAGGAATTAAAGTGCGTACAGTAATAAGTAAGAATTCTATTAAGACATAAACTCTAGAGAATTGGATCTAAACAGTAATTTCCAAAGTTAAAAAAATAATCGTTAAGGAGACCTAAAACTGAGGCAACAAGAACCTATGCCGAACAGAAAGTCAGCAGCATGGCCCGCCACGCTGTCTCAATAGTGAGAGTGCCATGGTAGTCGAAACTGAATGTAAATCTCTATTGCACATGTGCTGTATAGCATTTGTAACAGACACTTTAAAAATACATAAAGGGGTAATAACTCCATAAAAGGTACTGTCAATTTACATTTTCAACAGGGATCTTCTGATGGCCCACATTTTGCCAAGAAACATAGCAACTGCGCAGGCTATCAGCAAACTAGTGTCAGATTTTAAAATGCGCAGTGCTTCATGATGGCAACGGGTGCCGAGACGCTTACAAAGAGGGGTTAGCCATGTAGATCTCGGGGACCGATACAACAGACAAGCAAAGAGTATGTGGCCTATTGACTCAACAGCTGAGGGACATCCAGGACAGAACTGAGATGAAGTAGCAGACTTTCGCCAAGAGGCTATAAAAGAGTATAATGGGATGGAGCCAAATCTGAATTGCATATAGAGCTTCCTATCCTGTGGGATCGTTATGGCCTCCAGATATTGCTCATATTCACTTGCCAATTTAAACTCCAAGAAGTCCGATGTGAGACATACCTAGTCTCACCATGGCTACAGCTCTGGATAGCAATTGGCATACTGTCCCTACTCTTCTGGATAGGTTTAGTGACTGTCCTTTCCTTGCTCATGAATGGACATTATCTCCCAGAACGCTCTGCAGTATCACATGTGAACTTGGTACTGTAACCTCATACGTCATCTCATCGTTAACAGAGAGACCTTTCCTATGTGAACATTACAGCAGTTCCAGTTCTCGACGGAATAGTGTGGGAGAGAGTTTCATATGATGTATTTGGTCCCACTGAACTTTTGAAAATACTGCATGTATTTAAAATTTCTTTAAATTATATCATCACCTTCAGTACACACTCTGACTATTGGGATTTAGAAACTGTAAATAGTATGCTGTCTGATTTAGAACAATCTGCTGCATTCTCGAAAATGGAAATGTTTGATGATTCATCTGATTTTGACACCATGTATTGTTACCAACACTATGGTCATCATTTTCTGCATAAAACTAGTGCACCACGTAATGGTGTCACATACCACCAATGGGAACATTGCCCAACACCACCGAAAGGTAGTTCAAACACGTTTGCACAGAAGTTTGCTTATTTTTCAGGGTTCAATACATCGGATCTACTCTCATATTATTATAGGCTTGCACCTACATCTGCAAAGAAAAATATGCTTACTAACACGAAACAGATATACTGTGCATCCTTTATTGCCCTACTGTCTGAACAGGGTTTCGACTTATGGAAAGACACTATAGACATAAAATCTGACTGGGGTACTAAGGAATGGCAGGTTCAGGGAACTGAGGCACTATTTAGAGCATGCCTCATTCCACAACAAATTATCTTCCTGAACGACACTGTGCAACAGACTTCCTGTCTTGGGTTAGCCGAAATTAAGGACTTGAACAAACCTCGTATTCCCTCGCTTTCACACTTTGAGGGATGGCAAAACTATACAGAAAATGGTGCAGGTACACAAGATGACATCATGCATGAAGTTTCACACAATTTATCAGACACCAATTGAAAGGGATGGTTAATTTGGTCTATCGACACAAATAGGTGTCAGTCAAGATTCAAGGGTACCACCAAAGGGTTTAGTATCCATAGGCCTGACTTACGCTATGTACAACTAGAACGTCCGGGGGTGGTGACATCATACAGCGTTGGAAAGTTATGCCTAGATCGGCTAAGAACCTCAACACTGTCACTGGTGAAACAACACTTTTCCTTACTCTCAGAAGACATGGATTTAATGGATTTTTTACTAGGTCCCCGTAAACCACGTCGTAAACGCTTCCTATACGCTATCTAGAATGAAATTTTGAAAATCTCCCAACAGGAAGCTGCAGAGAGATTGTGTGAAATTGACAGAGAAAACCTAGAAAAGGCTTTGGCTGTGGTTGACAATGGTCTGACCACACTGACATCCAGGATTTATTTACTGGGCAACATTGTGTCTTCTGCAATAGATATAATGGAACATGATCTGTCCATCTTACCACATGGGCAATCGCAGTTATGATCCATTCAATTATTAAGCTGGACGCTACAATCATTGCACTCTGGTCATGTGCCTTGGCGATATATTAACAGTACGTCTCTATTCTCCGCATATAATCTATCAGAGAGACAAACGAGAATGGCACAAAGAGATGCAAAATATAAAATGCTGCACATTGAAAAGTTAGACCAATTACCTTTCACCGTGGCAGAGTCACCGTCCACATAATGGTTAATTCATGGCCATATAACATTGCCAGGAACAACTTTCCAATTTCAATATTGCCTAGAACACCACCAGGTAGGCAGGTAGGCAGATATGAAGCAATGGGTAAGGACTTCATCCACGAATCTTGGGAATTACCATATAGATTTAGATGCAGGAATGGGGACACTGAAGTGTTTCTCAGCGGTACATACTGCAAGACTTCATTAAGTGGGTCTCTACTTTGCCAGGATATTATTCTTCACGGGGCCTGTAACGGTTCAGTTGAAAACTTATCCTGACATTTAAAGGGTTCCTTAGCTGCCATGATTAATCTAGTGCTCAGGCTGCTCTCGAATGGGAGTTACTTAATGATGAATGATCAAGGTTGTTGTGGGATGCTTCCAGGCATCGCATATCTAGTCACAGTAAGTTCCAGGGTTACTTGTTGTATGCAAGAATTGTTTCCACTGACCCACACAGTCAGTGAGGCGCTGTTATGGCCTTCGTTGAATGTTTCCTTTATACGAATTGATACTCTGAGCCGAATGAAAGCCATGCTTTTTCAGAAAGATGTGCCCTTAACCTCAGCCCGTGAGACTTTTGATCTCCAGGTTGCAAGGTCCTCAGCTGAGATACAGGCACTGGTACGAACTAACTGCCCTTTCCATTTCGGAGAAATGTAACAACGGAATGTATGACGTTACTACGCCATCCATTACCCCGTAGTAGGTTACAACGCGGACGTTACATCGTCCGCGTTGTTACCACGCATGGCTTTACATCGCAAGTCGTTTCTACGACTTGCACTAGATGGCGCGCTGGACTTAGGAATTACTATTCCTACTCCAGTTAGCGCAACAGTAGGGAATGTGTTGGATTTAAAATCCAACACATTCCCTGGTGTTGCGCGCCATCTAGCGCAAGTCGGAGAAACGACTTGTGATGTAATGCCATGCGTGGTAACAACGCGGACGATGTAACGTCCGCGTTGTAACCTACCCGCGTGGTATTACCAGCGTTGTAAACGCTGTTTCCCGTAACAACGTATCTGTAACATGTCTGATACGAAGGGTATAGTACACCTATTTAAGACCATAGGTTCTGGACTGTTAAACACCTTTCAGACAGGCTTCGGAGTAATTCCAGCTTTTATACACTCCGTATCTGGAAGCATTTTTGGAGGACTTCTGCTAATCCTGCTACCGGTAGTGGGAATCCTGATTTTTATTTTTCTGCTACGCAATGGACATCCCAGTCACCAAGAAGATGGAAAAAATGCTCTAGGAGCAACGTTACTGTGACCGCATGGTACTCCATCTGGGCACACCTCGACTTCGGGAGCTAAGCGAGTCTTGGTTCCTATCATTCCGACCAGTCTGGATTGACCGAGTTTTGCCTGTTCTTCGCAGCTTGTTCTGCGGACAAGAATGCGTGTTGGATCTCTGTCTAACACTTCCATCGGTTGCGCCACCAGACGTGGATGTATTGCTGGACCCGTTAACGGCCCACGTAGTGCAGTGTCCTCAGCGTATTCCCATGTTGATGTCGGCATTCTTAGAGCCAACACGGGATGCTTCAGCTCCTGTTGGATTGGATACCAGCTCTACTACAGGCACACAGGCTTTGGATGTTTCAAATGCTTCCCCAGCATCGGCTGTGCGAACTGAAGAAGATCATCTTTGCTCGACTGACCTGATCTGTGAGGTGTTACAGGGACTGCCGTCTGCGAAGGCAAGCAGCAGTGATGTTGCGTCTTCCATACAGGACACAAACATTTGGCTGTCCGTGTGCTGGGAAGAATTCGTCCTTTTACCAAAACAACCGAAATTGGAATTTTAAACAAAATTTTTCTTCATCACTCTTGCTGAGCACAATGGCTTTCAGACGCTCTCAGGTGTCCAATCTTTGTCTATGAACATATTTTAAAGGACTTATAGAGCTTTTTTAACATATATAAAAGACTTACAGAATTGTTTTGGCATTTTTATAAAACTTTTAGAAAATTTTATTCTGAACATTTTTAACAATGTTTTATGATTAATTAGAAGGACATTCCGTTTTTTTAGTATGTCGTCCGGTCGGATGAGGAGTGGGTGTTATGAGTTGTAATGTACCCCAATATAGGCTTGGGTAGCCACCTAACCTTTCACCTACATTTACTGTGCCATTATACTACATAACGGGTTTGTGCTGACCTTTTACCTAGTTAGCTGCTGCATAAATCTTGTGTGATTTTCTCCGAAAACCAGCCTCATTTATTATGCATGAGGATTCTCAGAATCACAGCCGGAATACCATCTTCTGCATAATAACTATGTATAAGGGTCATCCCATTTGTCATGCTCGGCTGACATGACACAGCAAGATAGAACACCTGAGGGTACGTTTTGGGTATATAAACACCATATTTTTGCAGGAGCAGGCAGAGGAGAAACACTTCCATGCTGATACACTGACGTGAGATGCATTAGGTTCCTGCATGCAGACTCTCCAGCATGCAGCTGTCTGACATCCCTTGCGGGGTGTCCTTTGGAGACCTAGATGGGGTCCTTCATTCTCTCACACCAGGTAATGGGGTTGGTTCTTTCCTAGGGGGATTCTTGGCTATACACCTAAATACATGCTAGGTACATTTAGGTACATCTAGTTAGGGTTAGCATCGTAGGAGTACGTATTTTTACTGTCATATATCTCTATACCTGCGTATATCTATTATTTTAGCACTATGGTAGAAATCTACCATCCATTTACCCTGTTGGTGCTTACCATCGTTTACATCTGTTTCTGTCTTATGGCTGTTACAGCACACATATTTTACACTAGAATGACGCTGGTTCAATAAATACTTATTGAAAACGTCCCCACCGTTTATTCTGTGTATATCTCTGAGACAAAGTGAGCACGAGTGACTAAGCGAAAAGTACTGCACTGTTTCCATGATCCCTGAGCGGTCAGGGTTGTCATGTTCGATAGTTGACAGAAACTATTTTCTCCTTGGAAAGAGGAGTTCATAGTGGCACTGTGAGCTAGCTGGTATACAGGCAAACATATCCATTGGGGGTGTCTGGGATCAGTCTGAACACCTATCCCACAGTTTATGTTGTCTAAACGCGCAAATCCTATATAGATTAATAGGAACTACATGACAACACGACTTAGGTCGAGGATCCTCTCACTTAGGTTTACCTCACTAGACCGTAAAGGCTCGGAATTCGAAGAGAGAGCTCTCTCTGGGTGTTTGGGAACCACTTACCTGTTCCTCAACCTTAGTGTTACCCCTAGGCTCTGATGGTTCTGGAGGTGTGTCTTTAAATATTATAATAATTCAGTATGAATTTTCTCCAATCGGGGGTCACTTCTTATCTGCTGATCTTCATTGAGGAGCCTAGGTGTCCAGCCCCTTGCCTTTGGCTTGAGAACCTGTAGCCAAGAATGGCGGCAAGGCTAGAGTATAATCGCGTTCGGCATATACGCAAATCGGAAATTAAACAAGAAGAGTTGGACTATTTGCTGTCTGTCGACGTGAAAAAGAATAGTGCAAAATTTTGGGACATCATAAATAGGCCTTTCTTTTCTGGTCTTGAGGGCAACTCTGTTGAGTGTAATATCCCCGAAGAGCTCTGGTTCAACCATTTCAAACATATCTATGGCGGCCAGTCTGATCAGGTAACCACAGGGCCCACTTGTTCAACTGCTGTATATAGTTTGAACTTTTCTGAACAAGAAGTGGCCATGGCTATAGCCCAAATGACCAGCAATAAAGCCCCGGGCCCAGATGGGGTTCCTGTTGACCTTTTTAAAGCAGACATCCCTCTATGGGCAAAGCTATTTGCCAATGTTTTAAACATAGCATGCTTACAGGGAATGCCTAAGTCCTGGGCCACATCAATTATTGTCCTGGTTTTTAAGAAAGGAGAGAAAGGGGACCCAAGGTGCTACAGACCAATCTCATTGATCGACTCCACGGTCAAGGTGCTGGGGAGAGTGGTTCTCAGCAAACTGACCGGATGGATCGATGAATGTGGTGTCCTGTCAAACCTTCAATACGGCTTTAGGAAGGGCAGAGGCACAGTGCCTTAATCTCTATCTTTTAATAGGAAAATAAACAATAGCCAAGAAAGGGACACTTCACCTTGCATTCATGGATCTATCCTCGGCGTTTGACCGAGTGAATAGATCCAAGCTCTGGGACCTGTTGTTAGCGATGGGTATGGATAAAAATATTGTGTATTTTTTAGCCGATCTGCACAGGGATCTCTCGGCAGCAGTAAGGTTCGACCAAAAGGGTAATCTAACACAGAAGATAGATATTATAAGAGGGGTCAGACACGGCTGTATCCTGGCCCCGTTGCTATTTACTCTTTATATTAATAATTTAGATTCAGTTTTATGTGGAGCAGTCAAGGACATCCCCCAGGTGGGGAAACGATTGATCCCTGCTTTGTTGTATGCCGATGATGCGGCCCTACTGGCGCACACAGCGGTGGGGCTCCAACACTTGCTGTCCTCCTTTGCTGATTTTATGGGCTCTTTGGACTTAAATGTAAATTTTTCCAAATCACACACGATGAGTATGGGAGTAAAGCCAAGTAAAATCAAAACGTTTAGCTGTGACGGTAACGAAATAACCAGTGTCACCTCTTTCCCATATTTAGGTGTTCTATTTGATGATAGATGTTCATGGGCCCCACAAAGGAGGGCGATGAGAAATGGTATGGCACGATCCACTGGTGCGGTACTCGATTTCGCTCGAAGGTTGGGTGCCAAACCTGTGCAGGCAATGTTAAAAATATATAAATCTAAGTGTATTGCAATTGCGAACTATGGTTCCGAAATTTGGGGTTATAAAAATTGCACTGAGCTTCAAATTGTGGAAAATACATTTTTAAGAAGTCTGCTGTCGGCCCCCCAATCTATATCTTCGTACATAATTCATGAAGAACTGGGTATTGGTTATGTGGCTGATTTAACTAAAATGTCCCCTTTTCTCAAATGGATTTCGATCTGGTGCAATCCGGAGTTAGTATTAAACCAAGAGATCATTCGAGATTGTATAGCACTAGATAGGGCTAGTGATATTCCATGGTTAAGATATGTGGAAAGCATAGCAAGGATGCTTGGCCGACCAGAGGTTTTTGATAACCCAGAAAGAATATGCAAAAAAGACCTGGTGTGGGCCAAGACCTCATTTCTCCGCTTAGCATCCGTAGAAAGGGAGGCCATTGAATTATTGAAACCCACTGTCCGTGCTCACCAGATTTTAAAAACCTCTTACTTTATGGAGCCCCATTTGGCTATAGTCAATAAGCCTCAACACCGCTTTCTCTTGACGAGAATGAGGTTTAACCTCTTACATTTTTTATTAGCTGAACCTTTGGGCTGGGGTAAGATAGAGGATCTGGGACCATGCTCTTGCGACAATTTCTCGAGGCAAGATACTTTGCACTTTGCCATGTTTTGCGACCACTATCTGCAGATTTGCAAGCGCTTTATTTTTCCGATTTTAAAAGACAAAGGCTTCCTGCAGGTCAGGCCGGCCCTAACCTATCTGCAGATGTTGAATAGCCCTTGGGAAATTTTTTAATATCGCTAGCTTTTTAGCTGCTGCAGTTAGAGCATGGAAAAGAAGGAAATAATATGAGTGCGGGCTTATGGGTTTCGACTTTTTATTATTTTAAAATTCTGTAATGAGTCTTTTTATACTATATGTATTTTATAATATTAGTTAGTTCTGGCATTTCATTCTTAATGTATAATTGACTCCCCCTTCTTAATATGTATTTTATATATGATGGATTTGTGTAATATTTGGTTTTATGTGATGGGTATTTTAACATGCTTTTATGGTTTTGAATAACTGATTAAAGTGATTTTGACTGACTGACTGAATGTTGAAATGTTTTTTATAAATGCTGTTTGAGCTCTCTTAAAAGTGGGGATCCACAATTTATCTACGCACCAGCATTGTTCAAGAGGCCAACATGACCCAAGGTTCTGGAGCTCCAGCCATGAGTTGAGTGCACTTCCTTTACAGCTGAGGTCTGTCGTGTTTAGATCTGGCAGAACAGAGTCTTGAAGCTCTAGGGTCTACGATGACCGGTGCCCCTATGTGGCTACCTCAGACCCTACAAAGCTCGTTCCCACCAATCACCAGTCACAGACATCATGCTGGGGTTGAGTTGGACTGCCAATTCCTCTCCCCTACCATGCACTATTAAATGTCAGTCTTAACCAGGTGAGCAGTAAGTGGTCTCAGTTGTCTCCATTCACTGTGTCCGATGAGAACCCGGGGGATGATGCAGACTCTATTCTCACAGTGTGGGGCCCAAAAGTCCAACCCCCCCTTGGCTTCTGAGACCACTGTCAGCTCTGACCTTGCTTTATTATGTGGGTTAAGTCTTTAATGCATAGGCTATGTTATATAAAGAAGTCTGCTCCCCTGCTCATGGGACATTTACTTTATAATTGCTGGCTTTCCCGTGGGATATTCATCAGCGCTCATGCAAAAGGTGTGGCCCCGTAAATGGGTGTGAGTGTTGCCAGTGATTTGGCAGTATAGAAGTTCAGGGCAGGGCTGTAGGGGACCAATAGATTTAGGCACAGTCCCTCCCCCAGTTGACCTCCAGAGGGGCCAGCTCTGTTCTACATTGCAGGCGGCAAATAGGATGCAGCACAGCCCACCTCTACCTTCTCATCGCTCCATATCAATAGAAAATCTGGCACCATCCGAGCACTGGAGGGGACCGTCTGTTGCAGCTTGTTTCAGGCTCCTCTTTCTCTCTATCCTGCCCTTGGCCCAGGAGGTAATGGTTGTTTTGTGTCAGACTCACGAGGAGGGCCAACAGAAGCGACAACTTGTCCGCTGTCTTTGCTCGCTCCCAATTTAATAGCTTGTGCTAAACAGCTCTTAACATTGTTAGAGCATTCTAGTGCTTTTGATCCCTTGCAACAATCAATCAATCAATCATGTCACTTATAAAGCGCACTACATACCCGCGAGGGTCTCAAGGCGCTGGGGGAAGAGGTGGGTGGTGCTGCTACTGATCGAAGAGCCAGGTCTTGAGGAGTCTTCTGAAGGCCAGTAGGTCTTGGGTCTGTCGGAGGTTGGTGGGGAGGGTGTTCCAGGTCTTGGCGGCGAGGTGGGAGAAGGATCTGCCGCCGCCGGTCGCTTTCCGGATGCGGGAGACTGTGGCGAGGGCGAGGCTGGTCGAGCGGAGCTGGCGGGTGGGGGTGTAGAAGCTGAGTCGTCTGTTGAGGTAGGCTGGTCCGGTGTTGTGGAGTGCTTTGTGTGCGTGGGTGAGGAGCTTGAAGGTTATCCTCTTGTTGACAGGGAGCCAGTGCAGGTCTCTCAGGTGGGGTGTGATGTGGCTGCGTCGGGGATGTCGAGGATAAGACATGCAGAGGCGTTTCTGGATGCGTTGCAGCCGTCTCAGGAGCTTAGCCGTCGTTCCTGCGTAGAGGGTGTTTCCGTAGTCCAGCCTGCTGGGTGACGAGGGCCTGGGTGACTGTTTTTCTTGTTTCGGTGGGGATCCACTTGAAGATCCTGCGGAGCATTCGGAGGATGTTGAAGCAGGATGAGGAAACGGCGTTGACCTGCTTAGTCATGGAGAGGGTGGGGTCGAGGATGACCCCTAGGTTGCGTACGTGGTCGGTGGGTGGCGGGGCTGTTCCCAGTGATGTTGGCCACCAGGAGTCGTCCCAGGCTGAAGGGTTGGAACCAAGGATGAGGACCTCCGTCTTGTCCGAGTTCAGCTTCAGGCGGCTGGTCCTCATCCATTCGGCGACGGCCTTCATTCCTTCGTGGAGGTGGGCTTTGGCGGTGTGAGGGTCTTTGGTGAGGGAGAGGATCAGCTGGGTGTCGTCGGCGTAGGAGATGATGTTGAGGTTGTGCTGTCGGGCGACGTGGGCGAGGGGTGCCATGTAGATGTTGAACAGCGTTGGGCTGAGGGAGGAGCCTTGGGGTACGCCGCAGATGATCTTGGTGGCCTTGGATCGGAAGGGGGCGAGGCGGACGCTTTGTGTTCTGGCCGGAAAGGAAGGATGTGGTCCAGTCCAGGGCCTTCTCTTGGATCCCGGCGTCGTGAAGGCGTGTTCGTAGTGTGTGGTGGCAGACCGTGTCGAAGGCGGCTGATAGGTCCAGGAGGATGAGGGCTGCTGTTTCTCCGTTGTCTAGCAGGGTCCTGATGTCATCGGTGGCGGCGATGAGGGCGGTTTCGGTGCTGTGGTTGCTGCGGAAGCCGGACTGGGAAGGGTCCAGGATGTTGTTCTCCTCGAGGTAGCGGGTCAGTTGTTTGTTGACGATTTTCTCGGTGACCTTCGCGGGGAACGGGAGCAGAGAGATGGGTCGGAAGTTCTTGAGGTCCTTGGGGTCTGCCTTGGGTTTCTTGAGTAAGGCGGTTATCTCGGCGTGCTTCCAGCTTTCCGGGAAGGTTGCTGTCTCGAAGGAGATGTTGATTATTTTCCGGAGATGGGGCGCGATGGCTGTACTGGCTTTGTTGAAGATGTGGTGAGGGCACGGGTCTAGCGGTGAACCGGAGTGGATGGTGTATGCCCAGGCCATGGGACTGCAACCATATTTCTCCTGGCCTTCGAAAACATGTGGTCTATTTAAAGGTGAGAGTGACACTGTAGCAGTAATCCTGCTTCGTCTCTCTCCTACATTTGACACCATGGATCATGATATTCTGATTCCGCCGCCTGGAAAATATCGGGATCTGGGGCAAGTAATTTCTATCCAAATGCACTCAGCTTGTCTCATCCACCCTTCAGATATCATCCAGTACGGGAGTACCTAAGGGGTTATTTTTATCCTGCATGCTTATCAGGATCTATGTTCGGTGTTTTTTGCGCTCCTTAAATTCTTGGCGTTCGAGGCCTTATGGTAATGACTTGGCAGCTACCCAACAGTGGATGGGTTGTAATGTCTTAATGCTCAAATGCTGGCAAAGCAAAGCTACTCCTTCTGGATCACAACCAAGGCCATTGGGATGTCAAATTATGGACCATGGAGGGTGGTTCCCTCCATCTACTGCCTCTGAATCTGAATTCCTGTGTATGGTAATTTACCAGGAAACCTCTCTTAAGCAGCAAGCCAGCAGAGTAGTCTTCTCATTTTAGGTCTTTTGAAGCCTTAGGAAGAATTTGCAAATTCTCTTTAAAGACAAACATTCAGCTTTAATGGCAGCTTGCATACCATTCAGCCTGGATTATTGCCTAGTCAGGTAGTTCTAATTTTGAGTATATTCAGAACCTTTAGGTTCAAATCATTGTCCAACTTTGAATGGTTGAACATGTTTCGGCTGCACTAGCTTGAGGTCGAACAAAGAGCACAGTTCAAAACTCTCTCCCAAAGCAAGAGAGATTGGAAATCAAATCTATTACATATCGGTTCCTCCAGCTTGATCGCTAAGATCGGAACTTCAGCCATTATATAACCAGATGTTGTTACACATCTGTGAATTAAATCCAGTGTCCCTATAATTTATCTGGGAAGACAACAGATATTCGCTCTCAATAAGAGACAGAGTGGTTTTTCTTTGACCTTCACACATCCTCCCAAAGAAAACTCATTTTACAAAACAAGCGCGAGGGCCCAGGGCAAAATAATTCCTTCCTTCTGTTCTACCAGATAACCTACAGGGTTGTTGAAATAATAATACCCAGCACTCTGGAGGAGAGCTTAGGCAGCACTGTACCCTTGACACATGTTTGACTATAGGGAAGTGCCCACTCCCTCTCAGCGAATGAGGTTCAGAATAAACCCAGTTTGCTATCACAATAAAGTCAGGTAGGAGAGACTCATGCCTCCTTTTGTACAGACTCTTTCACATTTAGGAAGGGGTAGGCAGGTAGGTATAGAAGCCTGAATGAAAGCCGAGTGACCCGCTCGGGTAAAATATTTTGGGCTGAAACATGTCGGCAATATATGATTTTGAAACCATTGTGCTTTCATTGAACATCCTAAATCTGGTTATTTACTATGATATAGATGCCCATTAAATAAAAGGAAATAGTCAAGGTATACCCATAATGATTTTTACCCTTCCTAGATCCTTTTTTTAGTTTTTTTTTTAAAAATCTGTTTTATTAGGTTTGCTTGTACAGAAGAAAAGACAAAATATGTGAACACCACTCACATGACATATCAAGTTCTCCCAAAGCCACATTCGCAAAATACGACATAATTAATGACATGATGCTTGTTCTTACAGTTTGTGGTACCCAGCCGCAGTGGGTTGTTACAGATTTGTGCTTCCGATAACCCCGGGACCCAGCAGGCCTCTGTGCGCCACCCTCGGGATTTAGTAATCAGTCATTTCCCGTCCCGACTACCTCTGCTTCAGCAGTGTCTGACTGCGCCAGTAGGTATAGTTTTAAAGGATCCCAAATGTCTCTTGGGCGGGATGATGGTGGCAACAACTCCGCATATGTATTCAGTTGTTCTTGACAAAATATAAGCTCAGTTAACCATTCTTTGAATTTGGGTGCTCTCCCTCTCCCCCATCTGCACGCCACCCTGCGTTTGGCTAGGAAGAGCGCTAATGATATGTACCTCCTGAAGCGGATATCGAGGTCTTTGGTGTAACCTAGCAGTGTAATAAGTGGGGTGTCAGGTATGTGCAGTCCGGTCATCTGATCGAGCGCCTCTAATACCTCCGTCCAGTATCTTCAGACAGGGGCGCATTCCCAAGCCAAATGACGAAAGTCAGCCCCCTCCCTTCCACATCTATCGTAGCAGTCGGTGTCCCTTAAGCGGAAACGCAAGAGTTTTGCAGGCGTATAGTATAAACAGTGCAAATATTTGTAGTGGATAATTCGCAGCCTGCTGCTGGCAGATATTTTCCCAGTCTGCTGGCAGCAGTAAGTCCATCGATCGTCTGTTATAGGGAGATCTAAGTCCTCCTCCCAGTGCGCGCGCGCAGCAGGGGCTGCATGTGGGCTGTCTACCTGGGTGGTCCAATATAGCATAGATACCACATGTGTGTGAGTGGCCTCCTGGAGCAGGGTGTGTAATGGGCCCATGGTGTGAGGTTCATGTGGGAAGTCTGGGGTAAGGGACTTAATGTCCTGATGCAGTCTGACATACAGGAAGAGTTCTCCGAAAAAATCCTCTCGGGTGCAGAATTTCCCATTCTTGTATAAGTCTCCCCAGGTCAAAGCTGAGAATTTCCGGAGCATTTGTCGGCATCCTCCCTCCTGTGTAACGGGAAGATCTAATCTGTCTTGAAGAGGCAGCAGGGGGGAATATAGTATGTCAAGTTTGAGGCGGCGGGCCAAGTCTCCCTGTGAGAAGTTGGCCTGGCATATGCTGTCCACTAGTTATAGTGGGCACCTTGCACCAGTCCAAACGACCTTTATTGATGATAGGTTTAAAGACAACCTTTATTGAAAGCTATCCTAGTGGTAGCTATGGAGAGCAGCCTTCAGGCTAAGTCTTGAAGGAGTGTTAATCTGTTTGTTTTACCAGTTATAATCTCATGAATGACCAAATGAAAGGAGAACCACACCAGGTATATATATAAAATATATGTATTTATTACCAAACACTATCCAATAGTCTCTTTATGAGGCTAGAGGTCAATGTACACAAGTTACAAGTCAAATTGCACAGTAAATTAGCACAATATACGATTAGCCCTAGGGGTGTACCAAACCATATATTAAGAAAGTGGTATAAGAACCACGACTTAAGAGCCTGTAGAATCGCTGGGACCCCAAGGAACCACCCAAGGTAGTGACACAGGGGACCCACGGGGGCTGTGTGCAGTGTGAGAACACAGCCGCGAGCTCCGTTAAAGTCTATGGGAAAGTCGCGGTTAGAGTTCTAGAGTTTAAGGACACTTAGAAATGGATTAGGACCAAACCCTCTTGGACTTAGACAGTTCTAGGGTCAACACCCACGGGAGCACCGGAGTACTCGAGTTACCTCACCTAGGGAAGCCGGGTGCATAGGTGTCGAATGGTGTCGGGTCGCGTCGTCGATTTCAATGGCAGCCTGCAAGGAAGTGCTGCTGCCGGGAAGATGCGAAGTGTCCGAAGAGATCCAAGCCTGGATCGGAGATGAGAAGAACCTGAAAGCAGAGGGGACAGAGTCTGGGTCACTTTGCCAGTGACCAGGGGCACGATAGTCGAATGCCCACCGATGTCGGGTGCTTCAGGTGAAAGAGGTGAAGCTTGACTCTTCAGCCACGAGGACCAGGAGGCGTCGACGACAACCAGGAGCTGGATTCGAGCTGTCCCACGAAGGATGTCGAGTGCTGCAGCGTTGGTGTCCGGATTGAATACAACAAGCCTTGGCGACAGCACCCCACACAGAAAGGAGAAAGATGCTTCTGTGCAGACCAGCAAGGTCTGAGGGACTCACCACTCGGTGGGGAGTCAGGGCACGTCTGGAGCAACCAGGGAAGCCCAAAGAAAATCAGAGTTGCCTTCACAGGGACCCACCAGTCGACGGACCAGGGATCGCGAAGGAGCCTCGAGTGGAAATGCAAGGAGCTGGCCCACGGAACACTCGTGGAGTGTAAGCTCACAATCTTTGGTGCAAATGGTGCTCGGGGCCTGGGCTACAAGTAACCCAAAGCAGGACTTCAAGAGTCGTCGAGAAGTCGATGCACTAGCAAATGTGCACGGTGTCCAGGGGTTCCAGTTCCACGTCACTCGTGAGGGCTGCGGGTCTCAGCTTTGCTGGGGACTCGGGTCGGCCTCTGAGAAGTCTGGAAATCCTCTTCCTGGGCTGCAAGTACTTCGGAGTCCGGCAGGAGCTTCAGAGATGCAGACCGGCAAATGCTTTGTTGGTGCCTGCCAAGCAGGTGAGTCACTCCTTGACCCCAAGGGAGATTTCTTCAGTCCTCTAGTCTTGAGTAGAGCGTCGAAGTTCCAGGATTCAGTTGCAGAGTTTCGTCCAGGGATATCTAAAGTCCTGTTGCCAGGGGTTCCTTACTTATACCTAAGAAAGGGGTTGGACTAACTCTGTGGACCCACCTATGGGAGGGTTTGGAAAGAGGGGTGGCTACACCCATTTCCTTTGTCCAGTTTCGCGCCAGAGCAGGGGCTGGCAGCCCCTGCAACCGGTTTGAACTGGGGTATGCACGAGGACACCAAATGTGCCCCCAGTGCAGGACTTCAAAGCGCTCTTGGAGTGCACCCACCCAGCCCCAATCCACTAAGGCCTGTCTGGGAGGTGGTAACACCTCCCTGTGACAGGAAACCTATTGTCCAGGCCTCCCCTGCCAGAGTTTCGGTCAGCAGCAGGAGGCCAGACTCGTGTCTGTGGCTGCAGCATCCATTTTGTAATGCCAGGGCTCTGTTTAGTTGGTACCGGGTATACCGGTGCTGTCATGTCTCTCCCTCTAGAAGGGTGGGATCATACTCCCACACCAGTTACTGGTGTGGGGGTATGATTCCAAGGTGTTTGACACCAAACACGACATGTTTCCGTGCAGCCATCCCAAAGTTAGCATTTACCGCGAGGATATAATGCACTTAAGAGTATATGGTCAGGCTGCACCACAGACAACCCCGGAGAGGAGATTCCGAAGGCTGCAGAGGGGCTCTGCTCAGGCATGGGCACCCTCTCACATAAAACCAAGCACCCTGCCTTCAGGATTGATAAGGCCTGCCATAGGGGTGACTGATAGGTTTCTATGTGCAGTGATAGGTGAGATATAGTGAACCTATATCTCTGTAAGGGGTGCATGCACCACCTTACTCAGGCTGCAGTAGTAGTCCTGTGGTGTCATTTTGGAGGGCCTTCCAGGGGTGGCACAATACATGCTTCAACCCCTGGTAGGCCTCTGGGGTACCTATGCCCTGGGTACATAGTATACCATATACTAGGGACTTATAAGGGCACCCCAGAATCCAATCTGAAGTGTACTTAAGGTACATGGAATCAATTTAGAGAGGAAGCAGCTAGGCTGGGGTCCTGGATAGCAGGGCCCCAGCCAGACTAAAGTCGAAAAACAGTGATACACCAGCAAAAAGTGGGGGTAACCATAAGAAGCAGATCCTACTCTCCTACACTCCCCAAGCATTGTTCGTGCATTCGACTGTGGTCAGGGCCGTGCGCTTATGGATGGTGGGCGAGTTAAGATAAGCCGAGTAGGGGGTTGGGGCCATGTATCCGTTTTCCACTGCTAGGTGGGGCATGTAGGGCAGTGGGTCCATCCAGAACGCAGCGTAGTGGGCCTGTGCGCAGCTGAAGTATTTTATTTATTTATTTATGTCTGGAATCTCAAACCCTCCGGCAGCGAATGGATGAGTGAGGGTGTCCCACTTTAGTCTTGGTTGTTTCCCACCCCAGGTAAGGCGGATGAGTTGGGATTTCAGGGTTTTAAAAAAGTATCTACTGGGGCCGTATGGAATATTAATAAATAAGTACAATAGCTTGGGGAGGATTACCATTTTTATTAACAATGCCCTTCCTGCCAATGAGATTGGAATAGCTATCCATCTAGTGATCTTATCCGTCAGGAGGTCCAGTACTCGCCCGTAGTTAGCTCTCATTGACTCCTCCCTATCCCTTGTTACCATGATACCTAGATATGTGACTGTATCTGCACACCAAGCGAGGGGGTAGTCTGGATCAAATTTCACGGTTGCGGCAGTGGGAGGGAATATTTGAGATTTACTCCAGTTTATATTATTTCCATACAGTCTCCCAAAGTGTATGAGTACACGTAGTATCGGGTTTAGACTATCTTCCGGGTTACGGAGGTAGAGGGTGAGATCGTCAGCATACAGTGAGATTAAAAGTTGCCGCTCGGGATAGATGAGGGCGTAGTCTCGATGGTGCTGGCATAATTTAGATGCTAATGGCTCTATTGAAAGAGCGAAGAGGAGCGGCGACAGCGGGCACCCCTGCCTTGTTCCCCTCGCAATGTTGAAAGCTGGAGAGCGGGTGCCATTAATCAGGATGATAGCCGCCTGCAGATTAGTATATAGCAGTTGGATCCAGGCCAGGAAGGGTATGGGGAATCCCATCCGTCTTAGTACAAAGGCCAGGTAATCCCATTCCAGGGAATCAAAAGCTTTGGTCGCGTCCAAGAAGATGGCCACCGGGTTTGCTTCGGGGTCAATGTCCTGTAGGACGGCAAATAAGGTTCGGAGGTTGTGTGATGTCCCCCTGCCGGGGACAAAGCCCGACTGATCCGGCAGCACCAGGGCAGTCATGAGGGGGCTGATGCGGTTTGCTATTATCTTGGCCAGGATTTTTGCATCGAAGTTAATGAGGGAGAGCGGCCTGTACGAGTCGCACTGGTCAGCTCGTTTGCCAGGTTTTTGGAGGGAGATGATAAGCCCTTCTCGCATTGTCTGGGGAAGGTTCCCTGTTTCCCTAACCTCTTCGTAGACATGTCTAGGAATTGGAAT
Organism: Calotriton arnoldi; assembly: GCA_963921515.1. Taxonomy (NCBI): domain Eukaryota; kingdom Metazoa; phylum Chordata; class Amphibia; order Caudata; family Salamandridae; genus Calotriton; species Calotriton arnoldi. Next base: position 92,990 of record CAWUFW010016342.1, read on the forward strand.
GAGGGCGGAGCTGAATGTTTTATAAAATTCGGCAGTGAGCCCGTCAGGGCCGTGGGCTCGGCCCGATTGTAGCTGCATGATCGCAGCTCTTATCTCATCATCCTCAAAGTCTGCTAAGAGAAACTCGCGCTGGGCATCGCCCAACCAGCCTATTGCAGTGTCTTCGAAGAAGGGGGCAAAATCTACCGGTTGCGTTCTGTGGGATTTGTATAATGTACTGTAGAATTTGTGAAATACAGCTAAGATGTCTGGGGAGTTTCTATGTATGCGGCCCTCTTCGTCGAGTATTTCAAGTATTGTATTTGAAAAACTAGGCGGTCGGGTTATTGCTGCGAGCACTTTCCCCGGTCTTTCTCCCTCACCGTATTGCCGGGCTTGATAATATTTCCCCCTAAATTTGCACTCTCTTTCCGCGGTTTCTTGATACTCAGTTACTATCTCTCTCATTTTCGTCTGCAAGTTTGGGGAGGGTGTCTCCTGCATTTGGACATCTAGGTGTTTGAGATCTTTTTCTAGTTTGTAAAGAGTGGTCCGGATGTCTTTTAAAATCCCCCATCCCTTGGCAATGCATATCCCACGGATGGTAACTTTGAATGCCTCCCACACCGTGGCGTATTGTGTCACTGACTGTATATTTCGGGGGAAGAAGTCTTCGATCTCCTGTTCTAGTTCTGTCTTGAAGGCAGGGTCTAACAGTGCATGTGTGGGTAGGCGCCAAGACCTGTATGGGGATTCTACATAAGGGGGAGTGAGAGTTATCAGGACGGGCGAGTGGTCTGAGTAGGTGCGCGGCAAGTGTGTAGCTTGGGTTTCAGGCCCCTGGATAAGAACCACCCATCAATGCGTGACCATGAGGAGTGTACTGTGGAGTAACAAGTGCCTTCTCTGTGGTTGGGGTGGAGACTGCGCCAAGCGTCGATCAACCCGTGGTCCGCAATAATGTCCTTGAAGTAGCGTTGGGCGTTGGAATAGTGGTGTGGTTGTGGGTGCGAACGATCCATAGTTGGATCCACCGTAATGTTGAAGTCGCCTCCCCAGACCACATGCGCAGAGCCAATGTCCAGGATTTTCCCCCACAGGATGTGAAATAATTCGGGGTTATCAATATTGGGACCGTAACAGCTGACGAATGCTATGGAGTGGGAGGCCAGTCGCCCCCAAAGGATGCAGTAGCGTCCTGTTGGGTCGGAGTATGAGCCTATAGCGGTGTATGGGAGAGTGTGTTTGACCAGTATTGTGGTACCTCTTGCATACGTGGAATATGAAGAGTAGCAGCGATGAGCTGCCCACCGGGCTGCAAATGAGGGTGAGGCTACAGGGCCGAGGTGTGTCTCTTGCAGCATGGCACATTGTATGTTGTGCCTGTCTAAGTACGCTAAAATATGTCTTCGCTTGCGGGGGTTACCTAGGCTGTGCACATTCCATGTTAGGATATTGTAACTAGGGGGGTTGGGCTGGTTCATCTCGGTTGTGTGGTTTGTTCTGGACGATGGGTGTCATAGTCGTGTCATGTGGTCGGGTTGCATCAGTGTGGCTTGTCGTAATAGCCCTGTCATGCGGTGGTTCTTGAATAAAGTCCCCCCTCCCCCCCACCCACATCAGCACTTCAGCAGCCCAATCCTGCCGTGGTGCATGGCCCTCCCGCCCCTCCCTACCCACCCGCAACAATGCTCCCAACAGGGAAACATGAGATAACATCTGTAACGACAGAATACCAGATCAGTTTAGGGATTTCCTATTGGGTGAAGGCTAAAGGGCGACACAGAGACTCCTCGATGGTACGAGGGGGCTCAGGGACAAGTATAATGTCTCATATGGCTAAATGTTCCGTCGTTTTGGTGTGGGATCTTTTCATACGCCTTCCCATCTTAGTGCAGCAGGTAGTTACAGTTTGTCTGTTGCTGTGCAGGTTCGGCGTATATTGCGTGGGACCCATGACGTCTGTTTCAAAGCAGTATCCGTGGGCTGCCGGCAAACATGCCTTGATGCGCCAGTCATTCTATGTCTGATAGGTCAGCAGCGGCGGTGCGTGAGCTTCTAGGCGAAGCTTGGCCGGAGGGTTTCTTGGGTAAGGATTTTAAGAAGTCATTGACGTGTTGAGGATTATTAAAAAAAATGTGCTTGTCGTGGTAGGTGACTTTTAAGCGCGCTGGAAATAACATGGCATACGCAATGTGCGCCTGTTGGAGTTTCTTCTTGACAGGGAGAAACGTTTTGCGAGCTTCCTGGACGGCCATGGTGAAGTCTGGGTATATGGAGATTGCCGTGCCTTCAAATGATAGCGTCTGCTTCTCTCTTGCCAGTCGTAAAGCGGCATCGCGGTCGTGGTAGTTAAGTATCTTCGCTATTGGTGGTCTCGGGGGGCTCCTGGAGGAGGTCGGGTGGCCAACGATCTGTGCGCCCGTTCTACTATCAGCATCGCAGAAAAAGCTTCTCTACCAAACAGCGTGGTGAGTAGGCGCTCAACATACTCCTACATTTTGCCCATATGAGTGGACTCAGGCACGCCAAGAATTTGTAGGTTATTTCTCTGTGACCTAGATTCCAAGTCTTCGTTCTTGGTGGCTATAACTTTTAGGACTTTTTCAGAGATGCGCTGCTCGGTGTCTTTAATGCGCTCCTCGTGCTGATCGATCTTGTGTGTGACGCTATCGAGGCGTGTGCACATGGAGTCCATCTTGGCCTCTATAGAGGTTAGGCTGGATTTCATGGTGAGGAGGAGATCCTTCAAATCCTCTGTTGATGTGGGCACCCCTGCGGTAGGAGCTTCTGTCGTGTCTTCCTCAACATCAATTTGCGTTCTGGATGACTTGCGAGCTTCGAACGGTATTTTAGTTTGTCTACCGTCCGTTTTCCCCATGATGCTCTCTGTGCGTCGGTCGTCTCAGCTTGATATGGCGAAGCGCCCAGAGAAAGAAGGTTAGTGGCAGAGGAGCAAGAGCGTAGCTCCGTCGTCACGGGGCAGTGACGAGGGTGAAGGCACTGTTGTCGCAGGGTTCTCCCAGGAGTATGTCGACCAGTTTCGTGGGAGGTTGGTGGGTATTTAGGCCTTGTCACTGGTAGGAGGGTCTATGGCCTTGTGTGCTTTAATGCTTGTCAGGTATAGTTTCAGTCTGGCTGAGGGAAATGGCGTGTAACGCCAGTGGTGGCGGTCAGGAGGGGGGTTCAAGTTGCTCTGGCCGTGGTGGTCACGGTACTCAGTTTGCGTACGGCCGCTGTCACCGATGAAGGAGTTGCGGGGTGTATGTCACCCTGGACGCAGCAGGAGAGGGCCGCAGAGTGGGCTGCGGCGGTGGTGCGGTTGCCCACTTTCGTGATTGGGAGCGTTTCAGGCAGTCTGAGGTGTAGGATGGCTGTTTGGTACTGTTTTGTCTTGTAGGGCGAGCACCACGGGTTCAGGGTGCACTCCTCAGTGAACGCAGCAGTTGGCAGGGCCCCTCAGGATTCTTTTGGTCGTCTCTCGCTCCACAACCGGGAGCCCTGGGCCGCACTCAGGAGGTTGGAGCGGGGGGGGCGACCAGCCCGCCGTAGACCCCCTCACGGCCTGCAGAACCACCCGCGGCCCTCGGCCCCCAAACACTGGCAATGTTCCAGCCGAGAACGAGCGAGCCGGCCCCAGGCGGTAGGGTGAGGGGGGAGGCGAGCGCGGCCATCCCCTCCTGCAGTGTGATGTCGCAGAGCGGCCCCCACTCACCGCACGTGTCTCGTTCCGTCTGCAGCGGTCATGAAATTGATGTCGGGCTGAGACGGTGATCGCCGGGATCGGAGGCAGTGGGCGCGGGTGCTCCGCAGGATCAGCGGCTGAGGCATGATGCCGTTTTTCTGTGCGCCCTCAGAGTGCACCGAAGTGGGTTTCGCCGAGGCCAGCGGGTCACGCCCTTCCGCCGGGCCAGGAGCGCCCACCTCAGCGTCCCCCGCCGGGTCCTCCGATCCGCGTCAATGCGGCCTTTCCCCTCCGGCTGTAGAGAGCACTAGCGCCGGTACATCGATGTGGGCCGTTAGCTGATGTGCGCGGCCGCCATCTTGGGGTCTTAACAGCGCCGAGCTTGGAGGAGGTTAACTCGGTGTCTAGGCCGATTTCAAAGGTGTCGCTGGCTGCAAAACGAGGCGCCTGTCTTCCGATCCCCCTTCAAGGCTTTTTTGGGACGATTACTCGGCATACGAGGAGGATAATACTGAGTCGGGTCCCTGAGCAGCAAGAGCCTCACGTAAGTGCGGCCATCTTGCTTGTGCGCCCTCTAGCACCCACCACCCTTCCTAGATCCTTGCATTTATCCAGATTAATACTTTATGTGACCTCACTGGTTGAGCTCATTCAGGTGGTATTTACCTACCAGGGTGAGGTAAGACACCCGACATGAAGCATGCCACTATTTGGTTGGTGAGGTGCCTTCTGTAGTTTAAACAAACCTGAAGGTTATCTGGTAGAATGGAAGTAAGGAACTAATTGACCCTGGGCCCTTGCACCTTGTTGTGTATAATTGAAGCAACAGATATACCCACTCATGTACTTGCAAAGTAAAGAGCCTTACCGTAGGGGTGATGATCTAGAGAGAGTAAAGACTCAAGTCCCAAGAGCTACAACAGACACCTCAGATGAAAACTGACTAAAAATCATGACAGAAATGTGCGAAAATAAATAGTCAAGAGACTGCTGTGATAGAAAGCGACAAGAAATGGTAGGGTTTGGGATACATGACCTAGCTCTTGATACCCCCTGGTAAGGTGGATGCTGATTGACAGCCCTGTTGGTCGGAGCGCCATTGGTCAGAATTCCATTATGTTTGTGTTAATGTTGTTCTTGCTGTAGGCCAATTTAAGAGATACTCATTCCCTGTAGAAATTGGAAGAAAAGAGTGAGACCAGGATTGGGGAGAGGACACAGAGAACTTGAGTATATATTTAGAAGCAGGACAGGGGAGATATTAAAAGGACTATGACACAGCCAGGGACAGCTAGGTTGGTCATATTACTAAAGGGGACGGAGGGTGCACCAGGCTGGGAACCTTGTTAAGAGACCTTGTAGAGTTACAAGTTGCCAAGTCACTGAGTAATTTGCTTGTCCTCCTATTGCTGCGTTCTAGAAAGTTCTGGAATTAAATGTTTGGTCGGATTGAACATACGTTTTTATGCATCTACAGACGCACATTATTCATAGTTTTACTGCAGAAAACCCACTTAACAGAGTTTTAATGCTACAGGTTGAGAAAAGGTGTGTCTGGTATAACTCCTTCGGAGGAATGTAAAGGCTTGGGTTGGGTGAAACATTTCACTGAGAAGCAAAATGGAGGAAATCTGCCATTTCTGTTTAATTTGCCTGCAGAACAAAATTGGGTCCGGATTTATATGTCGGTGGTAAGCATACTCTGTTGCAATGGCAACGGAGTATGCTTCCCACCTACATAATTGTCTGCCTGCCGAATTTAGATGCAGGCGGACCTTTGGTTTTATCACGGCGGAGACTACTCTGTTTTCGACATGATTAGATGGGCGGAATTAGAGGTCTGTTTTCTCTGCCCCGCTTTGGGATTTTCTTTTTGAAAATAAAAAATAAAACAGTTTGTTGCAGGGCTCAGTCATGTTGGCGGGGATCTGCACCAAACTGCAAAAAGCATTGGCGGGAACTGTTGTGACGGTAGTACCTGGCATTGTTTCAAGAAATGACCACCTACTTGCCAGTCATTTCTAAATCTGGCAGATGGAACCTCTGCCAGGGCGATGGAGTAATTTATTCTGTCGCCCTGGCAAAAAAATCTGGCCCTTGGTTTTAAATCCATTCTGTAGGGAAACTAGAGAAACAGGCAGACTGTAAGTTCATTGCTTTTTGTTTAAATATTGTTGCAGGTTGTCTTTTGTACATTGTAGTTGAATGCAAGTTTTGAGAAAAGGGTGGATTTGCGCTGTGATTAACATCCACATACTGCAGATTAAAAAAAGTACCCTAGTCCTAGTAATCTGTATATGCATTTCTAGGATGAATGTTGGACCTGGCCCTTTTTGCAGGGTTATCCCCAAACCTTTTCCCTTCCTCCTGTATTTTTCTGACTTTTATTTTTGCTGGCTTTCGGACTCTGGGCACTTTACCACTGCTAACCAGTGCTAAAGTGCATATGCTCTCTGTCTAAATTGTATTGGTGATTTGTTTATCCATGATTGGCATATTAGATTTACTAATACGTCCCAAATAAAGTGCACCAGGTGTGCCCTGGGCCTGTTAATCAATTGCTACTAGTTGGCCTGGAGCACTGATTGCGTCACCCACATGAGTAGCCCTGCAAACATGTCTCAGGCCTGCCGCTGCAGTGTCTGTGAGTGCAGTTTTAAACTGACATTTCGAACTGGCAAGTGCACCCACTTGCCAGGCCTAAACCTTCCCTTCTATTACATGTAAGGCACCCCTAAGGTAGGCCCAAGGCAGCCCCATAGTCAGGATGCAGTGTATTTAAAAGGTAGGACATGTACAGGCGTGTTTTAAATGTCCTAATAGTGAAATACTGCTAATTGTGTTTTTCACTATTACAAGGACTATCTCTCCCGTAGAGTAACATGGGGATTGCCTTGAAATATCTTTTAAGTGTAATTTCCCATTAGGAATAGATAGAGATTTGGGGTTTGGGGTCTCTGAACTCACAATTTAAAAATACATCTTTTGGTGAAGTTGGTTTTTAAATTGCGTGTTTGAAACTGCCACTTTTAGAAAGTGGGCATTTTCTTGCTCAACCATTCTGTGCCTCTGCCTGTCTGTGGAATACACGTCTGGGTTGGCTGACAGTTGGGCTCTTGTGCATTCACTCTAGACAGTCACACGAAGGGAGCTGAGGTGTGCGGTGCATATCCGGATGGGCCATCACCAGGATGATGGGCCACCTGAGCTAGAGTGGTGGAAGGAGTTGTCAACTGACACCTGAATAGTGCTGTGCCTGTCCTCACACAAAGCCGTCTCCACCCCCCTGTAGTGTGTTTGGAGCAGGGTAAGGGAACGGCAGGGTCTTGTGCACTACAAAGACTTTCCTTTGAAGTTTGCCTACCTCAAAGGCAGAAAGGGGTATAAGTATTGGACATCTGACACTCCAAAATCAGAACACTTCTGGACTGAGGACATTCTGCCAGGAAAAAGAGCTTGATGCTGTAGGAGGGACTGCCACTCTGCCTGCTGCTTTGTTGTGCAGGCCTGCTTTTTGCTGCTTCTGTCCTGGGAGTGAAAGGACCAGACTTTGCTTTCTACATCCTGCCTCCAATGTTCTCCAAGGGCTTGTGAGTGCTTGCTTCCTGTTAAGAAATCTCAGGGCCATCAAAGATTTCACGTACCAGGGTCTGGGCTCTTCTGCTGAGAGTCCTGACTTACCAAGTGGTGCCAAATGCAGTTCCTGGGCCCTTGGAAGTAGAATCTGGCATTCTTAAAGAGAAAATCCACGCATCGACTCCCAGGACCTGTTTTATCAATACATCGCTGCAAAAGATCGACGCAGTGCCAGCCTCACGGCTGTGGAATTGATGCAGCACCTGCTTCGCCGCATCGACGCAGCACTTCTGGATTTTCGATGCATCGTCCCCATGCGCAGATTCTTCATCGACATCGCACCGCAGTAAGGAACCGAGGCCGCATGTCCGGGAAACCGATGCATTACTTCCCCTGGCAGTAAGGAACCGAAGCATTACCTCCCCTGCCTAGCAGTAAGGAACCGAAGCATCACCTCCCCTGTGTAGTAAGGAACTGACGCATCACTTTGCTTTTCTGGCACCTCACCTCTCCCATGCCTTGCACTGTCTTTGATTTTTGATGCATTCAAAGGTACTTTGTGCTTAAACGAAGGGCTCCATTGATTTCTATGGACTACACTTGCTTAATCTTTTAAAAGTGATACTTTGACTTGTGTATGTTGGTTTTTGTTGCTTTGGTCTTGTTGTATTCTGATAAATATTGGATATTTTGCTAAACTGATGTTGGACTCCTTTAGAAGTTTTTTCACTGTTTCACTTTGTCTGTGTGTACAAATACTTTACACATTGCCTCTGAGATAAGCCTGACTGCTCATTCCAAGCTACCAAGGGGGTGAGCAGTAGTTATCATAGCTGTGTGACTCCCTTACCATGACTAAAATAAGGGTCCCTACTTGGACAGGGTGAAAACCACTGCCAAATAGAGACCTCATTTCTAACAATGAGAAATTCTCACGTCGTAATCTTTCACAAACCTGGAGAAAGATGAGTGAATTTAAAAGTCCTTGAACAGAAAAGTATAGTTTATAACTTCATCTGATGTTCTAAAAACCTAACAAGCTGAAAGTATAGAAAATAGAGACAGCAAATGACATAAAAAGAGGGTAAATGCGAGCAAGATGCTCACAGGCCAGAGGGTGAGGCTTAGGGAAGTCTAATCTAGAAGAACTCTTTGTTATGTCATATACTGCAAAAGAGAGGTGATGCAAGATCATCCTTAGAGACTCAGGTAAATGCTGAAAGGAATATTGGGTGCAGGCATTATTGGAAGCTGATGTGGAAGTGAACTCCAAGGTCCCCTGCACACACTAGTGGTACATAATATTAAGTTAGTCAGTAATGAGTGTAGGAAAGAAAGAAACACTGTTCATCCACTGCTCAGCGTGGTTCCAAGATTTATTGTCCTTGTGCGTTCCTTGGTACAGAGTCTTAGCCTAGCCAACACGTGCCAGTCCCAGCGCGAGGTCTATTAACCTGTTCCCAACCTTTCGCTTCGGCGGCCTGGGGAAGAGGCCCAACAAGCAAGTCTGCACAGTGGAGGGTAGTACCCTGCCCAACACGTCTTTAAGCTTACCAAGCAAAGCCTCCCAGAAAGGCCGCAGACCCTGGCAATCCCAGGTCATATGTCCGCATCCGGGTGTGTGCATCTGGGGCATGGACGGACTTCCCCCCATATGTCACATTAAGGTGGTGAGGCGTCATGTAAGCCATATGAGTGTAGTTGAATTGTATGTATTTTAGGAGCGTATTGCGAGAGATCCTCTTAGGGTAGTACAGGACCCTGCGCCTCTCTGCGTCCGTATGGACTCTACCCCCGGTCGCGTCCCATTTTGCTCTCAGCCTGCTGAGGGGGCGCACCGACGCTTCTTGCAGAGCCACATAGAACCATTTCACTAGGTGCCCCGCCGTCCCAAGTGTGAACAAGGCATGCAGTACTGGGTGCGTCTCCGGTTCGTCCCTCCCTTTTTTCCATATCTGAGCGAACGTACGTGTCAGGGCCTCATAGAGCAGAAACTGGCCCGGGGGCAAACCACAATCCTCCATTAGCCCATCAAACGGGAGCAGGGACTTGTCCAGGAAACAATCCTCGACAGTATCTAGCCCCGCCTCTGTCCAGCAGGCTAGATGCTCACTTGTGAATATGGACTGTGGGTCGCCGTGGAGCAGTCCCACGAGGGGCAACATAGGAGAATATTTGGCAAGTCGCCGCTCTCCGCCCTGGCATCGCTTCCAGGTTTGAAAGGCAGTGCGCTGCAGCACGGAGAAGTACGGGGTAGGTGTCTTTGGTACCAAGAGTTTCGCCATCACGAGACTGGGATGAGAGTCCGGGCGCGACAGGAATGTTCCCTTCTCGTTCACCCCCTCTATCCATTGCGCCAGCCATTGTAATTGAGCGGCAAACATATAATATTCAAAATTCGGGGCACCCAGCCCTCCCTCAGACACGGGGCGCTGCAACGTTTTAAGAGACACATGGGACTCCCATCTTGACGACGGGGAATGATTCAAGCATGGGAATCTATGAAAGTTCCAATACTGGAGTAATTAAAGTTTCCTCATGAAGCAGATTCTACAGGGATAAGGCGCAAAGTAATAATCAAAGGTCGGTATTATGGCAGGGAAACTAGGACTCAAAAAACGTTTTAACATAGTAATGTTAATTGCACATACCTATATTCTGTGATGCAGATGAGTATTCAGAATATGCAGCTACTAATTATTGTGAGACCCTATTCGTAGGGTTATGGCTGTCAATCAGCTTTGATTGTGTTACCGCTGGTCACCTTATCCTAGAGTGGAATCGAGAACAAATAGCTTGAGTTACTGAGGAGAAACTCCTATGTAGGGAGTACTCCATAGCAATGAGCGGCTTGAACCACCCAACCGAAAAGGAGGTAGTGGTCATCCAAAATATAAGTATAACTATATGGGGGAAGAACAAAAACTAGGAGTATCAAATCCTAAACTAGTGGCAACATTAAGAGACAGTCACAACCGACTTTTAGCCATGTTTAAGAATTTTTTTTGCATTGTGTTCCAAACTAGCAATGAGCGGCTTGAACCACCCAACCAAAAAGGAGGTTGTGGCCATGAGTGTTCGGGCCCTCAAAGGAATCTCTTAACGGTGAAGCAGCTGGTGAAGTCTCCCGCGTGTGAGTGGGACGGCGTTCACCAGCTGAATGATCTCCTCTCCTTAAGTAGGACAAGTAGGCAAAATAGAGAGAGGACAAATGATGAAATTGGTGCTCTGTTAATTGGAGGCTGTAATGAAGGTGGCACATCGGGCAATCTTGGACTGCCCACCTGGCCTATGTTTGTCCAAGCAGACCTAGACACGAGTGCCCATTAACCGAAGTATTCGTAGTCTTTAGTGGTGGGTGATTATTAAGTTTTGTGCATTCTATTAAGGCACCTACGGTAGCCTATCGTATCTCTCAGTAGAGAAAGCTATTCTCCATCTGTGCGTGTCACAGTGCTCTTACTCGATCGGGTGGCGGCCATATTGAGCGTGTGTTTCATTGTCACTCTGAATAGAGGGAACAGTTTTAGAATCTAGTTCCCTGAGTGATTATAAAGAATAGATAAAAATCATCTTGATCGCTTTGGACTGTATGGTCTATTAATGAACCAATTTGTTCCAAGAAGCTGTGAAGGATAATTATTACGTAAAAGCCGGTCATCCATATTATAAGTATAACTATATGGGGAGAGAACAAAAACTAGGAGTATCAAATCCTAAACTAGTGGCAACATTAAGAAAAAACACATCCGACTTTTAGCCATGTTCAGGAATTCTTTTTGCATTGTGTTCCAAACTAAAGGAGATTCCAGCAAACTATGGTGCGACAGTCACACAGTATAGTAGTATGGAAAAGCAGCGAGTAGCATAACACATTCCAATTAGTTAATCATGAGTAGGGACTGGACCTACAGACACAGTCCTATCCCCATGCTGGATTCGTAATCGAGTTCTGAGAGGGCGCACCTCATTTACTAGGTTCAAACATAGAATCCTTATCAATGCATGGATCAAGTGTTGTGAGAGGAGAACGTTAAGAAAAGAGAATCATATGTCCAGAATACACCCAGCTTGCAACGCTGATGAGAGAACATACACATCAGTCACCCAGGAAATACTGCAATTCATGATCGGTATTGAGACCCAGTTCCACGCATTTGAGGCGCATGATCCAAGTGGCCTCCCTCCTCCTGAGTGTCAACTCTCTATTGCCTCCCGTAGCATCTCTAGGTACGGTATCAAACCCGTAGAAGGAGAAGGCTCTGTGGCTGTCCTGTGCGAGACATTCAGCGATGTGTGCTGCTACTGGATATCTGGCACCAGCCTGTTTCACTGCCGTCATGTGCTCCCCAATGTGATCCTTCAGTGCCCTGATAGTGCTGCCCGCACCTTAATGGGGGTTGCCGCAGGTGCACTGCCTGCCAGCACCTACCCCTTGCACGCCATATGCAGGTAGGCGTGTAAGGGGTAGGTGCTGGCAGGCAGTGTACCCGACGGCAACCCCCGTTAAGGTGCGGGGGACTACACGCGCTAGCCTATGGAGCAACCAACAAACTTAGACTAGGTTGCAACAGGAGTGGCCACTCAATAGAGCTGTAGCCACCTTGTAGTTTTACACAGGGTTGGACCATTCCTGCTTACTAGGGTTCTAGACCCACTCACTTTTACTCACTTTTTACTCACTTCATTGGTCCTGAAGAAGCGCCAGGGATCGTTCGGACCACTCAGATGGCGCGAACCATGTCAAACGAAAGTTACTAAGGCCCATTACCCCCATCAGTAACACACGACCTATGGGTTTTTTAACCTGGCAGGGGAACCTATATATTAAACCTAATTCACCCTGGTATCCCTTAGCTAGTTTTATCATTCACTCACTTACTCACCCTTCTCCCAGAACCCTTTATCTCACACCCTCACTCATCATAAGGCAGTACCAATAAAAAATCTCTGCCAAAGCGACCCTTCGGGGGACCCGTAGGGCATTGCAGCGCCGGCCCGATGAAATGCAACGCCCAATGATGAAGCATGACATCCCTTGGGATGTGTAAGGGCATCAAGAGACAAGACTAGCGCTTGCCTCTAGTTTGTGGGGTTTAGACCTAGGCTCTTGCTTTCCACTTCTTTCCCCTTTTTCAGCTCTCCCCACCACAATTATCTATCCTTTCTTGAAATTCTACTTGACCAACGCTGTGATCTTCAGCACTTGCTGTCAGTCACAGCATCAACCCAGTTCTTCTTCTATCTATTCAAGCCACTGTTAGTTTACTGGCGCTTCTCTCTCTCTCCACCATCTCGTCTACATGTTGTTGTCCATAAAATGTAATTACTTAGGTTCTTCTTCCTGCCTTTGCTATCTCAGCACTCTAAATTCTCGTTAACATCTTTTGCTTCTCACCTAAATCTCACACATCAATCGATTGTTGGACAACCCTATGTCCACATACACTGATGTCTCAAAACTTGGATAACCTTAATTTAATGTCCTTGCAGCAACGTACACCTTAGTCAACTCCATGTCCTCTCTGGCTGACACCTTTACATCTTCTGCATCCGCTAGAATCCTTGGCACACTGTTAAACTATATCATAAATGTTCAATTCTATTGCTTACAAAGTAGCAATATACTCAGTGCTGAACATGTGCAAGATAGGACGTTTTACCTCTTTCATACCACCAAGGGATTAACAATTTATCTACTAATGATCTCAATTCTATATGGTGAGTAACTCTGGGTTAGCTTATCCTAGTATGCTTTTTCTTCCACAAAGATGACGTTATACACTGCTTGTTTCTTCAAGTCAGTTAAGTGTGTGTTCTTTCAACATGCCCTCAAATGTACATTCTGAATAAACCTCCATCAGAAACTTTGATCTAGCAATCAAAACCTGTTTACCAACCCCAAAGATGCACCATATCCAGATTCTTGTCTTTCGGCCTCCTGGGTGTTCAACATTAAAATTCACTCTTTGATGGCCTGCAAACAATCGCCTCTTTTTTGGCATGCAAGAGCTCTCTTTTTGTCATTCAACATCGGTAAAAAAACACACCAGGAGGAATACACAAGGTGGTATCCTGCATATGTGTATTACCAAAGTTTATAGAATGCCTTATACGTTTTCTGGCAGAAATGAGCCAATTCCTGTCTCCCATTCCCTACATGTTCTTCAGAGCCATTTACCTCCCTCTCCTTTTCTATTGTAGCCATTGTAAAGCCATGTTTTTGTGTTTTATGATTTAAAGAAGCTTTCAATGGATCAAGATGATCTCTTTGTGTCCATCTTTGTGTATGAAGGCTGTACGAGCTAGCCAGCCAACACTATGAGAGATGAGGAACCTCAGCAAAGGCCATTTCTATACAGCAACTTTGATGAGATTGAATGTGTGCTGATCCATTCACATTCTGATGGTACTTCTAACCGTTGATTCCCCACTATTGCAATACTAAATGGGTGTTTCTCAGTTTTTCTAACCTAACAAGTGTTTTTCCTTGCTAAGAGTGTGACTAAAAGATGGCACCACTCTCCAGAACCCCATGTCCCTTGAAAATTCAAAATATAGGGTAAGCATAAGAACATGGATGAATTGCTTATTACACACTTTGTCACTTAACACGTTTATCACAAGGGTTGTATGTTAAAATGTAGTTAAAGGTAGGATTGTATCCAAGAACACTACATTCTTGAATATTTTTAAAAACTTCTCTGTAGATACTTCAATAATTGGAATAATGTACCTACACTGAAGTCACATGGCACCAACTTCACTTTTTCTATTCAAGGGAGGGGGCCGCCCCTTCCCCTCCTCCCCCCATTTTATATTTAGACAACCATGGGCTATTATATTACAATAATTGCTTATAGATTGGGATGATGTAATTTAATTCTAATTTCTAATGTCTATGGAATATAATGTTTCAGGTTCAAATTTAACCTCGACAATACTTTTGTCTCATAGAAAATTCCCAAGGACAGAAGACCAAGACAGGAGAGAGCCTTAGGAGTCACGAATGTGCATGCGCAGAAAAGCATTGATACATTCTACAAGCCCTCACGAAGGCCACAGACCCGAAGGGGCTCCCAGTGGGAGCTGAAACATGTTGGCATAAATGTAGCAGGTTTAATTGAACAAGTACATTCAATAATATACCTTAATAAACTTTGTATCCATACCCCAGGTACCCTATGAATAAAGGACACATTTGGGTATACCTGTAGGTATTTTTTAACTATATCCTTTCTTCTGGATCCCTGCTTATTCAGTTTGATTTATCTATCTATCTATCTTTGGTTGAATCCGCCATGGTGGTACCATCTTACCAGGGTGTGGATAGGTGCCAATGATGAAGCATGTCACGATAAATTGAGTGAGGCGTCTAATCCAATATCTTTGGATATCAAAGAGGTATAAGGAAGGACCCCCCTCCTGACGATAGGATCTATTTTTTTCGTCCATCTTGGTGAAAATTCCAGATGTTTTTTGTGTGCGATTATTGACTTTGGGAGAGTGCAACTGGTCTTACAATCTCTTGCTCTCTACCTTTGTGATAACATGATAATGGGTGATACCATGAAACTAGTCCTAGGATGCTTGTTTCCGGTCCAAGGAGGACCTGGCCTGGCAGTTCGGGATGGACTGTTCCCATCGGGAGCTGGAGCAAGACTGATTTGCATATGGCTGGGTCCAAACTGGAATGGTGTGGTGAGCAAATAAACAATGTATCTAGGCCCAGATCTTTTTACTGGGGGTAAGTGTTTGACATTGTTTAACATTACATCCATCATTTGTTCTTTTTCCTATGGGACACGGTCAGCAAGATCTTGCCAGTGGTATTGGAAGACTTTCGGGCATCCATAGTCAGACAATTCATGATGGACAAGTTGAGGACAAATATGTTATCCACGTCAGCCTAGATACTACTGATTGGATGGGGAGGTCAGTTGGCACCAGTGTAGTGCTTTGTGCTCTGCAGGATTTCACAGCGATGTACAAGCTTCTCTAATGAATATGCCTTTTGATGGCTCACGCCTTTTAGGCATCACGTCTAACAAAAGCGTCTTACAAATAGTTTAGCATGGCTATGCCCTACCTTTTATTTTTGCCCAGTCAAACTCCCCCCCCCCCATATCAGAGAGAATTTCAGAACAGCACTGGTTCATTCTTCCGCAGATGGTGCAAGCATTACTCTCCAAGGGTATCATGGAGAGGGTACCAGACTAGGAAAGGAGAGGGTTGTTACTCTCATTTTTTCATTGTGCTGAAAAAGGACGGTGTCTCAAGCCTATTTTGGACCTTAACCTCTAAATCTTCTGGCGGAAGGACAAATTCAGTATGTTCGAGCTGGCCCAGTTTCTGTATAGCCTGGACTATGGTGACTTGCTTTGTCATTGGACCTGCAGAATATGTATTTTCATGTACCCGTCCTGTCAGTCAGTCAGTCAGAATATCTTTATTCGGCTGACTTTCAGCCATAAAAGACCCGTTCTGCTAACCGGTTAAGGAGAAAATGAAATGTGAGGAAATTGCGCTACCACAGACATCAGTTGAGAGCAATACAGAGCAATATGTGGTCAAGGGGTAATATATGCCTTGTTTCATAAAGATGCAATGTAGGTTAAAGTTCTCCAGAAAGCAGAAACACAAGTTCAGCAGGTTTTCCGTTTTCCCCCAGCATGTGGCGAGCCGAACCAGGAGTCCCGTTTGCTCTCGACTGACTGCTGTCACCCAAACACCACCTTTTGGTGGCATACAATATTGAACATTAATGACAAAGTAAACAGACACCAGAACCGGACATTGCTGTCTTTAAGGTGAGGAGAACGTGGACTCCGTTCCATGTTTGTCTATATGACTTGTTTCTTTGACACTGGTAAATGTGAATAACATGTAAATGGGTTACCGCATGCAAAACTGTGTATGGACATTGCACAATATTAGGTTAAGGTGCTATGTAGTTGGTAGAGAGGTTTTCCCAATATAAAGTTGGAAGTGGTCAAGTGTGGGTGATTCGAAGTTGGGAGTCAAATATGTGTTCCAATATTTTGACATAGATGGGCACTTGAAAAGCCGATGTTGCTAAACTTTACCTTCAGTAAGAACTGAACACTCAAATCACTATCTCATACCTAATGTCTGGAAGTCACTCCATGGCCTATGAGGCGCATGGTTTGAGGGTTAGCCTCTCTTGAGCGCGAAGGGAAGTGACCAATGGCTAACAACCTAGTATGTAGTTTAGAGTAGAAAAAAACAGATTGATTTTTGAAAGATGTTTAAGGTATTTATATTTAAGAAAATATATATGTTGGTTATGAATGTGTGTACGTATGTATACATAAATAGAAATGTGGCCACACAGTAATTATGATTTATAATGTTATGATGCATAATGTGTAACTAAGAAACAGATTGACTGATTTCGTATCTTGTGAAGGATAGTGTAAACGTCAGGAAAGGATGTTTTATATAGGTAAAACATCAAGTGAATAGATAAAAAGCTAAAAAAATATTATAATAAGTTGCTAGAAGTACGGGGACTATGGAGACTCCCTAGAGCATATGGAAAAGCCCTTTCCTGTTGATCAGAAAAGTTTACAGAAATATTGTAAACAGTGGTTTAAAGCTACCCAAAAATATACGTCTCCCTGGCCAGAGGAAGGGACATTTGATGATAAAACCTTAGAACACACTATCACGTACGGTACCTTAAAAGTAAATATACAGGCGTCAAGTTACAGAAGCGAAAGATGCCTTAGTCTTGTGGCGAGTATTTTGTGAGAAGCCTAAAAAACTCTTTAAATACTGACACATCTTGTACCTTGTCAACTCCCCCATATGACCCTACAAGTAACTCTCCCAAGGTCCCCTGTATTTATCCATTAATGCAGTTACTGGAAGCTACGGTGGGATTTGAGAATCCCGAGGTTGTCACCCCTCCACTATCTCCGAAGGTACACCCTAGTGTTGCCCTCCAGACATCAAGGCCAAAACACACAAGTACTCTCAAACAACAAACAAAGGGTAGGAGACTCACAGTTCTCAGGATAATTGGAAACACAGTTTACATTACATTTAGATCAAGCCTCTTCCCAGGAGTTTAGAGACGAAGGGCAGGATCCAGGAGATGATGACGATCGATCACAGATCTCATCAGCAATGCCACACTTGTTACAAAAATGAGACATAACAGGAAGGGTAGTCAAAGAGCGAGTGTCTACCCCACAACGGAGAGATGCAGATGATGCAAGGTGGATGATTATGTAAATAGGGCTATTGGTATGGCCCGATGACCAGTACCTCGAGAAAAAGATGAGGGCTTTAAAAAGACTGAGGATAATTTGCTACCTTGGCAAAAGGAGAAAGGAAGTTTTATAATTAGACCAGAGAACATTCAAAAAGGTTGTCACAAGGTGAAGATAGAAAAGATGAGAGACGCAGGGAGAGAAGGACACTGCAATAATATATCAGATCGATTTCAGGGAACTTTTGGGAGGATGGCAGACAGGATGGAATCAATACATAGGTACAAAGATGACATGGGTGAAATGCTTCAATCTTAGGAGGTTAGATGCCTCACCTACAACACTAGCAACCGAGAGAGGCCCCACATCAACTTTGACCAAAGGGATGGATCAATGAGTTCGCCCAGCCACACTAATATGTTTATAAAGACAACTAAAGAAGGAGAGCAGGGTGCTTTCTCTAATATCAGGAAAACCAGAGCGACAGAGTTTGAGCAGTTATAGTTTCGGGGAACACATGGTCAGCCATATCTCAGAAAAGGATCTTGTGAGGTTACAGGGGAATTAATTATACGTATTAGGCTAATTCTACAGTTGAGTGATCAATCGGTTTCACACAGCAATGATCTCCCGTGAAATGAGATAGTTGCTCAAGGAGAAAACAGATGGTATAATGCCGTACTCTATACAGATAATTTAGCAGGGTGGATTGAAGGCCTCGCCCCGCAGATGAGCCACAACCAAGAGAAGAGTCAAAGGAGGGACCAACAGAAGGGGCTGTAGCAGCAGCCACCTCTCCTATGACTGTGATATAATTGTTTGATTATATGGATATTGTCAGATCAGTATTACAGACTATATCACCACATAAACCATCTATGATAGATGACAGAGTATGGGTCAAACACTAAAACAAAATAGGCAAAATGCATATCGACCCAGTAAGGACCAATGTCAAGTAGAATGTTGCCCTGCCAATGAACACCACAGTATAAAAACTTGCCAGAAGGGTTGTAAAGAAAGGGAAAATTATACAGAAGGATCTGAAAATTCAGCTCCAGGAGCTGGAAAATCCATTAATGGAGCATACATATTGATGCAGTACCCAGAGTAATTCCACTATTCAAATTTAAGGGTTCCTAAGAAAACCTAAACAGTGACCATCATTATAGTTAAATTAGAAACGATAATATTAAGGAGCTAAAATGATTGTGCCAAAATAAAACACTTCTGAAAAATACTTTTGGATGTGTCTTATTTAAGATGGAAGGGGCCAGTGCAAATTCTGCTCACCACACAGACAGACATCAAATGCACTAATCATAAGGATATACGCATACCATTGGAAGAGAATACCATCGTCCACAGCAGTATCACTATTTAGACACCAGCATAATGGAGATATCAGCACAGGTATCAGAACCCCTTAAGGACTGAAGAGGAACTTTTAAAAAGATCTCTGTGATATCCAGTAGCAGCTGCTACGGAGCAGTAGTGGTGGGGCGGGGGACTGAAGGCAAGGAGGGGGTTAAGAAAAAAAGAAAATTGCACTTACCTGCCAGCCACAGCTTCTCCTCCATCCTCTTCAGTCGACGCAGGAAGCAGACTCCCCTAAGCCAATCATGCTGATGACAGCAGCAGCGTGATTGGTCTGACCGGCCTGGTTCAGCACTCAGACAGGCAGTGTGAGACTGTGTATGTTCTCCCCCGGCCGTGCAATACAGCCGGGTGGAGAACGTGCTAAGTGCCCATGTCTGTTTGGCCTGCCCAAGACGGCCGTCCAAAAAGTCATGCGCACCTAGAAAGTGCTCACCACTCCTCCCCCCTGCTCTGTGGGCAGCCCCGCTCCGCACCTTCAGAGTCAGTACTGAAAAATAAAATAATAATAACATGGTATTAATATTTAATTTTTCCTGTGAGGCGACGCTCCTTTGCCTTAGTGGAGGAGCTGCCGCTGGTGATAGCTTCGGGTCTGGTGAAGGTACAATTGTTTTGATTTAGACAAAGTAACTGTAAAGACTGACTGAGCTAGGAAAATGTCTCAACAGTCAGTGAGTGATCAATTGCAGCAGATCCCCAAATTAATTATCCATCTTTACAACTGTCAGATTGTCGCCCTCTCCACTGGCACTGACCCAGCAGAGCACCAATGCCAGCACCAGCTAATAACACATTAATGGGAGGAATCCTCAAACATCTAGGTATTGACTGTGCATTACCTTTAGGTCTTCGAACAACATACATCAATGTAACTGCACCCCCATCAGGATTGAGGGCTAGAAGAATAAATACCCCAAAACACACAGACAGAGGAACTATTATTGGACAGTATAAGCTGGGATATAGATAACTATCTAGAGGGTGATTTTGAGTGGGACTTTGATACCACTAGAATAGAGGAGTTTGTAGCAAATTGTATAAAGCCTGTTGTGGTTGTCCAGCTGATGGTGAGATATCCTCTAGAGGAGCCATTGGATTAGTAATAGTGAGGAAGAGTAAATATGTGTTAATTGATCCACCTGCCCCTGTGCTGTCCCGACCTGGAACAGTGGCCATCCAGGCCACTAAGAAATGGTTAAAAATGACATTGCAGGGAAAGGTATTGATTATAACAGTACTGACATGGCTACTCTTTCTGACTGTGTGTTGTTCTCATACATAATTGAGATGCTTTTAACACAGGGACAAGTAGGAAATAATGAAACTAAGGTAGATAATATAGAATTAGTTCCCTTCAGATGATTTCTCCTGCTTCCGCTTCGTCTCCTTGAGTCAGTGAGGAGAGATGGGGGCGTGAGGGCTGTCGGTCTAGCACTGCACTCCAGCGCGAGTCGCTACGGCTCTTGCCTACACGCAGGCGTCGCCTGCTCTTCCTGTTTCACACTGGGGCTGCCACACGAGCCCAGTCTGTTCTGCGAATGGGCTTTCCTGGACTTGCTGGCACTTTATGATGTCCCTGAGCCCGGATTTCTACAATGAAGGGCGCCCATTTTGTTGGATTTTTGTGTTGTTGTTGGGCACCCATTTTGTTATGCTGGTATGAAAACTGAAGAGGGGCGCTCTCTTCCCTGGTCTCTATGCTCTGCTGGTCATGGAAAGAGAAATAGGCATGCTCCAGTCTCAACATACGTGGCCATCTTGGAGTGGTCATTCTACCTATATCCCACACAACTGGTCCCTGAGTTCTCCTTTTAACATCGTACATGCTCTACTGTTCAGGTAATCCCTTCGGCAAATAGGATAAATACATCCTTTTACGTGGACCATCCAGGATTTCGAACACACTTGGTCTCTGAATTGTCCTTTCAAGGACTTGCACGAAATGCCCTGTGTTCACTCCCTACTGCAATCAAATAAAATTCTCCACAGAGGGTGGCCTTGCCCCAATACCACATATTTAGTTGTGGTGTTCTCCTTTAAGGTCGTGCGTGAAATGCCCTGCCTGAACTGCCTACCAGATAAAGATTTAAATCCAACCCTTGGAATTGCCTTCAAGTTGTCACAGCCCATCCTCCTGTCTTTTTAGCCCTAGATAGTCGGGCTCACATGGGTCTTGGTCTACTTAAAGGAACCTGATGGTTCGTTGTTAGCTAGTATGATTCAACTGATCACTTCACCTTCTCCCCACGAAACTCTCCTCTAGCTGTCACACTGAATTCTTTTGACACATCCCTGACCTCTGGCTAGACTCTTGGTTTACCTACGCCTCCTATGGTAGGAGACGAGGCGTGCGCTGGTATGGATCCTAAATTTTCGAACTTCATCTCTCCGAACCTTGAGCCGGCCATAATGCTTTCCGAATCATATATCCTCCTAACCTATCAAAAAATGCTGCAAAAAACTTCAAACACAGACTACTTAAAACCCATCCGGAAACCCTTATCTCAGACCCCTTCTTCTCCATCAGGGAAGGTGTTACCATAAATGATCTCATCTTCTACACTAAACGTCATGCTCAATGGCGGAAGGCCATATTCTCTCTGCTCCGGATCACCACTTCTCTGAAGACTCCACATGGTCTTAGATTGATGGTTGCACCCTCCTCGGCTTACAGAGCTGAAGCCACCATCTCCCTTTACAAAAACAGAACCATCCTTATACAAGCTTCAGATCGCAATCTAGTGGTATTTGACAACTTTTTCCCCACCATCATGAATACAGTGGCTAACATCAAATACGCCCCCTCCGGAGGGGCCGGCCCCCCTGCGGTCCCCAAGTCTCCGCAAAGTCTATCCCATACTTCTCTTTCACCTTCCTCTGACCATACATTTGCTCCGAAGGGCCCCCTTCTAGCTACCTTAACTCATAATATGAATTCCCCTTCAATGCCCGATGGGAACGAGCTGCGACAGCACAGTCAGCATTCTAGTCTGCTTGCTCTCCCCCCTTACTGTTAGCTAGCTCTAACTCCCCTAGCTCCACTGTTCACAGCACTGCCCCGATTCTCCCCATGATCCCTTCCCCAAGCCCAACCTGCAATCCCGACCTGCTCCCACAGGCTTCTAGGGGTCACTATCCGTCTTTCCCCTCTTCCCCTATCCTACCCATCCCTCCGATCACCCAGCACCAATTCCTAGAATCCCTCCCCTCTGGGCACATTCATTCGCCACCTGCCCTACTGTCCCCCGCTTCCACTAGCTCTCTACCTCTGCAGGGTTCCCTGAACCTAGCCTCCCAATCCCACTCCCACACTTCATTGGAAGGCAGACTTAACGAGATAGCACTCTGCCTCCAACAACTGAAGGCAGAGATTTGTAGCCTATTACATATCACCAAGGAACTGTCAGCTAACTCCAGACTAAGCTGCTCTTCTTTGACCAATCACCATCCCTGCTTGCTCCCATCTAAAGTGTGTACCTGGCTCCCATCCCCCCTCTATTCGTCTGTCACCGTCCCACATCACCCACACACCCCATAATTGGGCTTACGCTCCTCATCCTAACGACCCTTCTCGCCCCTCCAGATGTAGAGCCTCCCTGTCTGATAGGGATATTCATTCTCTCCTACTTTCTTATGATCCGGCACATTCCTCCACCATAACAAACTTGCAACAAATAGAATCCATCCCCACGGATCCCTTCAGGGAACCTAGGCTAAACACCAGAACATTAAATGAGAACAACCTCACGAGAGTCACCACCACACTACCTGCACCAACAGACACCAACATAAGACTCAAATGCGTGCTCCTAAACTGTAGATCGGCAGTTAAACATGCTGCGGATATTGCCGACCTCATCCTTGCACAGGACCTTGACCTTGTAATGCTGACTGAAACCTGGCTAAATGACACAGCTGGTCCCATCCTGGACATTTTAGTGCCTCCCAATTACGATATCATTAGGTTAGATAGAGCAAGTGGTCAAGGTGGAGGCATCGCCTGTTTACATCGTAGCAATCTAACAGTGAAAGTACTACAATCCGACCTCCTGCCGTCTTGTGAATACCTATGCATTGAAGTGACTGGTAGCAACAATCACTCATGCAAATTGCACACGTTCTACCACCCGCCTCGCAACAACCTTCCCTTCACAGAACAGATCATGGACATTATCTCGGCCAACGCAGATTTCCATGGTACTCAGATCTTCCTGGGAGATTTCAACCTTCACTGGAACAATGTGAATGATGTGGTGGTCAATAGCCTTAAATCCTTCCTACTAGACCTCAACCTAATCCAAATCTGTGACAGCCCTACTCACATCAAAGGAGCTACCTTAGATCTTGTCATTGGTAAGCCAAACTCCATCCTGCTGGATTCAATCCTCCCGTGTGATTGGACTGACCTCTATTGCATCACCTTCCTCATCCTGGAGTCGGTAAGAGCTTGTAGAGCCCAGCCTAAGAACCCAAAACAATTGAAAAGATATCTACAGAACATCAACTCGCAAGATCTGACTGCTCTCTGCGATAACATCTTGCCCCCTCCCATGAACATGTCGGATGTCCACGACCTTACGGACCACTATAACCGCTCAATGACTAATGTATTTGACTCGGTTGCACCACTACAGTTTAAAAGACTGTCCTCTAAACTCTCTAAACCTTGGTTCAATGATAGTCTTAATACCGAAAGAAGAAATTTAACACTTGCGGAAAGGCTGTGGCGATCCTACCCCTTCCTTGAAAATCTTTACCATCTGAGATCCCTTAGAAGCATCTACAATAAACGCATCAGATGCTCGAAGGCCACCTTTTTCAGAAATCAACTAGAGCAAGCAAAAAAAATGTCCAAAAAAACTGTTTGAACTCATCAAGTCCCAAGCTAACAGTCAAGCTAATCTCTCGTCACTGGGTCAAGGGACAATGCCGAACTGCGAAGAATTCACGGATTTCTTCACAGATAAGAATATTAAGATTGAAAATGAACTACGCTCTGCCCTTGATAACCTGTCGATCAGTCCACTGAACACCCTCCTTCCCTCATGGTTGGATATCACCGACCCTGCACAGCCCTACCTCCCCAAAAACAACGCATCCTGGAGTCTTTTCCAAACCTTGGATGAATGCACTATACGCAAAATGCTGACGACTCTGAAACCTTCTAATCACTACAACGACCCCCTGCCATCGAACCTTTTCTCGGAAGTTAGAACCTTCTTACTAACACTTTGGACTAAGATCGTCAATGCATCACTTCGGCAAGGTGCTATTCCGGATTGCCTAAAATCGGGTCAAGTTACCCCGTTCTAAAGAAACCATCTTCTGATCCTACGGACCTTCATAACTTTCGCCCAATCTCTAACATCCCCACCTTGGCAATGCTCCTGGAGAAATGTGTGCTCGCCCAACTCTGTAACCACATCGATCATTTCCAACTCCTGCATCAATGGCAATCTGGTTTCCACCCGGGCCATAGCACAGAATCTGCGTTAACTCACATTGTCGATGATGCGCTAAGAATGTTGGACCACAATGAGTCGTGCCTACTGATCCTTCTTGACCTTTCGTCAGCATTCGATACTGTCAAACACGATAACCTAATTGACCTCCTGGAACACAGGATGGGGCTGTCTGGACCTGTACTAAACTGGTTCTCCTCATTCCTTCATAACAGATCCCAAAGCTTCAAGGTGAACCAATCCCTGTCTCATCCTGCGCCGGTCACTCTGGGGGTTCCTCAGGGTTCAGCGCTTTCACCCACGCTCTTCAACCTGTTCATGGAGCCTCTGACAGAAATTCTGAAATCATCCAGCATTCACTATCACATGTATGCGGATGATAACCCAACTATACCTGAAGATCGCCTCCCCCGAGGACATTCAGTCCCTCAACTCAGTCCTTCTGGAAACACAAAGCTGGCTGACACGTAACCACTTGAAGCTAAATGCTCTCAAAACGGAATTCCTCTTAATCGCACCCCACAAGCAATCTCCGGTCATGGAACAATGGCTGACTCAGCTTACTGCTCTTAACTGTAGAACTCACCTCATTGATTCAGCAACCTCTCTGGGTATTATGTTAGACAAAAGTTTGAACATGCAGAAGCACATCAGTTCCCTCACCAAAGGAGCGAACGTCCAACTCAGCATCCCAAGGAAACTCAAACTTTATCTCCCTGCTCATGACTTTAAGGTTGCAGTGCAAGCATTAGTGATCTCAAAGCTGGACTATGGCAGCGCAACACTTTGCGGCTTGCCCAGAGTGAAGACGGCTACTCTTAGGGTTGCCCTCAATTCTGCTGCTAGGCTCATAACTGGCACTAAAAAATACAACCATATTTCTCCGGACCTGCTGTCCCTGAATTGGCTTCCATATGAAGCTCGGATACAGTTAAACATTGCATGCATGGCACACAAAGCCATCCACTTCAATACCCCGCTGTACCTCGCTCAGAAACTGGAGCTCTCATGTGGTTCGAGAGCCTCACGAAGCGCCAGCACCCTTTTGCTCAAACCACAAAAATTCAAGAAAAGAAAAACCTACAATCGAGCCTTCTCAGGTATTGCTCCGAGGATTTGGAACTCCCTCCCCCCCGAAGTCGGGGTGAAAACTTCCGCTGTCCTCTTCAAAAAAGAAGTCAAAGGGCTCCTGATGAAGAAATTTCTGCCTCAGACTGGCTACTCCATTCGATATTGAGGCTACAATCGTTGAATGCCGGACTTTACAGGACTGTGAATTTTTCGCTTTGTTGGGTTCTATTTTGTTTGCTTGTACCCTTCTTGATGTATAACTGTAAAGCGCTCTGATACCCTTGGTGGTCATGTTCGCGCTATATAAAACTTTCAAAATAAATAAATAAATAAATAACAGTTATGCCATATCCCCTGTGGGCCCATGAGAAACAGCATGAACATCACTAAAAGGAAAGGCATGGAAAAGCAGTAGTAGGAATGATGAACGCATACAGTGATGTTTTGAATGCAACCAATCAATAATTGTGTATGGTGAACTCTTGTTGAAAGGGTGAACATAATTGGATTTACAGCGCATAAAACCAATTTATTGAGGTCCCAAATTTCTCCTATTGACAAAAGTATTGTTGACTTTTACCTGCAAGGACACACCTGAGTTACTGTTGTGGACATCAGATCATGTAACCAGCTTTCTTGTATTTTGTCAAGATCTGTGCGAACCTCTCATTTGGGGTCTACCTGACTATACTAATAATTTCACCTCTTTGTTCATGAATCTGAAAGGTGTGCTCTTGTAGTTCTTACCCGGCAGGAGGGCGGGCACAAGCAAAATACATATATATATCTATATATATCTATATATATATATCTATATTCACTGAAAAAACCATAGGTTTCAGACACGTTATAGTTAGAAATTAGCATTTAAAAAACCTTTGAAATTCACTGAAAAAACCATAGGTTTTAGGGACAGTTATAGTTAGTTAGACATTTCACTCGTACAAAACCATAGAAATTCCCCGTTATAGTTAGTTCAGCTAACTATAACTCGCGCCCGCAATGCACTGCTGATGACGTCACATATTACATCACTCATGACATGGTCAGTGACATCACTGATGACATCACTGATGACATCTCAAATGACATCACTGATGACATCACTAATGACATCATCCATGTGATAATTTCATGCATCTTCTCACACCCTAATATAACTTTTGATACACCCACTCTAAATTACAGACTGCCATTCGCAAAACCATACACACTCCAATACCAATAACTACATACCCACTCACTGATTCTTAGGTCTACACATACACATCTACTCACTCACCCGTACAGTCACTCATACTTACAGTCACTCAGTACAGGACTATCATATGCACTCATACACCTATATAAACACTCACACACCGCCACTCATCCATAGAGGTACTCACACACCTAGTCAGTCATGCAAAAAATTAATCACACACCCATTTACTCACCTATACAGTTATACACACACCAGCTCACTTACTCATACAAATACTAGCACATTCTTACGCTCTTATACAATAACTGATACAAGCACACACGCATCCATACAGCCACTCTCACAATCACACACTCTCACTTATAGCCTTTTAAATACTCTAACACACATATATACTGCCTTTTACATATGTAGTTACTCGCACATGTACCACTGAGATATACATTCACTCACTAACACACCCATACACACACTCACCCACCCAAGCAGTCCATCACAGATGCACTCTTGAAATCATGCACCCAGTGAATCACCCACTCACACATCTATGTACAGAGTCACACACACCCCACCCACACAAACACTCAGGCACCCATACAGATACTCAGAGAACCAATCAATAACCCATATAGACACTCATGTAGCTATTCGCAAATCCATGCATCCACTTACACACCAACAGACAGACGGATACAGACATTCACACAGTTTAGTCACTAACACATGCATTCAGTAAGATACGTTTAATCACTCACTTGTAGAGTCAGTCACGCACCTACTCAATCATCCATTCAGACACTTATACACCCACTCATTCTTCAATACGCCTTTGCCTATATATATTAAACATATTTAAACTTTACAGAAATACACAGTCACTGGATGATGTCATCAGTGATGTCATCAGTGATGTCACTGACCATGTCATGAATGATGTAATATGTGACGTCATCAGCAGTGCATTGCGGGGGCGCGAGTTATAGTTAGCTGAACTAACTATAACGGGGGAATTTCACGGGTTTTGTACGAGTCAAATGTCCAACTAACTATAACTGTCCCTAAAACCTATGGTTTTTTCAGTGAATATATATATATATATATATTCACTGAAAAAACCATAGGTTTCAGGCACGTTATAGTTTGAAATTAGCATTTAAAAAACCTTACAAATTCACTGAAAAAACCATAGGTTTTAGGGACAGTTATAGTTAGTTGGACATTTCACTCGTACAAAACCATAGAAATTCCCCCGTTATAGTAGTTCAGCTAACTATAACTCGCGCCCCCGCAATGCACTGCTGATGATGTCACATATTACATCACTCATGACATGGTCAGTGACATCACTGATGACATCACTGATGACATCTCAAATGACATCACTGATGACATCATCCAGTGACTGTGTGTTTCTGTAAAGTTTAAATATGTTTAATATATATAGGGAAAGGCGTATTGAAGAATGAGTGGGTGTATAAGTGTCTGAATGGATGATTTAGTAGGTGCGTGACTGACTCTATAAGTGAGTGATTAAACATATCTTTCTGAATGCATGGGTTAGTGAGTAAACTGTGTGAATGTCTGTATCCGTGAGTCTGTTGGTGTGTAAGCGACTGCATGGGTTTGCAAATAGCTACATGAGTGTCTATATGGGTTATTGATTTGTTGTCTGAGTATCTGTATGGGTGCCTGAGTGTTTGTGTGGGTGGGGTGTGTGTGACTCTGAGCATAGATGTGTGAGTGGGTGATTCACTGGGTGCATGGTTTCAAGAGTGCATCTGTGATGGACTGTATGGGTGGGTGAGTGTGTTTATGGGTGTGTTAGTGAGTGAATGTATATCTCAGTGGTACATGTGTGAGTAACTACATATGTGAAAAGTAGTATATATGTGTGTTGGAGTACATAATTGGCTACAAATGAGAGTGTGTTATTGTGAGAGTGGCTGTATGGATGAGTGTGTGCTTGTATCATTGATTGTATAAGAGCGTAAGAATGTGCTAGTATTTGCATGAGTAATTGAGCTGGTGTGTGTATAACTGTATATCTGAGTAAATGGCAGTGTGATTAATTATTTCCATGACTGACTAGGTGTGTGAGTACCTCTATGGATGAGTGGCGGTGTGTGAGTGTCTATATAGGTGTATGAGTGCATATGATAGTCCTGTACTGAGTGACCATAAGTATGAGTGACTGTACGGGTGAGTGAGTGGATGTGTGTGTAGACCTAAGAATCAGTGAGTGGGTATGTAGTTATTGGTGTTGGAGTGTCTATGGTTTTGAGAATGGCAGTCTGTAATTTAGAGTGGGTGTATCTAAAGTTATGTTAGGGTGTGAGAAGATGCATGAAATTATCACATGGATGATGTCATGAGAGATGTCATTTGAGATGTCATCAGTGATGTCATCAGTGACGTCACTGCCCATGTCATGAGTGATGTAATATGTGACGTCATCAGCAGTGCATTGCGGGGGCGCGAGTTATAGTTAGCTGAACTAACTATAACGGGGGAATTTCTATGGTTTTGTACGAGTGAAATGTCTAACTAACTATAACTGTCCCTAAAACCTATGGTTTTTTCAGTGAATTTGTAAGGTTTTTTAAATGCTAATTTCTAACTATAACGTGCCTGAAACCTATGGTTTTTTCAGTGAATTTCAAAGGTTTTTTACATGCTAATTTCTAACTATAACGTGCCTGAAACCTATGGTTTTTTCAGTGAATTTCAAAGGTTTTTCAAATGCTAGTTTGTAACTATGCCTACAGAAGTAGGACATGTGAAGAAAGAAGAAAAAACGCACAGAAAGAAGCAAAAGAAATGTAGAAAGAAACAGAAGTCCACAAAGACGAAGAAAAATGCAGGAAGAAGCAAGACATGTGCAGAAAGAACCAACAGAGGAGCAGAAGAGGCCTTGTTGCAAAATCATCCTGTGCCCACACCTTTTCCAGACGGGTACTGGTGGTAACTGACTCTGACTAACCAGGCCTAGAGCCAGTGCTATGGTAAAAGACACTTAGAATACAGTTAAAACACCTATATACACTAGGGAACACTATGCGTTGGGGTACCCCTGTGATTAGCATGACCTCCTCTGTAACTCCCTAGTACATAATAGGGCAGGGGGATTAAAACTACCTCTTAAAACGCGCCATGGGGCGCGTTTGCACACTGGTGTAGGGGGGGGGGCCTGAGGTTACATGTGTGCAAACACGCCCTCTGGCCGTTTTAAGTTGGGGGATAAAGTCCCCTTCAATCCTAAGGGTCCCTGGGGTCCAACTAGACCACCAGGTACCTTCAGTAAGCGCCACAGAGTTGCGTTGCAGAGAGGTGTAAAAAGGGGCATGGCCTGGACCACCTCTCTGCTACGCAGCGCAGTGGCGCTTACTGGAAGCACCTGGTGGGCTAGTTGGCCCCCAGGGGCCCTCATGATTGAAGGGGAATTAATTCCCCAACTTAAAACGCGCCACAGGGCGTGTTTGCACATGTCACCTCAGGCCCCGTCCCTTCCCTTCACCACTGTGTAAACACGCCCTGTGGCCGTTTTAATTTGGCAAATTAAGTCCCCTTGAATCCTGAGGGTCCCAGGGGTCCAACTAGCCCACTAAGTACCTCCAGTAAGCGCCACAGAGCTGCGTTGCAGAAAGGTGTAAAAAGGGGCGTGGCCTCTGAACACCTCTCTGCAACGCAGCTCCCTGGCGCATACTGGAGGTACCTGGTGGGCTAGTTGACC
Source organism: Calotriton arnoldi (assembly GCA_963921515.1). Taxonomy (NCBI): domain Eukaryota; kingdom Metazoa; phylum Chordata; class Amphibia; order Caudata; family Salamandridae; genus Calotriton; species Calotriton arnoldi. The sequence goes on from CAWUFW010016342.1 coordinate 123,315, forward strand.
CCCAGGGACCCTCAGTATTCAAGGGCAATTAATTCCCCAACTTACAACTCGCCAGGGGCGCGTTTGCACAGTGGTGAAGGAAGGGGCGGGGCCTGAGGTGACATGTGTGCAAACACGCGCTGTGGCGCGTTTTAAGTTGGGGAATTAATTCCTCTTCAATCCTGAGGGTCCCTGGGGGCCAACTAGCCCACCAGGTACCTCCAGTATGCGCCAGGGAGCTGCCTTGCAGAGAGGTGTTCAGAGGCCACGCCCCTTTTACACCACTCTGCAATGCAGCTCTGTGGCGCTTACTGAGGTACCTGGTGGGCTAGTTGGCCCCCAGGGACCCTCCGGATTGAAGAGGAATTAATTCCCCAACTTAAAACGCTCCACAGGGCGTGTTTGCACACATGTCACCTCAGGCCCCGCCCCTCCCTTCACCACTGTGCAAACGTGCCCCGTGGAGCGTTTTTAAGTTGGGTGATTAAGTCTCCTTGAATCCTGAGGGTCCCTGGGGTCCAACTAGCCCACCAGGTACCTCCAGTAAGCGCCACAGAGCTGCGCTGCAGAGAGGTGTAAAAAGGGGAGTGGCCTCTGAACACCTCTCTGCAACGCAGCTCCCTGGTGCATACTGGAGATTCCTGGTGGGCTAGTTGGCCCCCATGGACCCCCAGTATTCAAGGGGAATTAGTTCCCCATCTTACAACGCAGGTTTCCCTGCTCTCGCTTCAATGAAGCAAAGCAGAGTTTGCAAACAGCAGTGTCCCGGGGGTGGGCACCCCGGGACACTGCAGGAGCCGGCCCTGAGGTGAGGTGGTGGTACCCGGGGCTCCGTAACGGACCCCCAAATTTACATTTGAAGTGCCCCGGGGAGGTGGTGGTCCCCGGGGCGTGTGGGGGGGCTCGAGCCCCCCCACACATGTATTTTTTTTTTTTAAATGAAGCCCCGGGGGGTGGCGGTCCCCGGGGCTGCGGGGGGGGGCAGTGTGCCCCCCGCTATTATAAACAATGAAAGCCCCAGGGATGGCGGTCCCCGGGGCTTGGGGGGGCCTTAGAGGCCCCCCAAACTTTAAAAAAACAAGTCCCGGGGGGTGGCGGTCCCCGGGGCTGCGGGGGGGCTGCGTGCTCCCCCGCAACTTATTATTCAAGCCCCGGGGAGGTGGCGGTGCCCGGGGCAGTGTGGGGGGGATTGGGGCCCCCCCACACATTTTTTCAGTGCCCCCGGGACTTGGCCCACCCGGGGGCTTTTTGAATACGAAGCGCGGGAGCCCGCGCTTCGTTTTATTTTTATTTTCGGCTGAAATTTGCACTGGGTGCGCGAATCTCGCCGATTTTTTAAAAAAAATTCTTTTTTTGGCCCTGGGGGTCCTTGTGGGGCCCCCTGAGCAGGCCTAGGGGGTCAGGGTGTTTCTACCCTGCCCCCTTTTTGCGTTTTGCGCACTTGTTTCTCTGATTTCTTGTGCCTCGGTTCCTGGTTTGGAGTGTTGACAGCCAATTAGCATACAGCTCGTGATCGGGAGGGTGCGCGGATCCTCCGCGGCCATAGATATATATGTGTTTTTACTTTTAATTTTCTCAGCAACTACTGAACGGATTTACACCATTTAACAAAAGGGTTCTTTCTGAACCAAGAACTACCTCTTTGCCAAATTTGGTGTAATTCCGTTCAGCAGTTCGGGCTGTAGCCTTGCATAAAGTTTCCTATGGGAAATTGATTTTTTGACTCTTATTTTTTGAATTTCTCCGCAACTACTGAACGGATTTACACCATTTAAAAAAGGTCGCTTTCTGAACCAAGCGCTACCTTTTTGCCAAATTTGGTGTAATTCCGTTCAGCAGTTCGGGCTGTAGCCGTGTCTAAAATTTCCTTTGGGAATTAACATGGAGAAAACACGTTTTGGGACCCCCCTTTTTTCTCGGCCCCCGCTTGCCAAATCACCCCGAAGCTTTCAGGATAGGAGCAGACCGGAGCGCCCCACGAGTTTTGAAAATTTCACGAAGATTCATCAACCGGCGCCAAAGTTATTGGAAATAGAATGTTGTGAATTTCCTATGGAAAATAGGTCCTAACTATAACTATCTACTGGCGACCGCCAGTAGATAATATATATATATATATATATCTGGAACGCTCGCCTGCTTTTCTTCTCCTACACAGAGAAAAACGAGAGTGGACCCGATTTGGTGCGATGAAGTGTTTATTCAGCACTCTACCATTCCGCCATAACGCGTTTCGGCCGTTACCGGCCTTGATCACATATATATATATATGCGCACAGTTCTCTGATGTCCTAGATACAAGTACCAAAATGCCTTTGTGGATGGAGCACCACAGACGCACACAGCACAGCGTATTTGTCTGAGCTAACAAAGGCTGCTAAGTTCTTCCCTAAACAGGTGTTCCTGGAGAAACGCACCCACCAATGACCAGTAGGTCCACCCTGTCATGACTAGCCAACAAGTTTATTTTTGTAACTATTTCCGGAAATGGAAGGATCCCAAGTTTGACAGACCTTTTTTTGTAACAATGACAACTCCTGCATCATTCAAAATCAAACGGCAGGAAGCCATGGATCCACCTATCGGACATCCGGATGGACCCCGCTTCATGCCAAGCACCACCAGCGACATAAAAGGGAAAAGAGGGGGGAAGATGATTACAACTGTGAAGATCCCCCCTTCATCTCTGCTTTGGGACAATTTTTCGATTCTACAAGAAGTTATGTATTTTTGTTCTATTTTTATTTTTATGTCTTTCTATGCTACTGTTGCATTTCTATAGTAATGCATGCTTAAGCTCCAATCATTATGTCACACACCTGCGAAGAGAAGTGTCTGTACATCCTAATGTCCCCAATAATATTCATGCTAGCTTGTTAGATAACATGTGGTATCAATACATGTCAGAAATAGGATTAATCTCTGTTTCTCTATGTTTCAGAGAAAATGGTACAGTTAATGTAGGGAAAAATATTAACTGCAATACTACAATAGATAACGCTGAGATGCAGGGGGCACTTCCAGCCTCATGGATTCATATTGACAGTGTAGAGAACTGCTATACAACCAGTTGCCACCTAACTGGAACGGCCTCTGTTTTTTGGTTACTTTGCACACACCAGTCTTGGTCATTCCGGGAATCAATATTTTAAAACTACATGATCACCCTTTGAGCGTCCAACGACCTTGTTGTATCATCACCGGAGGAGAAGAGCTGCAGAATATCATGGCACTGCCACCTGGAAAGATGTTCCCCAAGAGCATAGATTGTTTAATGATGCCCAGCTGTTCTTTGGAAGTGTTTTAACGTTTGTTCAGGCAAAAGCAACAGCTCGATGGTTACAAATAACTAGATGGGAACGAATGAAGGCGATAAATGGTAAAAAAGATGGATTCAGTGCCATAAAGAAAGAACTGCGTGCCAGGAGAATGATGATCATGCAACACCCTGATTTACTCTATCTTATGACGACAATGGAAGGAGGAGTTTGTGCCAAGATAGGAACTGCTTGTCATACTTGCATCCCAGCAAATGATGTATAGAATGTAACATTGTTGAAGGCCATACAAACTCTGCATAATCTGCAAGCAGCAAATTGATATAATCTTTTTCAGCTCCATGGAGGTGACTGATCTCCTGGCCGTAATAAGTAAACCTACTTTTGCCTTGCCAAGAGAAGTCTTATCTCTTTTCAGCTCAGTTTTCCCGCAACAAATATCACAGACGTGACCACTGGTTCAAGGTAGGCCAGAATCATTTTCAGTTTCCTGTGCTCCCTCTTGGCCTCACCAGCCCCTTTCAGGTGTTCATGATAGTGATGATGGCGGTGGTCGCTACTCATCTTTGTAGGTCAAGGATACCAATCTTCCACCACCTTGAAGATTGGTTGCTAAAGGCAGGCGTGCAACAGTTCTGGGTATTCCCCTGATGCAACAAGTTGAGGACATTTGGGCTATGGTCCTGATGTTTCAGACCCAATTCTGGGTCACTTTGAGCGCTGCTATGAGACGTCTTGGCATCTTATCCTACTGCATCCTCCTGAGCTATGCCAGATGGCATATGTGGATTCTCCAGCTGAATTGAAATTTTCAATGGGTCCAGCAGCAACGAAATTTGACGGGTGTCATCCATATTTCTGAGGAGATGGCTCACAATATGCAGTGGTGGCTGCACGAACAAGACTGGGCAGTGGCAGACCCCTCTCTCTTCCCCACCTAGAGCTGACTGTAGTAACAGATGTTTCCCTCCTGCACTGGGGAACCCATCTAAGGAAGGTGGAGATCAAAGGAATTTGGTCTACAACAGAAGCTCAACTCCACATTAATCTGTTGGAGATGTATGCCATTCGTCTGGCTCTGAAGACCTTCCTGCCATCCATCAAAGGGAGACTGGTGGAGGTTCTCAGGGACAGCACCACCACCTTGTGCTATTGCAACAAACAGGGCAGAGTGGGGTCCTGTGTCAAGAGGCTCTACACCTCTGAAGTTGTTTGGAGCACCAGGGCATTTCCCTGATTATGAACCACCTGGCAGGGACCCTGAATGCCACAGTGGACAACCCTGGCAAATCACAAGTGGCATCTACACCTTGCAGTAGCACAAGGCATCTTCCAACAGTTAGGGCACACCTTGCTAGATCTTTTTGCCACCACTGATTGCGAAATGTCAAACCTTTCTGCAAACACACTCATTAGGAGATGCAGTCCAGCTGGAATGTAACGCAGGACTCCTGCATGCCTCCCTGCCCCTGTTTCTCCTGCCAGAGTTCTGAAAAAGATCAAAAACAACCAGGTCCAGGCTCTGGATTGGCCAGGAGAGGTCCTCTGATCAGGCTACCACCCTGGGAGGATATTCTGTCTCAGCAACAGGGCAGAGTCCTCCACCCAAATCTGCACCATCTACGCCTATATGCATGGAGACTGGGTGGTGGCAACTGACTGTGGTTGACCTGCCATCTGAAGTGGTGAATGTCATCCTTGCCGCCAGGCGCCCTTCCTTGAAATTGATTTAAGCTAAGTGATGGGCCAAATTTATGGCCTGGTGTGGCGCTCTTAAGATTGATCCATTACAAACAAAGCTGTCGGACATCCTTTTGTTGGCTTATCTTTGTTGGCTTATCTTTAGCCCAACAAGGCCTTGAAATGGGCACTATTAAATGTTATTTCTGGACCTTTTTTGCCTTTCTGCATTTACCAGGCCAACCGTCCTTGTTTAAATTGCATGTTGTGATGAAATTTATTAAAATCTCTTTGACACATATGTTCTCTCCCAAGTTATTTGTGACGCTACAGTAGGAACTTAACTTGGTCTTGATGTTTCTTATGTGTAAGCCCTTTGAGCTGATACAAAGTTGGTTGCTGCATCTCATGACTTTGGAGACTTTATTTCTCATGACGGTTACCTCAGTTCATTGTATGATTGAACTCCAAGCGCTTTCAATACAACCGCCATATACCACCTTTTTCCTGGACAAGTTAGTGCTGGGGACTCAGAAGGCATTCTTGGCAAAAGTGGTAACTCCTGTTCACGTAGGACAATCCATCACCCTGCATGCATTCTTTGCTCCTCCTCTTCAACCCCCCAAAAGAGGAGGAAAGGCTCTATCGGCTGGAACCCAAAAGCCTTTAAGGTTTTATACTGATGTACCAAGGAACCCTGTGTAGATGATCAGCTGTTTTGGGGGTTCTCTGAGACGAAGAGAGGGTAGGCTTTGCAGAAGATCCTGTTTGGGTGGTTAGCTCCGTACATTAAGATCTACTACGCACTGGCTAAGAAGCAGCCCCGGAAAGGTCTGGGAGCCCATTCCGCCAGGGCTAAGGCTACTACAACTGTGATGGCTAGCTGAGTGGCTGTCCTTGACATCTGCCAGGCTGCGACATGGGCGTTAGTGCATACATTCATGAAGGACTAGTGCCCTGACGACCGGATCCAGCGGGAAGAACACTTTGCTGACTCTGCCCTGCAGGACTTTTTGGTCCGAATCCACTCCACAGACCCTCCACCTGGGGAGGTACTCCTTTGGTATCTATTCTAAGGTAATGTTGTATAGTTCCCACTAATCCTTAGGACCTGCGCATTTGTTGGACAACATAAACTTTGGGTGAGGTGCCTAGACTGATTCCAAGCCCCCCCACACTTAGCTGACTCCGCCCTGCAGGACTTTGTTGTCCGAATCCACTCCCAAGACCCTCCACCTGGGGAGGTACTGCTTTGGTATCTATTATAAGGTAATGTTGTGTGGTTCCCACTAATCCTTAGGACCTGCGCATTTGTTGGACAACATAAACTTTGGGTGAGGTGCCTAGACTGATTCTGAGCACCACCACAGGATATGTTGGACTAGAGACCAGCTAGCTCACAGTGCCACCATAAGCCCCCCTAACCCTACCAGGGAGCGAATGGTTTCTGGCAACAACTGAACATGACAACCCTGACCCCTTGTAGTAACAAATCAAAACCTTTCGTTCAGTCACTTGTGCTTACTTGTGCTCAGAGAAATATACAGAGAATACACAGTGGGACATTTTTAATATATTTATTGATCCAACATTATTCTTGTATAAAATACATGTGCTGCGATAATCAGTAGACAGAAGCAGATGAAAGTGATTACAAGCACCAAACATATAGCTCTACCATGGTGCTAAAACAGTGTGTATATATGCAGGCATATAAACAAGGCAGTAATCAGGTGTACTCCTACTATGCAAAACCCTATTCTAAGTGTACCTAGAGGGTGTGAAGCCAAGAATCCCCCCAAGGGATGATCCAACCCCATTACATGGTGGGAGAGAATGTAGGAGCCCGTCTTGGTCATGAACTGGAAACCCCCTCACAGAGATGTCAAACTGCTGCGTGGTGAAGTCTCAGCATGCAGGGACCCTCGGTGTCAGCTGAAGTGCCTCCTCTGCTAATCTTTTGGGATACTCATTATTTATAATAGAAAGCATCCTTGTGATGTGGTATAGATTAGCAATGTTATGGATGTGTAAATAGCCCTGTCGCCTTGTGGATGAAGATAGAACAACATTTGTACATAGTGCATCAAGAAGCCTTGTACATGGTGTTCGAAGCATCATGATAATGTTATACGAAGCTATGTAAATAAAGTAGTTTTGGAGAAACTAATCCAACATATTAGCGCACGCAAATATGTGCAAAAGGTCACAGCAGAAATGTTATTATGCAAAATTAGGACAATGTAAGAAAAATGTGTAGCTCTGTTACTTGGGCCTAACCTGGGCACATAACAGTGAGGAATCTATGGTTAGAAGTATCCATCAGGAGAGCAAGTTACTTACCTTCGGTACCCCTCTTTCTGATGAATACTCTATCTAGCCACAGATTCCTCACCATCCACCGGTCACCCCGTTCTGTGAAGTGGCCTCTTTTTAAAACCTAACAAAGGTCCCAAGTTAGAGATCAGCACACTGGTACTAATAATTGTTCACGCTCCACGTCTAAGGTCATGGAAAGGGAAATAAGAAACTGATGTCAGCTTGTAGGGGTGGCGCTTAAATGCATCGCTGCTCCATCACTTCTGGTGTCGTATGGAGCAAATGCAGACCCGCATGGCACCACCTAGCGCACAAGGGAGCCCTGCTGAAGAGAAATGTCCAGATTCAGTCTGATATCTTGGGAATATTCTAGGTGAGGAATGTGCGGTTCGTTGCCACGGAACTGTACAACACCTAGAGGAAGAGTTGATTTGTGTAAAGTTATATGCAGGACCTGCGGGTCAACTCTGAGTAGACCTTTTATTTAGAAGAAGCGCTATACATGTTTGGAGAGAAAAGACTGATCCAGAACTATGATAATTTGTCTGTATCTCCTGATAGAGTAGGAAATGAACTTTTGGCTGAGGAAAAGACTTCCTGCCACTGCCACCTGAAAAGAGAAGGAGATAGACTACCGGACATGCAGGAAACATGCCTTGATTCAGATCTCAGCACTAAGTCTAGAGGGTTAACGTCAGGTACGAGGAACTGTGATCTGCCTAGTGCTGACAAGGTTGGAGACATTTAATTTTTACCCAGCCTGACCCAAGATTGCTAAGGGCAGAGAACAATGCACTTTCCCACCCCTGGAAAAAAGATTGTAGCTGTGTGACCCCAGGAAAATGTGGCAACAGTAAAGAAGCCATCAGGTAGGCTGCTGTGCAAATATATGTACTGCCTGAGGCCTCTCTCCCATTTTGCATCATTTGAAAGCCCACTGTGCTGTCCCTTGTATGCGGCCTGACTACATTGGCTTTCTGGTTCATGACATGATCGGCTCCCAGTCACCATCCACTTTACCAGTCCCCAAGCAGCCGGCTTGCTTAAATATGCCTGTTCTTTTGGCATCCATAGTTACCATAAGAGTTTTACCATAAGAGTTCCTGACTCCCTAGATTAGTCCCTGTGTCCCCGTTGACAGTGCACACTAAGACAGCAAAAATCTGCAGGTTCCCATGAACTGTACCCAGCTTCTTCATTCTCCACTTTGTTACAACACCCAACAGACTGTAAGACTGACACTGAATGCTAGTATGATCCTGGTAAGAGAGATCCTGTGCATGGCTGGTCATGGTTTTGTAAGACTCACATAGTCCAGAGATTACGCAGAGAGACAATTTAAAGCAAGAGGTGTTGTTAAGTGCTCACTTGCACTGCATGGATTAAACCCAGATCTCTTGACTGGGGGCGAGTGGTTGAAAAGTTTCAGCACTCCATCCTTCATCTTGCTGTGTTTGCTATGTTTGCCCTAAGTGGCCAAGGGTATGCCCAGACAGGGGCCCCTTGCTCACTGTGCCACTGGATTCAAGCTAGTCTGGCTGATGAGGGGTGATACCCCGAAACCGATCCCAGGATGCTTTTTTCCGGTTCAGGGAGGACCTGGCCTGGCAGTTCGGGCTGGATTGTTCCCATGAGGAGCAGGGTCAAGACTGATTTGCATATGGCTGAGTTCAAACAGGGTGGCACAGTGAGCAAAAGAACGATGGGTTAAACCCAGATCTCTTGACTTGGGGTGAGTGGTTGAAAAGTTACAGCGCTCCATCCATCATCTTGTGTTTGCACTTGCACTGCACACAGCATTACAATATTGAATGCTACATTTCTGTGTTATTACACGTTTACAGTTAACAGTATACAAGTCTAATTTCAATTATAGAAATATAACACTGCCACAATATGTAAGCAGTGGCACACTATATATGTACTGCCTAAAACTAATGTTGTATCTTCCAACCAACTTTCAAGAGTAAGCCTTGAGTTTTCTATCCTGCTATGCAAAGGTAACACCCTAAACATGCTGTACTTGACAAATCACCGAGCTTGCAGGTGTCTTCTGTAGTTTCAATGGAAAGGCAATATTTGTCACAAAGATTATCTAAATGTCGTTGAATACCCTAGACTTATATAACTAACCTCGGAGCACACCAGGCAGTCCAGTTCCTTCTCCCTGAGTTTATTTGTATTTGTTATTTTATGTAGCACAACAACTTGCCTGAGGGCATGAAGGTGCAATTGGAAAAGTAAACCCGCCAACTGATAACTGCAGGTTTGGCACACAAGATTAGAGCTATAATTGAGTTTGCCCCAAGTCAGGGGCACCCAATTACTGTTCTGCATTATGCAGACAACCCAGTTTTGATTTCACAGATGGCCAATGGTATCCAAAAGCTTTTAGGGGCTTTCACTTCCTTTATGGTTCAACTAGACTTTTTATTTATTTATTTAGTTATTTCCAGTTAACAGCAACAATGCTGCATCATCCTAGAAAGACAATTTTGTTTACATTACATCCTATTGACATATACAGAATAAGCTGTGACGATATACACAAATGCAGTCAAAGGGAGGGTAATCAGAGGGGGGAGCATCAGGGTGACAAATTTGTGGACTGTGATGGCCACAAAGGGTTAATACCTGAAAAGGTGGTCCGGCGGGTGAGCTGGTATGTGGCTGACATAGGGACAGAGAGCAAGCGCATTAACCAATGGCGTCATCCAGGGTATCAGAGTTCAAAGTCAAGAGGTATGTACGAAGGGGTACCCAAATGTTTTTAGGCCTAGAGGTTGGCAGCTGCAATGAGGCGTACAGTTCAGTGGTGGTATCGCAATACATCATATCCCTCAACCAGTCATCGGTAGTGGGTCTTCTGCTGCTGCCCCAAAAGAGGGCTATGCAAGGCTTGGCTAACAACAAAGCCATGGCGGTGAATTGTCTGAGGCCAGGGCTCAATGGTTTAGCATATCCTAGAAGTGACATGAGGGGATTGGGGTTGACAGTATGCTCCAACATAGTAGAAATCAAGGCAAATATAGCCCCTCAATATGCATGAATAACAGTGCAGGGGGGGCATGGCCTGCAGGGACAAGATGGCAGACATGTTCTAGAGTTGCTCCGCTACATATCCCCCTTATTCGCCCAATTATCACACTACGAGGCGGCATCCAGCGACATAAGGCACAGCGATAGCCCTTATGAATCTCATTGGGTAATCCTGTTGCAAAACGAGCAGTAAATTGGCACCCGGTTCACCATAGACATCGAGACAGCAAGGCCTGGAATTGGGTGCATAAGCAAGACGCCAAGCTGGAGGACGGCGATGAGCCACAAAGCCAGGCGAGCGCGCTGGAGCTGCCCCAGAGCTGACGGCGTAGACCAAATCGGTCAGGCGCGGGAGGAGCGGAGGTTGTAACCCGCTGGCGTGGCATGGAGTGTAAGACCAACAGTGAGGCACGGTCAGCATTGCAGGGAAGCGCTACGGAGAGGAGGCGAGGCACGGGACGCAGAATCCACCAGGACCTTACCTGAATCCTGACACTGAGGGGTGGATCGGGGGCGTCTGGGAATGTCGGACGCAAGTGCCTGCCGAGGCGGCCTGAAGCGGAGTATCGTAGGTGAGGAACCGGGAGGAGGTGACGAGTGTCCTGCCCATTCCGCCCACCGCGACGCAGTCGAGGTGCAGTGCACACAGTCGGCGCCACCCCAGGCCTATGTGGAAGAACCCAACTGCGAGCTGGCTCAGACAATGGGATTGGAGCTAAGGAGCTGAGCACTGCGCAGACTGCAGCTAGGAGGGAGCTGTGAGGAATGCGCGGTCTGGGGTTGTAGACCCCCATGCACCAGAACTGAAATTGAAAGGAACTGCTGAGCATTACGGGCACCCACGCGGCACATGGGAGGCGATTTCCCTAGCACTGCGGATCGCTAGTGGGCATTCCACAGCAACTGCCCCTGGGGGACAATAGCACCAGCTGCGTCTAGGTAAGGCGGCCTGTGTCAGCCACGTGGTGAACCTTCTACCCCCTGCGGTACCGCTGAGGTAAGCATTGGGGCAGCATTGATGAGGACGATTTACTACCAAGCACTACCAACGTGGGTGCCTTTGATGGGGCGGTGTGCCTCCTGATCAGCAGACTGTGTATCATGCTGTGGGGCAGTCAACTGTTGGGCACACGTACAGAAGCAAGGCGGGCAGCGCCCCACCAACCACCGCCACCAAAGTGTGCCCCATCCACAGCATTCACCAACTACTCTGTATAACCCACTGGGATGGAGGGGTTGTCTGACGCTGCCTCCTACGCCTAGCAGTGACTGCAGGAATGGGCCGCACACGTGGGACTGGTTCTAGAGCCTCCTCGGACTCGTCGACCATAATGGAAATGGAACAATCAGATGCCCCAGACCTACCCCAACCCCCAGAAGATAGACTTGATGCCCTATTGCACGCAATTGAGAGATCTTGTATCTCATTGGAGTCCAAGAGAGGCAATGTAGCAGCAGACCTCACGCTGCTTCATGCAGGCCACAGAAAGCTATCAGACCTGGTGACGACTGCGGAACGCACCCTATCGGAACTCAAACCAGTATACGACTTAGTGGAAAGGCAACAGCGTGAGCAGGAGGCTAGAATACGTTAACTGGAGGACAGAGTGGAGTATGCGGAGGGTCGCTCCAGGCAGAATAACGTCCACCAGATTGGCTTGCCAGAAGGAGCGGAGGGCCAAGATGCGACAGCCTTTGTGGAATGATGGATTAAAGACCTACTGCCTGCCTCCTCGCTGTTTTCCTTTTTCATGGTCGAACGTGTGCACCGCTTCCCCTCCAGGAGACCGGCACCCAGAACGGGGCCCGCCCGTTTATCTTCAAGGTCCTGCAATATAAAGACAGAGATGCGATATTGCAAGAAACCAGGAAACTGCAGGAAGTCAAACTGGAGAATGCACGCATGATGTTCTGCCCAGACTACACATTGAGATTATAGAGCCAACAGGGCTCTTTCCAGCAAGTAAAGCAGAAGCTCCGCCAACTGAATATCCAATACTCACTGTTATTCCCAGCAAGACTCAGCATGTTGTCTGATGGAAAGGCCAGATTCTTTGACACGCCACAGGACACCTGGGACTGGTTAGAAACACCTGGTCAGTTCTCAGGTCCTCGTCCAAGTAGCAGGACAGGAGAATGAAATATCACGAAAGATAAGCCCAGAACTAGTGGACAGAGAAGCAAGCGACGCCCGCCTGGTCAGGCGGCAGTGCCAGACCTGGAGCAAATCATACAAGAGCGACAGCGGGCTGTCCGGGAGGCACAGCGCTTAGCAGACACCCACAAAGGTTCTGAGAAGGATGCGGCATCGCTCGGCTCATCCGGAGATGAGGAGTCCTCAATGCTCTGCCCATTGGACGCTGCCTCACTCATCTTGCCAGACATTACACCATTATTTGAAATGCATTTTGGCTACACCGACCCACTGTCCTCCGTGCCACTCTGTCTTTCTACATGTCCGCGACATAACCATGTTATACTGGTAATACAAGGGGCGGGATGGTCTTGGATAGGAATTGCTAATGCACCAATCTATTGTCAAGTCCATTCTGTATTGCCTACGTAAGATATTCAACTGTTGGTAAAGTTGGGGGATGATAATCCTAAATGCCTTGTGAGGTACATGCCCTCTCACCCTCTTTTATCTGGTGACTTGATTAGTTTCATAGAGTGTAAGCACTAGTTTGGGCAGCCCCTTTCTGTTTATAGGGACTGCCCTTTTTGTATTTGTACATTGCTATGTTGGCATTTAGGTTTCAAATCTGGTTACAAGGGTTCTGTCGCGGTAACGCCCTGTGGTGTTTTTGCTGTCACCTTTGCCCACGCACATACACATGCCTTGTCATCAGAGCAACCAAAGCTAATCTTGTAGCAGTAACATGACAGATAAAAGGATTCTCACTTGGAATGTGCGAGGCCGCCGCACACCTTCCCGCCACTATGCAGTATATTCCTATCTCAAGAGGCATAACATCTGAATTGCCCTGTTGCAAGAAACACACTTGACACATATTGAGACATCTAAATTGCAAAAGGTGGAGGGGCCGAGCATATGCCACAAATTTCTCCTCCTATGCTCGGGGTGTACTAGTTTGGATTGTAGTACTTGAAATTTTGGCTTCGTGTCATAAGCATCGTCGAATCATGACGATTTTGGTATCAGCAGAACGACAATGACGAACATACTATATCCAGGCAATTTCGGCGTGTTCGAATGGCTGGATCACCTTCAAATCAGGGATTTCGTCCTGAACCCTCGGGTTCCATTTTGTGCATGGCAGCCATTTTAAGTGGTTGCCCTCACATAGGCTGATAACTAAGGCCAAAACGAGTCTGAAGGACACGTACACCTTTGTTGACTTTTGTGTGACCTGGGCAAGCTGACTGCACTGCCTGAAGCCAAACCTGTTCGACCAGTTCCTTTCCCAGTGACCGATCAAGATTAGTATCAAGGCACAGCAAACCATAAACCTTTCATCACATTCAAACCACTCCTAATCTCTCACACACCTGTCTATGTTTCTTTCTTTATGACTTGCTTTACGAGGAGGAGGTGCCCGATTTTATTAGGGGTACATCTTATATCTGATGAGAATGTCGGGCCTTGCCGGGATATTGGTCTTGGGATGGACAAACTGAAAATGGGCTTGTCATCATGACTCTGCTTTTTCAATGTTGTAAATATCTGAATGGTAAACTGTAAAGAAGGAATGTTAGGTATTTTGCATGCTTGCACAAGCTAGGACTGCCCCTTACTTGTATGCTGAAGTTTGTAACCCTGAGAGCATATAAAAGGCCTCTGTTCTTTGTATTCCTCAGACTGCCTCATACAGTTGCTACGGCTTCTGTGTGACGTGGCCTCACTTATGTAAGTTTAATAAAGATGTCTTTTCATATTTCAGCTTCTGTAAAGTTCTTTATATTAATAAGATCCCTGAGTTGAAGATTATAATTACTTCAAATGGCGCAGCCAACGCGGGGCCTCATCAGAGAAGTGGCTTTCTGTGGGAGATCTTGTCAGGAGACTGAAATCTACTGAGGAGGACAGAACAAGATTCTACCAAGGAGGTACTCTGTGCACAAGGATTCTGGAGATTCTTTGTTTCTGCAGCCCAGTACATTTCTGATCTTCCTGATTTTTGATCCTCCACATGACGTCACTCCTGACTGAGAACCTTTTTGGCGTGAGTATTCTATAAGACCGTTAGGTCATGTAGAACTTGACAGATAGAATTTGGATAACCTTTTGATTAGTAAAAGTAAGAGTTAAGTATAAGTGGGTCGCTCCCAGTCGTTTGTTCTTTGGTTCCTTGGTTCCTTTGAGTCTTAGTTTGATTGGTTCTTAGTTTGTTTGGTCCTTAGTTTTATTTGAAGATTGCAATTTTCAAAAACCGAGGGTCTTGTATATTTACGAGTGTATCGATAGAGATAGCCCCTTGAAGTTTGAAGCTAGATTAGTGAGCTATAAGATGCCTGATCTTAGCAAATTTGGAGCTTTATGTTGGCCAACTTTGTATACGTTTGGATTAGCCGGCTTCCCTAAAGGGAAAATCTAAATAGGTTTAGATTTACAAACATATTTCTTCCTTGGTGATTTTGTATCCCCAGCGAATTAAAATATGACATAATACAAAACAAGGATCCTTTGTTCTGCGCAGTTTTTATGAATGAAGATATGCAGAACGATTTTGTTTGGTGTTCTGCTAACCAAAGCTAGTGAATTGAGTGTATTTTCGTAGTCCTTTTTAAAAAAAAAAAAAAAACACAATTGAGAAGCGTTTCTTGTAAATATAACTTACGACTAGTATTTACAAATGGTTTGGTTCTAGTACAGTCTGTGGGCTGTCCTGAGTATTGATAGGTGGGTTAAAATGTGTGTGTTTAAATGTCTGTGGTTTTCCTATTAGTGCAACTTCTGTAAGAGAATAGCGTTGGCGCTATTCATGAAATGCATGGCTAAAAGCGCGCCGTATTGTGTGTCCTGAGTGTTTCACCCCTTTCTGTTTATGTCTCAAATGAGCTCAATGTCTGTTCGTGGTTTTTCTTGATGTTTTCAGTCTATTAAGCAACATTTTGTAAGTATATTATTGGGTCTGTTGCTAAATAAAATTGTCCTTTTTAGAAAAAAAATGTGGCGCCAAATTTTGTCATGTTTTAAGTTAGGCTTCTGTGTTTAGGCTTATAAATAAATGCGTCTAAAATGATAGGCAAGGGATGCAGCTTGCTCTTATATGTGGAATTATCAAAAATAAAAGGGTTTATTTTTTTATTTTTTTTATTTATTATTAATTATGAAAAATAATTATTAAAAATAAGTGCTACAAAATTCGTTTTTTACTATTCATGAAGCTTAAAGCTCATACTATGACATCCTAGCATTAAAATTTAATTTAAGTTGTGCTATACCGAATAATGACGACATTAGCATATGGATTTTCACTTGGCGCAGGTGTGAAAAACTCATTTTTCTAAAGATTTACATGAGATATGTCTAATATCTAATATCTGTAATGTGTAAAGAACATCCTGAGGATGATTAATATGTAACATACTTATGGGATATTTATTTTTAAGTGCCCCAAACATCAAAGTCGAATTTGGGTATTTTTGCCATTTAAAATAGCTTTAAAGTGCTTTAGGCTTCAGTAAATGAATACATTTAGGTATAAAACACAAATTTGCAGGTTATTCCCATTTTGGGTTCACTTGTTGCTGCTTATGATACTATTACAAGTTTACCTGTGTTGTGAAGGGATATACATGACGATGTGTATCCTGCAAACAGTTGGGTAGATTTGCTTTGACACTAAATTTCACAGAAAGACAGACAACACTTCACCAGTGTATGTCAAATTTGGCTTTAGTGGTATTTGAAGGAAAAAAAAAAAGATATCAAGGAAACAAGGTTTCATATTTTTTTCCCTGAAGAAGGAACTGGAACATTAGCGGAGGTTACCGTATATGGTTTAGCGTCCAGCGGTAGAGCCAACCTTTTTGTCACCCCCCCTGATGTCACATCATGCCTAGTTATTGGGGATTTTAGCTGTGTCCTAGTTCCATTTCCCTTTTTCCATATTCTTTTCACCAGTTTGCCTTTTTATTGATGTATTGTTCAAGTTCACACTTCCAGACCGCAGTAATATATCAGAAACCCCCATATTATGTATAATTCCTTTTGTATCACCAGACTGGTTTTCAAGAATTCTCTTTAGGCCCACTGCAATGTTTTCCAGTCTGATTGTTAGGATAGTGATGGACTGGTTAACTGACTCAATACTATAACAAAACAAGTTTTCCATCTCAATAGGAGATACCTTAAAATTTTTTTTTTTTGAACATGACAAATTTTCAATGACTCTTTTTAATGTGGTTATTTTTACCCTTTTGTTCATACTGCTTTAATTTTTGGTGGGATCAGATGTGTTCTAAATTATGGAAATACCAGGACTCTCTAGTTCTTGTCTTTTGTTTCCACATTTTGATCATTAGCCTGTGTATTGCATAGTGCACCTGATGCACAACTTTTAAAGGGAGGTATCTACATGCCCCTGATAATCTGTATTATGCGATTTTTCTTTTGAGATGTTTTTAAGACAAGGAATTTAGGAACACCTAGACTTAATCATGTCGCTATCTACCATTAGATGATGGAGAATATGCTCTCACACGGAAACCCAATTGAAGAGCCTAGAGGCACTGTTGTGCCTACTGCCTTTGTCTTTGTATTGCCTTTGAGAAATGACAGTGTGTTCTAGACCAGAACTGTCTCATGGCATATGGCCATTCCCTCGCAGATTGCAGGCCACCTGCTTGCAGTCCCCTTGTTAAAACACAAATGAATTGTATTCGCATTAATTTTAAGAAAACAACTGCGTCACATTTCCTACTTCACAAATGAGAGGCGGACGTCTGGTATCTCCGAAGTATTATGCTTGCTTCATCAGAAGGCGTTGAACATCAAAAAGAAGCAGGAGAGTTTCAGTGCAAAAGAGCGAAAGGATTGAGGCCTGAGTTTTTCACCTGTCATGTGCTGGTAACCTCTGACAGTGTGCAGTCCCTTGAGCCCCTCGGCCTGAGTTTTGGCCACACAACCCTTTTCCTTTGCTCCAACGGAAGTGCAGTGCACCGGAAGATGCAAGAGTGGAAAATGGCACTACATTATGGTGCCCATGAAAGAGCAGCCTGAGCGTCCTCTGACACTGAGTAATGAGTGTCGGAGCCTGAGAATGTAGACCCGGATCTGCATAAGATGATCTGTGCCCTTGATCAATGAAGAGCACACTATCTGTAGTGCCTGCCGCAGAGGAGAGATATCGGTGCACTGCCTTGAGACATTGAGACTTCCAAATGAGCTGTGAGTGTTTGCCAGGAGGGCACTCCAACGGATACTGAAAAACACTATTTTTCATATAAGGCCTGAATCAAGAGGCCCATGCAACAATGGGAGAAGATTTGATGGACGATGGAAGCTTGCCAGAGAGGCTTGAACGGACTTTGGACATAATTGATGCATAAAGTGGTTTCCGTGTGATTGCATAAAATAGGTGTTATGAGACTGTTTCTTATTGTTTTGCTGGCATTGTCTTAAAGTAGTATTCTGTTTAGTAAAAGCAGAATAAAGTCCATTCTCTGTGGAAGAGTATTCCCTTTTCACCTCAGAGCATTGATGAGGATCACCACTGTTTCACCTGAACATGTAATAAATTACTGAAATACATAGGAGCCCTAAAAATGTTACTAGATAATTTTAGGGTTTACTTTTTGCTTAGGGTGGTGAAAAATTATGAATTCGTTTGTAATAGTGGTCACTACTTTCTCCTGTTGTCTATATGTTCTTAACAATGTGTTTTCTAGTGTTTTTAAACATGACATTGTCTTTTATGGGTGGGATTGTTTTTTTTTCTACCCAATTGACATCTGTACCCACCTCCCAACCTATGTCTCTTCCTACTACTACTTCTTTGCATTCTTTCAATACTTTACCTGAACGCGAACTGGTTAGGAGGTCAGAGTTTATTAATAATTCCTTTGTACCGCTTCTGCATCAACACCAGTTAGTAGTGAACATCACTAATTGTTGGGTGTGTGGTCTTATGCCACATACTACAGATAGAGGTATTCCCTATTTGGTCCTGCTATGTGTGGCCTCTGTGCTACATCGTGTGTAAGGAAGCCTGTATCAAGGTACGAGCTAAGCAATAGGATGATGCTACAGCAACATCTCAATGAATTTGTGAATATAGACCTGGACTCAGATTAGCGTGAGTATATATATTAATTGCCTATGTAAGGGCAAAAGGAGGGTCTGTAGTACTTGAAATTTTGGCTTCGTGTCATAAGCATCGTCGAATCATGACGATTTTGGTATCAGCAGAACGACAATGACGAACATACTATATCCAGGCAATTTCGGCGTGTTCGAATGGCTGGATCACCTTCAAATCAGGGATTTCGTCCTGAACCCTCGGGTCCCATTTTGTGCATGGCAGCCATTTTAAGTGGTTGCCCTCACATAGGCTGATAACTAAGGCCAAAACGAGTCTGAAGGACACGTACACCTTTGTTGACTTTTGTGTGACCTGGGCAAGCTGACTCCACTGCCTGAAGCCAAACCTGTTCGACCAGTTCCTTTCCCAGTGACCGATCAAGATTAGTATCAAGGCACAGCAAACCATAAACCTTTCATCACATTCAAACCACTCCTAATCTCTCACACACCTGTCTATGTTTCTTTCTTTATGACTTGCTTTACGAGGAGGAGGTGCCCGATTTTATTAGGGGTCCATCTGATATCTGATGAGAATGTCGGGCCTTGCCGGGAAATTGGTCTTGGGATGGACAAACTGAAAATGGGCTTGTCATCATGACTCTGCTTTTTCAATGTTGTAAATATCTGAATGGTAAACTGTAAAGAAGGAATGTTAGGTATTTTGCATGCTTGCACAAGCTAGGACTGCCCCTTACTTGTATGCTGAAGTTTGTAACCCTGAGAGCATATAAAAGGCCTCTGTTCTTTGTATTCCTCAGACTGCCTCATACAGTTGCTACGGCTTCTGTGTGACGTGGCCTCACTTATGTAAGTTTAATAAAGATGTCTTTTCATATTTCAGCTTCTGTAAAGTTCTTTATATTAATAAGATCCCTGAGTTGAAGATTATAATTACTTCAGGATCTGCCCAAACACTCCCTTCCTGGTGGAGGATGTGGTGACAGACACGGAAGGCAGATACTTCTTCATTAAGGGGAGATTGGATGGCCGACATCTTCTATTGGGTAACATCTATGCCCTCAACGTAGAATAAGACATTTCTGAGATTGCTCTTACCAGTTTTGACTAAATGGTGTGGCCTACCATGGCTGATAGGAGGGGACTTTAACAGTGTCATGGATGTGGGTCTGGATAGGTCCTTCTCCCTCCTCCGCTACACCACGGCATCCACTAACACGTCTACGCTGAGGGACTGGTCACAGCGCTGGGACTTGGTAGATGTTTGGAGGCACTGCAATACCATGACGCAGGTCTATTCATTTTACTCCGCCCCACGCACGTTGCATGTCCAGCTCGATAGATTCTTGGGCACACCCAATCTGCTCCCCTCCATCACAGACACTGACTATCTGGGTCGCATCCACTCAGGCCACAACCCCCAATTCATAACACTTGCTTGGGATCAAGATGCCCCCCGGGTCCCCACATGGCATCTGCAGTCTGCAATGCTGGAAGACGCTTCTTTCCGTGAATCCCTTGGTGTCGCTATTATGGATTATTTGATGCACAACACAGACACTGTCATGTCGGCCTTGGTGGAATGGGATGCATTAAAGGCCCCACTGCAGGGGCACTGCCTAGGAATGGGAAGTGGTATGAGACGTCAAGTGGAGGCTGAATTATCACTAGAGACGCGAGCCACAAATTTGCCCTCATGCTTCTCTGCACTGACAGATGCGCCTAAAGCACACGCGATGTTGATTGAACAACTGAGATGCCTGAACTACTCGGCACACTCAGCGAGAACACACACAAAGTCTGACCGTTCTGGGTCCCTTCTTGCCTGGCTGATTAAACGAGGCCAACTGACAAGTCCTATCACTGCGCTATTGTGTCCTGACGGCGTGACGAGATACGCACAACACGAAACACATAATGAGATGGTCCTCCACTTTACGGAATTATACCAGTCAGCGCTGGAATCATCAGAGCTAGATATTAATAACTTCCTAGATGGCCTTGCTTTCCTCAGACTGACTCCGAATCAGCGAATGGAACTAGATACTCCAATCACGCCAGACGAGATACGAAATGCGACGTGTGCTTTAGCCTCAGGGAAGGTGCCGGGTCCAACGGTTTCCCATCCAAATTTTACAAAGCGTACGCAGACCTCCTGGCACTGCAACTATATCGGTTATATGCAGAGGCATTACAATATGCACAGTTGCCTGCATCTCTCACTGAAGTGGCATTAGTCACTCTGCCAAAACCTGACAGAGACCCCACACAATTAGGATCGTATCGCCCACTGGCACTACCAAATGTAGACTATAAGATACTGGCGGGAGTACTGGCAGGAAGGCTGGCCTCGTTGTCACCACAACTGATACATGTGGACCAGAACGGGTCCGTACCGGCACGTAACGCCTCTCTCAATTTACGCAGACTATTCCGAGTTACCAGAGGCGCACTGCACTGATCGGGGTGTCTGGTGCTTGACCTCAAAAAAGCTTTTGACACCTTTGAGTGGTCGTTCCTTTTTAGTGTACTGCCAAGATATGGGATTGGCCCGTACTTTTTTAGTCTACTCAGACTCTTATATGATGAACCGACAGTGCGAGTTCAAACCAAAAATTCAATATCGAAGCCCATAAGGATCTGTAGGGGCACCAGACAGGGTTACCCACTCTCCCCGCTAATCTTCTCACTGGCCATTGAGCCATTAGCAATGGCCATACGCGCCTCTGCGAACCACTGGGGTATCCCGCTAGGGACAGACACGCACGCCATATCGCTATACGCAGATGATATTCTGCTGTATATCAGGGATGTCCAACACGTGTCGAAAGACATACCTAATACTCTCACTCTTTTTGAGAGAATATCAGGCCACGTGTCAACTGGGGGAAATCATGCTTATTCCCCTTCGCCCCCACACAACAGATCCGTGCCTGGTTGTCTGTGATACTCTGGTAACCTGGTAACCGAACAGGGCCTGTTAGACAGCAACCTCAACAGAGCGGTCACCTCCTTGGCGTTGCAGATAGCATTCTGGAAAACACTTAACCTTTCGGTGGCGGGGAGAGTGGCACTCCTTAAAATGGTAGTGCTCCCATGGCTTCTGTCTCATTTCACTAACTTACCACTTTATCTGCCTCCAACCTTTTTCCACCCACTGGAACGCATGGTTCGTGACCTCATATGGAGCAGGTCGCGCAGTAGAGTGGCGCTCGTGAAACTATATCTACCCCATAATCAGGAGGGATTGGCCGTGCCTAATCTAGAACACTACTACTTAGCATCCCAGATACAGCGGGTAGCCAGGTGGACGGCGGAGTTATGCTTAACGGACACAGCTGAGAACGCCCCCCCATTCGCCTTGGATACAATACTTCACATATTCCACCCCTGCACGAGATTACCCAGGTCTCTACTAGTCCAGGTGGCCCACCGTTGTTTCCATCGGGGCCTATTCCTCACCAAAAAGGTTACGCCATATGCACCAGCTCTTCCATTACTGGGAATGCCCAGGGGAGATGAGGACGAGGCCAGCTGACCTTGAGGCCTGGCACGAGGCAGGCATCCACACGGTGGGCGATCTCTATAGAGACGGCACACTCATGTGTTATGAGAATTTAACGTAGGAAGAGGGTGTCCTGCTGGGCCTGTTTCTTAGTCATGCCTCCTGGGTCAACACACTGCGAGGACATTGGGGTGACATCACACATGAATCACAAAAACATCTGTTGGACTTAGCCCTTTTTGGCAGGTTCACCCCTGAACTTTTTGCCTTAAAACTCTGACATGGTGGTAGTGGTTTTAGGCCTCTGGGCACTTTAGCACTGTGGCCCAGTGTAAAGTGCGTGCGCTCTCTGTGTTACATTTGTAAGGTTGGCCTGCCCTCCCATAGGAATGCATGGGGGATAAGTGTGTCCATGGTAATTCCTGGTATGAGAGGAGCGCAGGGTCGAGTTTAGTATGTATGAACTCGTGAGAATAAATGCTGCGCAATGGTGTGCGCAGATTTATGATGACTGGTGGAGAAATGCCACTTTTAGAAGTTGCCATTTCTGTGTGCTATGTGTCTGCCTGCCTGATGTGAATTGCATGTCTGGCTTGTGAGTGACAGGGGCTGGGAGGTGTGTGTGGCTCCAGGAGGGGCAGGGTGAGTCAGCGCTGGGCTGAATAGGACCTCTGGGCTAAGAGTAGTGGGAGGGGTAATCCCCTGACTCTGAATAGGAAGGTGCCTGCCCTAGTGAATGCTGGCTCCGCCCCCTGTGGTGTGTCTGATCACCGAGCCCCCACCTGACAAAGGGGAAGAGGAGCTTGCAAAACAAAGTGCTCCAAATCCCCCCTGAACCAGTTGCATCTGGTTCCCCCATGCCCTGCACTTTAGACAAAGGATTTGCTGATATAAGTATAGGGGCTGTGACCCCATGATGTTGTTCAGTTCTGTTCTGCTGTTCCTGACCGAGGGGGCTGGCTGCTGCTGGGGCCCAGGGGGGGCTGCCATGAGGGCTTGCCTCCCTGGGCCCTGCATTGCCCCTTCATCTTTGAGGACTTTCTTGGGGCTCCTAGCGCCCTGTGAGCGCTTTATTCTTAATTTCCCCCCAGAGAAGGAGCACGAGGGCTCCGCAGCGCTGAGCTGAGCTGCCCGTGGAGGAAGGAATTCCTTGAGTAGGGATTCCCCCGCATTATTGCCCAGGAGAGCGGGAGCCTACCCCTCTTTATGGATATCTTATAGGCGGGTGCCCACCCCGCTTGATGCTATTTTTATTGCGGGTGCCCACCCCGCATTATTTACCTTCTGTTGAAAATCACCGCCGCGACCCGGGGAAAGCAGGACGGCCGGCCCGGAAGTCAGGCAAACTGCCTGACTGGAGGCGGGGCCGGCCGCGTCTAGCCCGGAAGCCGCAGGCGAAGCGGGAGTTATGGATCCGAGCGGGGCTCCCGTGACCTGTTGGGAGCCCTGGTGCCGTAGACGAAGTGCTGCATTCCAAGGCCCAGGCGGGAGCCCACCCCGCACTGGGACATACACTTGGAGGAAGTCGGGAGCCTGACGGGCTCCACATCCAAGTCCCAGGTCCCAGGAGGGGGCCCGGGTGAAGCGCAGAAGTGGCGGCCGACGATAGCAGCGCGGGGCTCTCGTGATTGAGGAGAGAGCCCCGCGTCGTGCTGAACGAGACCGCCCCACGTGAGGAGAGAGCCCCTGAGGAGTGGGGGCCCTCCCGATGCATGCCTCCCCAGAGCCTACCTTCCGCCAGCGAGGAGACCGGAGCAGCACACCATGGGAGCCGGTGAGTAGGGCTCCGTAGTGGTTCTCTGTGTGTGCCTATTCGAGGCACAGTGCTATCCCTGCATTATTTCCTGAGCGGACCCGCCGTTGCGGGCCGCTCCACAAAGGGGGCATCTTTGTTTTTAGAGCCGTGGGGGTCCCGAGGGCACAGAGGTGCCGGGCCCCCTTTACGAATAAATGTCACAGCTGCGCCGCCGTAGCGGGCAGCTGCCACATGGGCGCATTTGTTCTTAGGGCCCAGGAAGGGGTCCAGAGGGCCCTGAGGGGCCCGTGCCCATTTGGCCACATTTTGTGATAGAGTCCCTGAGGGGGACAAAAGAGGCACAGTGGTGCCAGGCCTTAGTATTCACAGCTGCGCAGCACTTAGTGCCAGCTGCAACGTTTAGGCCACAGTTCTTTGGCGGGCATGTCTTGAGAGAAAGGAGTGAGTTGCACTCCTCAGCCCCAGCGCAATGGCGCACGTGCGAACTATGCTGCATTGGCAGCAGCCCTGACATTCTGGACACAGGGCATTTGAGCCCCTTTGAGAAGGCCAGTTGGCCAGGGGGTCAGTGATTTACATGATATTAGGAAATGTGATGCTCTACAATGATTCATGCCTCTAAATGCGTTTGGGGATGAGATTATGTGCATAATGTGTTTATGCCAGTGAGATTATTTCCTACTGTGAGTATACCCCTAATGTGAGTGATACTTAGGAGGTTAGGGTCTAAGATGTTAGACTGATGAGGTTGGCGTACAATGGATTTGGCGCCTAACGTGATACTGTGCATAATGTGGTTTATGTTACAGGCTGATGCTGAGTACAGTGGTTACCAGTGATTACTGGTTGTACGTTTATGATATGTCTTCCTTTTACTAAGTTCACTTTGTGATGGTTCTGACAGTGGTCCAGTGGGCCCTGTCAGGTGTACATAATCCCTTGTAGATATCACCTAGTGCCAGGTGGCACCATGTATATGATGTGAGTACTATTCTAATGTGTTATGAGAATACAAAGGCTATTTTTGATATAACCTTGTGTGGAGTTCCTTTTGTAGTGTGCCTGGTGTGTTGTTGCTGTGTGCGTGCGCAACCGCTTTACACATGGCCTCCGGGATAAGCCTGACTGCTCGTGCCAAGCTACCAAGGGGGTGAGCAGGGGTTATCTTTGGCGTGTAACTCCCTCGCCCTGACTAGAGTGGTGGTCTCTGCCTGGCTTTGGCGCAAGCCTTAGCCAACCAGAGATCCCATTTCTAACAACATCTCATTATGCAGTATATACACATCATAGGCACAGGGTGCCACCTCACGAGATGATTTGCAGATGCACTACGCACGCAGACAGCAACAGATTTGGTGCACTTGCGAAACCACTGAGAGGCAGATTTGGCATGTCTGTGTACATCCAGAGAATGAAACATGATAGCCCCACATTAGGCCCCTGGAATGCAAGGTTCCATCTGATTCAATATTACATACTACACAGGGCATATCTCTCCCCAGACAAAATTAACTGCTATTTCCACAGACAAGATGCGTGCTGACCACGTTGTAACCTCCACAACGCCGACATCTTACACTTGTTATGGTCGTGCCCCACACTGCAACACTACTGGGGAGCAGTGGTAAGGCACTTATCTGCATGCACTGATAGAACACTACCAAGCACATGGAAGGCCTGCATAGTAGGGGTGTTTACCAGAGACAAAAAACACAGGGCCTGCACCAGATTTCTGGACCTTGGCCTGGTGGTGGCTAAGCATCTCATCACGAGGCGCTGGTAAGCAAGCGATCCTCCGTCCCTGCAGGCTTGGTCCCATTCCATGCTCAACTAGGCTAGGGCAGAAGGACTAGCCCTTCACAGGGAAGATACCCTGGGCCTACGTAAATTCCCAATCTCCTCCAGTTGGGATACAATACTGGTGGCACTCCAATTAGAACTAGCACCAGAGGGCAATACTGACATCCCCAGCGAAATGTAATCCGCACAAGCACAAACATGCTTGCACAACATTTTGATCTACACAGTCATGATGCTCTTGCACGCACACTCTGCAATACGTATAACAATGCAATCAAGCGTTTCAGGACAATGAAGGTGTTTATTCTAAGGCAGTGAAGCACCGCGGGTAAAATTGAGAACCCTCTGTTAGTTGAAACACCCCCCCCCCATATTGCAGTTTGAGTTTTCTTGTTTGGTCCATAGACACATGATGTGAAGCTCCCCTATAATGCTCAGCATGGACGACTGCGCCTACATAACAGATGCATGGGATGGAAATTGTTATAATAACGCATAGCAATTTTTCCGGTACTTATGGCTGTTTGATACATGTATGGGGGTCCCCCCCCCTTCCTTTTTCTTTGACTGAATTGTAAGCTGGTATCCGAAAAGCATGGACTCTGTCTATCCCTTAATGCAACTGTTTGTTCAGAAGATACGGTCGACACGGAATGCCCTTACTGTATGTAATTGTCATACCCTTGTACTACAACAATACTCATGAACGGAAGCAAATGTCTCATGTATAGCGATAAAAAAACAATAAAAAGAATCAAACAAAAAAAAAGAAAAACAGTGCAGTTCCAAGTTAAATGTACAAAGTCAGCATTATCAGCTGCACACTTGGGCCAGTGGTGTGAGTGAGCGTGAAGGGTCAAATCGCACTAGGGCCTTGGGAGAAGTGTATGCTTGATGGAGGTACTTAGAGTGAAATCGTTTGTGCCTGTTAGTGGATACTAATTTGGTTTGAATTGCAGTAGCAGTGCTAGGTTTTGTCTGGAATAGAGTATCCCAAGTTGAATTCCCACGCACCCATGATGTGAGGGCACGCATTGGCTTTAGTGCTAAGCAGGAGTGATAACAGCGGGAAACCAACCTGGTACTGTCAGTAGTCGTTATCACTAAAGTTAGTGGAGGGAATTCCGCCGGTTCCGCGGGATAATCAGGACATTTTTCACATAGAGTGCTGTGGAGGCGGAGGCAGACAAATTTGTCCATGGAAGAGGTGGCCCCTGCGGCCTCGAATGTGGTGCGTATGTCTACTTTGCCATTTGTGAAGAGGTCAGGTGCATAGTTGGTGAGCCGAAAGTGGGCCCTGTAACAGTGACTCCTGGGTCACTGGTAGCCGTGGATTATTTATGACCGGGATGTCTGGGAAGTATAAGAGGTCGGTGCCTTGGTACCTACGGAGTTTGGAGCATGCCCAGCATGTCGTACAGCGTGTGTGTATATCTGAGGGTTCACGCGGCAGTCCCTGAGGTAGAATCGAAGATAATGGGAGCTGCTCCGCCTGGTCCTGCTCTGGTTTCAGGTAGGGGAGTCTGGCATCTCGGTGATACCAGTAGTAGGAGAAATGCCACTGTGCTACCAGATAGTACAATCGGAAATCCGGCACACTGTAACCAGCCTTTGCATATGGGAGGGTCAGCTTCTCCCATTTTATTATGGGACGACGGGCGGCCCACATGAGACGGGTCAGAAGGTTGTGCAAGGTGGCAAAGAAGGAGGTGGTTAATGCAATTGGGATGTTTAAGAACAGATAAAGGAAGCGTGGGCGCACTATCATCTTAATGATGGCAATACGCCCCTCAATGGATAGTGGCAACTGGATCCATCTGTCAATCTAAGTAGTAAGTTTGTCAACTGCAGGGCCATGGTTCACCTCTTCCTTCTGAGTATGGAGTATTATACCATGGTATTTAGGGGGTCAGCACACCAGCGAACAGGGTATTCCAGCGCACAGGGGACAGTTGCGTCAGTGAGTGGAAAGAGTTCAGATTTACTCCAATTTATCAAGAGACCAGAAAGTGCCCTTTATCATATTATTTCTCGGATGATGGGGGAGGTGTGTGTGTGTGTGGGGGGGGGGTCCTCATACACATAAAAGGATATCATCAGCATATGAAGATGCCAAGAGTGGTCCTTTGTGAAATTGTAACCCTCTGTGCATATAGCGTTC
Organism: Calotriton arnoldi; assembly: GCA_963921515.1. Taxonomy (NCBI): domain Eukaryota; kingdom Metazoa; phylum Chordata; class Amphibia; order Caudata; family Salamandridae; genus Calotriton; species Calotriton arnoldi. The sequence goes on from CAWUFW010016342.1 coordinate 151,059, forward strand.
TTGTAAATGTGGGATCAGGGGATTCAGGGCTATAATAAAAAGCAAAGGGGAAGGAGGCATCCTTGACAAGGAACTCTTGAGACAGGGAAGGCATCAGGGAGTTGATTGTTCACTCTCAGTCGGGCCATAGAGCTGGCATATAGAAGCATAATGAGGCCACAAAAGCCTAGGGGTATGTTTAATTTAGCCAGTGTCGCCTTTAAGAATGACCACTCCAGGGAATCAAAGGCTTTTTCAGCATCAAGGAGGGCAACTGCAGCTGGGAGAGTCGGGGAGATTTGGTTAAAGACCGCAAATATAGTACAGAGATTAATGGTGGTGGAGCAATGTGGCACAAAGCCAGTCTGGAGGGGGGAGATTATATGCTCCATGAGCAGGGCAGGTGTGTTGCAATGACATTAGCTAGTATTTTGTTGTCATAGTTGAGGAGGGGCAAGGGCCTGTATGAGGTGCAGAGGTGGGCTGTCTTACCAGGTTTAAGGAGGAGAGTGATGACTGTTTTTCATAAGGTGGGCGGGAAAGTGCCATCCTCAAGTGCCTCAGCATAGACCTCTGAGAGGCGTGGGACTAAAACATGTTTGAGGGCCTTGTAGAAGTTACCTCATGAGGCCATCTAGGCCAGGGGCCTTAGACCCTCCCAATGCATCAACTGCCTGTGTAATTTCCTCACGTGTGATGGAAGATGCCAAAAATTGTTGCTGTCCATCCGTTAGCCATACCACTGCCATCTCGGATAGGTACACGCCAATCGCCATAGTGCTCCCCGTCGACCGTGTGATATACAATTGCTGATAATAAGTGAGGAACGTTTGGGCTATACTAGTGTGTCTACAATGGTCGTTCCCCCCTCAGTAAGAAGACTAGTGATGTAGGTACTTTGATAGTTAGGGCATGGGAGCCGTGCTAGGGTGTGGCCTGGTCTTTCACCCTCAACGTATTGGTGGGCACGAGTATATTTACCTACATAGGCCAGTTCACGGTCAGCGGGGTTTCAAAATTCCTGCAGCAGAATCAAGCACCTATGCAACGAGGAGGCCTGTGTGCAGTCTACTGTGGGGAATCAATGGCCCGGAGTTCCCTCTCCACTCGGGTCAGGTCAGCGCGGATACTCTTCAGAACCCCTGCATGTTTAGATATGCAGACACCTCGAATATAGCCCTTAAAGGCCTCCCATAATGTATCATTTTTGGTGACAGAGCCTGAATTTAGTTCGAAATACTCATTTATGGTGTCTAGGTGTTCGGATTTAAATATGGCGTTGTGGAGTGCGTGTTCTGGTAAACGCCACTGTCAGGGAGCACATTCTGGATACAGGACATTCAGTGTGTACCGAAATGGGGCATGGTCTGCCAGGCAGAGGCGGGCGCTCCGAGATATGAACTAGTAATCTGTACGGGTTCAGGTGTCATATGGAGCCCAATAGAATGTGTACCCCTTGGCATGTGGATGTCGGAGAAAGTTGGTAGGTGTCAATAATGTCTTGGAGTGCGCGCAATGAGCAAGGTTTCATAATGGTGGAGAGGCTGGTGCAAGCCATGGTTGGATGAAGAGCTATATTAAAATTGCCTCACAACAGAACCAGGTCTGTCTGTAGGTGTCCTATCAGGGTGGAGAGGGTGTAGTAGTATTCGGGGGAGTCAGTGTTAGGCGCATAAACATTTACGAGCAAAACTGCTTTGCCGGCAAGGGTACGGGAGACAAGTACATATCTACAATCACTGTCAGCAATATAGTAGTGGTATGTGAACAGGAGGGTTTTATGGATTAGGAAACACACCCCAAGAGAATAAGAGCTGTAATAGGATAAGAATCAATTAGAACACCAAGTGGATGCAAATCTGCAATCATCTCGGGGGGAGGTGAGTTTCCTGAAGGAATGCCAGCTTTATGTTATGTCTTTTGAGATGGGATAGCACCTGTTTTCCTTCCGTAGGGTTATTTAAACCGCAGATGGTCCAGGTTATAAAAGCCAGGTCTAGGTCCTGGGTGCCCTTAGGGTGGTGGACAGTGTGGGGTGTTAGGAAATATCACTATGTATGTGCCAAAACTGTGAAGTGTTGGGATGTTTGGTAGTAACAGAGCAGCATATACACAAAAGAAAAACAATACAACAATAACCCTTTCCCCCCTTACACCAGTAATACCAAGAACTGATGAATCCATGTCAAACATAGATAGAACAAGAAAGCAAACATTCAGGCATACACCTCGGGGTGACAACGCTTCAGGAGAGCAGTCAAAGATCGTTAGTGACAGCACTCTGTAGCTGTTGTGTAGATATGGCAGGCACATATGGAGAAATGGAAGTTCACAAAAAGTAAAGAGCTTGAGTCAGGTAGCATTCCGAGCAGCAACAGTTTAAGATGTTACAGCATAGATTACCTCAGTCAGGTGGGTCATGTTGGGGTGCGAAGGCAGAAGCAGTGGGTGAGCAATCCGGAGTTGTGTGTCGTGAGGATGCGCTGCTCCCATCACGCCGCTTGCAAAACTGGACCACCTCCGCAGGATTACTGAAAATCTGGTGCAGGCCATCAACCTCAATGCGAAGGTGCGCCGGGTATAGCACATTGTACTTAAGGCCTTGCTTTCAAAGGGTGTTTTTAACATCAGAGAATTTGCGTCTAGTCTCCTGCACAGCAAGGGTAAAGTCTTGGAACAGGAACAGTGTTGAGTCCTAGTATTGAAGAGGGCCACGCACTCTGGCCAAGCGGAGCGCTGTATCCCTGTCCCTGAAATTGAGAAGATGTGCTATAATCGGGCGTGGTGGAGCCCCAGCGGGGGGGGGCATGGGTCCAATAACTTGTGTGCTCTGTCAGTGAAGTCCTGGCAACTGAAGAGTTTGGTATGTAGTTTCTCCACAAAGATGTCTGGGCGTCCCATGTTGGTAGATTCGGCCACACCCATGACACAAAGGTTATTTCACCTAGATTTGGCTTCAAGGTCTTCATTTTTCACCACTGAGGTTTTGAGCAGGTATTCCACTTTTTCCAGGCGCTTTGTGACACTAAAAGCGTCATCCTCTATGACAGAGAATCTACGTTCTGCTCCATCTAGGCGAGCAGTATGACAATCCAGGCGTTCCCCCATACAGTCCAGGCGACTGCTGAGGGTGTCAAAGTGAGTGTTGATAGCCTGGAACCCAGCATGCAACTCTGCCATGATGGCGGGCGTATCATCGGAGGATATAGTAGCAGAGTCATTGTGGGGAGGTTCCTCTGTGTCAGATAAGAAGTGCTGATGCCCTAGGCCCCTGAATGGGTCAAACGCTAGTTTCTTTTGTTTGGGGTCACTGCGTCCCATTTCATGTAGCTGATGAGGGACCAGGAGGATGGGGTGTAGGCACTAGATGGTGCTTCTGTCTCAGGTCAGTTGGTTGCAGTGCCCTGGATAGGTCGTGATGTAGGCCGCAGTTTAAATCAGACGGTGCGGAATGGGAACATAGGGCAGTGTGCCGATGAAATCAATATGCAGTAGTCCATCTATGTGGAACACCCTTGGTGGCACTCAGGCAAGGCTACCATTCTTTATGGGCAGTGAAGGGCCAGCATAGTAGTCTCCTCTTTTCAGGGATTGGGGGGGGGGGGGTCCGTGTAGTTCCCCCTGTGCCAGACCACAAAAGTGGGCAGGAGGAGGCAATCATGCAGGGCACAGCTCAGACATGAGAGATTGCAGATATGAAGATATGCAGTCTTAGCCGCCAGATCTTCTTTCTAGGCTGGTACATAGTGCAGCCCTGCCCTCAGGCTCACTTGTGGCCCCTGTCCCCTCAGGCCTCCATAGGCCTTGTCAGGCCATGTCGGGCAGCCGGTGAAGTGTCGCCGTCAGGGGGCCTCCGCAGGTCCAAAAGCTTGTTTAGGTGCAGGGGGAGACCCACCATAGCTACTCAAATTTGATATGTCATGAGAAATTGGGTGTGGAGTACTTGGAGGATAGGATAGGATAATCACATTGTAAGTTGTCAAAAAGTGAGGTTAAAAGCCTGTTTTCAACTTATTGTGTTGAGTCTAGGCCTGCACATTGAGATGTCTAAAACAACAATCATTGCACACTTGCAAGTTTCATCAAAAGAGGGTTTGTCATTTTATTTGCAATCTGTGACCAACAGCCATCATAGATTTTTAATGGCACACTTTCGCCTTGACATGGCACATTTTTAGTGGCCTTTTCAAGCACGGGAGCTTGGTCAAGAAGACTCCAAGCTGTCTGTGTAATGGCAACTTGGTTAGGCCGACTCTTAATTTATTTGTACTTTGTACGTTTTATAAGGCATCTTGATTAATTTATGTATTAAGCATTTGCACATGTACAATGGGGATATCTTAAATGATGACCAAGGCAGCAGTGAAACATTCTCCAAGGTGGGAAAAAATATGGCGGTGTAGGGAAAGGAGTTTCTCCATGGGATGAAATGGTTTCTCCTTAGAGAAAAAAACATTAACAAGTGAATTTGCAATTGCTCAGCAGATTTCGCATGAGGGAATATGCATGTGTATTCTTGCACATGCAAACATGGAATGATTGCTAGGAGTACGGTTTGCTGGCCTAATGTAACTATTTGTGTAAGTGTGTATTGTGTGTATGATCACAGACCTGGAGGTCCTCTTTTCTGATTTTCTTTACGGATGCGGTGCCTCATACATTGCTAAATTGCCAACACAGCTGCCTATAATAGTTCTGCACTAATTCTCGATGAGAAATTAGGTCTTGGCGAAATTTTAATTACAGCAGAGTAATGTTGGTTATTATGGGTATAGAGTCATAATATTGATGTTTAAATATCGATGTGACACAATATTGACCTGCAAGAATATTGTCGACCAGAATATCAACATGCAGGTAAGAAATATTGTTTTTGTTAATATCGAAGTAAGTAATATCATTAGTCAAAATATAGTTGTTAATAATATTGACATTTATTTTAGTGTTCTGTATTTTAGTATATGTGTTAAAAGTATAGTTTATTTTTCTAATGTATGTTTGAAATTTTTAGAAGTAATTAATTTGATGTTAAGTAATTTTTGCGTATTTTAGTTCCGTAGTGGGTTGTGGGTTTATAGGGGAATAGGGTGGGAAGTAATTTAATTATAATATATTTATTAATACATTTTTAGAAATTATTAATTTTGTAAGAAATTAAATATTGCGTTTTAGTTCCGTAGTGGGTTGTGGGTTTATAGGGGAATAGGGTGGGAAGTAATTTAATTAAAATTAATTCATTTATAATGTTAATTAATTAATATTTATGTATTTAATATTTTATGTTAATTGTGGTAATTAATTTGCTATTAATTAGTTATTAATTGGATATTAATTATTAATTATTTATTGGTACATATCTTAATTGTGTTATTTTTTTAAGAGCGGGTTGTGGGTTTATAGGGGAGTAGGGTGGGAAGTAATTTAATTATAATTCATTAATTAATCATTTTTATTAATTACTAATTGTGTATTTAATATTTCATATCGTTAATTGTGTTAAATAATGTGTTATTTATTAATTATTAATAATTCATTTGTAAATTTGTAAATTTTCAATTTTTTATGAGTGAGTTGTGTATTTAGAGGGGAGTAGTGTGGCAAGTAATTAAAAATTAATATAATTTTTAATTTTTTCAGATAATATTTATTTATTGTTATTTTATAGTCTTAATAGTATGAATTAATTTATTACTCATTGTTTTTAAATTTTTTGTATATGTTATTAATTAATTAATTGTTAAGCAATTATGTTAATTGTGTCATGTTTAACAATAGTGGTGGTGTTATTTATAGGGGTATTTGGTGAGAGGTAAATTATTTTTTATTATTTAAGTATTTGCTAATTAATGTTTATTATTTTACTGGAGTGGGAATAGTAAATTATTCACCTCCACTATCCAACACTTTCCCAGTTTTTGCAATTGTTGGAGTGGGAATAGTAATTTTATCCCCTCCGCTATCCAACACTTTCCCTACTGTTGCACTTCCTGGAGTTGGAATAGTAAATTATTCCCCTCCGCTATCCAACACTTTCCCTACTGTTGCACTTCCTGGATTTGGAATAGTAAATTATTCCCCTCCGCTATCCAACACTTTCCCTACTGTTGCACTTGCTGGAGTGGGAATAGTAATTTTATCCCCTCCGCTATCCAACACTTTCCCTACTGTTGCAGTTGCTGGAGTGGGAATAGTAAATTATTCCCCTCCGCTATCAAACACTTTCCCTACTGTTGCACTCCCTGGAGTGGGAATAGCAAATTATTCCCATCCGCTATCCAACACTTTCCCTACTGTTGCACTTGCTGGACTGGGAATAGTAAATTATTCCCCTCCGCTAGCCAACACTTTCCCTACTGTTGCACTCGCTGGAGTGTGAATAGTAATTTTATCTCCTCCGCTATCCAACACTTTCCCTACTGTTGCACTCTGTGGAGTGGGAATAGTAAATTATTCCCCTTCGCTATCCAACACTTTCCCTACTGTTGCACTTGCTGGAGTGGGAATAGTAAATTATTCCTCTCCGCTATCCAACACTTTCCCTACTGTTGCACTCCTTGGAGTGGGAATAGGAATGTTATGCCCTACGCTATCCAATATTTTCCCTACTGTTTTAGTTAATGTAGTGTAAAATGTTGTTTTAAAGATAAATATTTATTTTAATATTTTATTTTATTATATATATAATTTATTTTTATATTTATCTTACAGGTTTATGTATATATATATGCATTTATAATTTTTATTATGTTTGTAACGTTTTATAATTTAAAATAATTACATTTATTATTTATCATTTTTAACATTTTTAAATAATTCTAACTATGTTTTTTATTAATTATATTTATTATTTAATTCATTTAATATTATTTTTAAGACATTTAAAAAAACGATATTTTGAACAACGATATTTTAAACAACGATATTTTGGTTTCGATATTTTTGTACTTACCTTTGTAGAGATAGGATGTCGATATTTTGTCCATCGATATTCTTGACATGATATTCTGGTAGGTCGATATTGTTGTCGTCGATATTATGTCAGTGATCCGTTATTATGTGATCATGCAGCAGCTCCTGTTCTGTTGCATTTAGTGCTATTTTCTTAGCGCATCCTCACGTTCATTTTGAACGAGATGATGCATCTAGAGCTAAAAGAATAGTGCTAAATGAAGGGTTATGCTCCTCGCGTAATCTCACATGATTCTGCCGTAATTTTGCCTAATTATGCTAAGAAAATCACGAGAGTTACCCCCAAACCTAATAGAAATCTTTTTTTTGTATTAAACAAGTTTCTTAAATTATGCCTCAGAGATATGATATTTAAAGTAACACAATAGTTTACCAAAACTTTTTTTTCAACTTGCCAATTGTTTAATGTGAAAGCTAAGAATAGCTAGACTTGCTTTCATGCTTCTAGGAGCATTATAAAATGCCTCAACTTTTGTAAACGTGTACTCTATTTTGTATTGGAATAGCTGGAGGCTATGAAAGCTGAGTTTACAGCGCACAGCATTTCCTTAGACCATTCAAACTAATAGTAACATTTTTGCATTAATGTAACTAATACATTTTTGAACAACTTATAACTATGGATACAAATCTTACCTTAGGAGTAGACAATACACTTTCACAGATTCATACGATGGAACTGTAAACTGGCAGCCAAAAGGTTTATGGCTGCAGAGGGTTGGACCTAGCCTACTTGTCCACTGGACAAACTAAATATGAAAACCTGTTGTCTTTGACCCAAAACAATATGTCCTGGATGGGGTGTCGGGCTATAGAAATTCCAAACCCATGAGTAGTTAATATGGAAAACGCTCTTCCCTCAAGCCTTGCCTGTTTAAAAGATTAGTCTTGAACTCCATGCTATTTAGCCGATTTCAATTCTCAGCCTGGCCAGTACCTCTTAACCCAAATGGATGGCATTTCAGACAGAGAATAAAGAACTTTGTGGGCCAGGCATGGTGCCTTGAATTTCATTTGCTAAATCACACACACCCAATGTATTGTATTGTATTGTAATTGCATTTATATAGCGCTTACTACCCCTGACGAGGCGTCGAAGCGCTTTTTCGGCGAGTAGCACGCTACTCCGAGACCCATAGAGGATTCGTTTTGAATTAATATAGTGAAATATGAAAGTAATTTAAGTGGTGGATAGGTTAGTCAAATTCAAATTCAAAATACTTCATTTCGGCCTATAAGGCCATAAAAGTGAAAGAACAATAAGATGCAAAACATACATAATTTTTTAAAAAATACATTCATCCTTTGCTCACTTCATCAGATCAATATGCATCTAGTCCATTGTAGTTCAAATTGAGTCTGGATGATTTCCACCAAGTAGTCTTGACAATCTGAGGGTTGCCCTATTATCTCGTTCACTTGTAAAGTGCCAGTGCAATTTGATAGCAGCAAAATACTATTTGTTCCGTACCAATATCAATTTCTTGGAAAGTGCATGTGCAATATTTAGGTGTATAATGGCGCAAATTATTACACTATACCATTGTACAAACACATCAACGTGAATTAGTTTATGTCCAGACTGATAGAAAAACTGATAAGATTTACATATTCATAAAAAGTTCCATGAAACGCCTATATTGTACTTAAGCTGTCAATTCATAAAATCGTCAAATTATTACTAAAAGCATGGAACTAATAAAATACATGGCAATTAAAAGTACTTCAATGTTTACACAGAAGCATAACTATTTTATTTTCGATTCCATTTAATCTTGGCCGAGGCATATAGTTCCCTTGGGTTTTGATCATGACTACTCTTACCGAGTTATACAGCATTACCTCTAAGTGGACACTTTGGATTGGCAGCCTAATTTATAAAATTATAATCTTTCCCCTTCCTTTTTCCTTGTAAAGTTAACAGCCAACCTCTCCGGAACGTATGGAATCACAGCCTGGAGGGCCGAGGTCGCTGGGGCACCAACGCCGGCGTCGCACGCGGTCGCGCAGGGGGCGCCAAGCACAAGCACCAGCACTCAGATCCTTGAGCGCGGCAGCTCCGGATCGTCAAGACTCCTCCAGCCAGTCGGGCTCCCCGCCACGCAATAGACATCGCTCCACTGAGAGCTTCACGGGCTCAGCCCTGCCACTGGCCCAGGTGGACTCGGACCTCTCTCGCACCCCCACTCTTTAGCAATAATGCAATCAGATCCAAATGCATGTCCGCCGTTGGGGGTGGGGGGGTCCTCAGACCTTGCCAAGCACTTGTTCACTCTACTGCTCATTGCCGATGTGCTGAATATCCGTTCTTCTGGAGGGGTCCTCCACGCAACCAATCCGAGCGTTTTAGTTTGGTCTAGTTAAATGGGGGTCGACAGATGCTTCCGTTTTCGAAGTATAGGGAGGGGGAGGGGGAGGGGGAAGGGGGTGGGTTTGGTATTGGGTTCTTTCTTGGTTGTTGGGAGATAAGAATGTTTTCTCCACAGGTTTTACACTGTTCAGTGTTGTTTTGTTGCACCCTCATGACACGTGGAACCACTCCGACAGAGGCCCACTACACGCGCTCCGACCAGTCGGCACATCTTCACACCTGATCCAGGCCCCACATCTGCTGTCGGCCCACCAGGGTCCAATGGGCCATCGTAGCGACTTCCAGCCCCCATGACTGACACACTACCTTCGACCGCAACCGTTCATATTTTATCCTGGAACGTTAATGGCCTCCTAGACCGCCACAAGCGAACAGCAGTATTGCGCTATGCGCAGCGCCTCAATGTAGATGTGCTTATGCTCCAAGAGACACACCTGTTGGGCAACCTCTGCCCCTTCCTGGCAAGATACGGCTACGATAGGGTTTGGCACTCGGGCTTCACTCGAGGTTCCCGGGTGTGGCCATAATACTGAAGCGCTCCCTTCCCTTTGTCCTTACCCAGGTTTTTCACGACCCGCAGGGCACGTTCGTAATTATCAGCGGGGCAATCGGGGCACTCCACACAACTTTGTGTCCCTGTACTCACCTCCCTCAATGCTCACCAAGACCCTCAAACATTCCACTGCTCTGATGCCCACCCTCCCCCTGGGATTCACCGTTATAGGGGGGGACTTTAATGCGGTCTCGGCCCCACTTTTGGACACGACGGGCCCTCCTTCTCCAACCAGGCTGGCGCAGGCGAAGCAGCTCACAAATTGGGCCGAATCCCTGGGCCTCTGCGACGCGTGGCGAATTTGGCACCCACACGCTAAACAGTATACACACACTTCCGCTGCGCATCACACGCAGGCGCACATTGATGCGATTTTTATTCCGTCAACGGACTGCTCCACAATCCAAGATGTTCGCATACTCCCGAGAGGCATCTCTGACCATTCTCCAATGCTCCTTAGCGCAGGGACCCCTCCCCACCACTCACGACCAATGTGGCGGTTGAACGCCTGGTTTCTTCAAGATAAGGAATTCAAAAAGGCGGTGGGTCTGGAGCTGGCGCAATATTTTGACACCAACGCGGGGTCGGTCCCTTCCCCGGGTACCCTGTGGGAGGCGGGTAAGGCCACCATCCGCGGATTTGCCAACGGCAACGACGGGCCCAACTGACGCGGATCACTTCCCTGGAGGCGCAGGCCCTGCGCCTCCCGGAGATACTGGATCGGGAGGGGTCGACGCAACGGTCCCCGGTGGCTATAGCCGGCGCATTCGCCGCCTTCTATCGCCGACTCTATGCTAAACAAACCCCGGTGAGGCCGCTCCGGAAACTAATGGAAGCGGCGGGTGCGCAACTCCCTCAGCTGGACTCCACGGCTAGAGCCGATCTTGACCGCTTATTCTCCCATGATGAGATTATTGAGGCCATCGCGCATACCTCGTCGGGTAAGACTCCTGGCCCAGACGGCCTTCCCCAAGAATACTATGCAGCATACCGCGAGGCCCTCGTACCCCGCCTGGCCGACCTGTATGCCGAGGCCTTGGAGAAAGGTTCCTTTCCACCCGAGACGGATAAGGCCACCATTGTAGTCCTCCCGAAGTCACAACCGCCATCTCCCCACTGTGCGGACTATCGTCCTATCTCCCTTATCAATACGGACATTAAACTGTACGCTACAATTCTCGCCCATAGGCTGAAGCCTTATCTCACCACGTTGGTCCACCCGGATCAATGTGGTTTTATGCCCCAGCGAGGCACCAGACATTGTCTCCGGCGGCTGCATCTGGCCCTGGCTCATCGCCAAGTGCTGTCCCCTTACTTGGCGCTCCTTCTCATCGATTTTGAGAAGGCATTCGACTCCGTCAACTGGACGTACTTAGACGAGGTGCTGGCGATGATGGGCTTTGGCCTTCACTTCAGGCAGCTGGTTGGGGTCCTGTACACTCGGCCCCAGGCGCGCGTACTGGTCAACGGGGTTCTTTCTGGTGCCTTCCCCATTCAAAGGGGAACGAGACAGGGATGCCCCCTCTCGCCCCTCCTCTTCGCCTTGGTGATGGAGCCTCTGGCGGCCTTGATCCGGTCCGAGAATCTGGTTCGGGGATGGGAATGGCGCAACTCTGAAGTGGATAAAATCGCTCTGTACGCAGACGATGTCCTGATTTTCTTAACCGATCCCGCACAGTCAGGTCCTCGTTGCCTCCAAATCCTGCGCGCTTTCAGACAAACCTCGGGCCTTCGACTGAACTCCAGTAAATCGGTTCTGGTCCCGCTCCATCTTTCCAGGGAGTGTTTCGACTGGCAGTCCACGATACCGCTGCGGCGTCAGTCTTTTAAATATCTTGGAATCTGGGTCGCTCTCCTCCCGGACTTGGGTTGGTCCCTTAATATTACCCCACTCGTGAAGAAGGTTAAGGCGGACCTTCACAAATGGCAGACACTGCCCCTGAACCCCTTGGGGAGGGTAGCCTTATTTAAAATGATGATTCTCCCCAGATTCCTCTACATCCTCCAAAACACCCCATTCTGTTTTTCGCGGGCGTGGTTTCGGGAGCTGGACACTATGGCTACTAAATTCCTCTGGGGGGGGAGGGAGGGCTCGATTGGCCTTTAAAACTGTCAGATTCCCTCATTCGACGGGGGTATGGGGATGACACACTTATATCTATACTACCTGGTGACTCGTTTACTGAGTATCCACGACTGGTTCAATGGGGGCTGGTCTGACCCAGCATACAGGCTGGAACTGAGTAGGCTCAGCCTACCCAAAATCCAATCCCTAATGTATGGAGAATCTATCCCGTCCACTCTGCCCGACATCACACGCTCAGTGCTCCTGGCCTGGCGGGCGGCTCTGCGACATACCCAATGGACAAACAAACTCACTCAACAAACGCCTCTATGGCACGGGACTAGGCTCCGGGAGGTCAGTGGGCTACAGGGGTTCCGAACATGGGATCTCATTGGGATCTCCCAGCTTGGGGATGTGTGGGCGAGCGGCCACATGCGCTCCTTCGCAGTTCTCCAATCCAGATACTCTCTGCACCCATCACAACACTATAAATACCTACAGGTGCGACATGCCCTCCACGTACACATTCCTGACGACACCAGGATTCCCGAGTACAGCCCCCCTGAGGCACAGACCATGCTAGGCGACTTGGGGAAGGGGGGTATTTCCCGCATTTACAGGACGCTTGTCAACAACACCCCGACCTCACTAGAAGGACTCAGGGGCCAATGGGAGGAGCGGGTGGGCCCCCTAGACGAGGAAGACTGGCGCGACGCCCTCATGTCACCCAGGACAGTTACATCATCTGCTAAACTCCGCTTAATTCAGTTATATTACTTACATATGGCCTACCTCACCCCGCAGCGCCTATACCGAGCCGGCCTTTCCCCAACTGCCTCGTGCGCGAGGTGCGGTCTAGACCCGACCGATTTCTTTCACATGGTGTGGGCATGCCCCCGATTGGCTCAATTCTGGGGAGAGATCGAAAGCGAACTGACCGAGGTCCTTGGGTGGGAGGTTCCCCATGATCCACGTCACTCCCTTCTCGGGATCACAGATGGACTAGACGGGACCAGGAACGAGAAGTTACTTTACAATACAGCCATGGTTGTGGCCAAACGGGACATTGCCGCCTCCTGGAAACAGCCCACGCCACCCAGTTCCGTGAAATGGCGAAAGGGGGTGGATTGGTGTGCGGCACAAGAGAAACCTATGTACGAGGCAAGGGGGTGTCCTAGGAAATACCGGAGGGTTTGGGGCAAATGGTTGGGTGCCGTGGATTAGCTTGTTCTTTTACACTCGTGGTTTGGGGTCACCGCTGGATGGGGGGGTCTAACAGCAACATCTATATCCCTATAATTATAATGTATCCATATCATGCTGTACTATGTCGTGTCATGGGTGCTTGCACTCTGTTAAAAACAATAACATTGTTTATCAAAAAAGTTAACAGCCAATAAAAATCAGCTGAGACCAAAAACTATTAGGCGGGAGTTATCAGTTTTTAATATTCTCAACATGTCATTCATTCTCCTGACACTAAGGCACCTGGCTATCGGTTTTATCCACTTACTTCTAGCGGGTTTATATGCTGGGCAGAAAAACAGAACGTGTGGGATGTCTTCATCAACCCCCATCCGACATAAGGTACAATGGGACTCCCCCTCCTTGAGTTGTGACATTGACCATTTGGCAGCGAAACTGTTTAATTCCAATGTACTGTATCTAAATTTCAGATATAGACACTTTGCCAGTAACGGTTCTATCTCATCTAGAAATGGCTCAAAGTAAGGTGTCATTTTGAACTGGAGGAATTGTACGGTTAGTCTTCCATGTGAACTGTTTGAAGTTACCTTGTCTCTAACAAAGTCCCAAAATAGCAATTTAATCTCACATTTTGACTCAGGAGTCAGCAGGCTCGGATTCAACCAATATCTGCTCAGTCCTAAGTCAAAAAGCCATGTTCTAATGTGAGTCAGCCAAGGAAAGGAAACTTGGGTGTCGAGTGCCAGCAGTTCGATAAGTGATTCTCTATACACTACTAGTTCCGGTGTTAGTCAGTTATTTGGATTCGGAAGGATAGCAGAAGGATAGAAGAGGAAAAAAGGTTTGTATTTATATAGCACTTGTTACCCCTGATGGGGGTTGAAGCGCTTTTTTTGGCGAGTAGCACGCTACTCCGGAAACCCATAAAGGATTAGTGGTGAATTAGTATGGTGAAATATGAAAGTAATTTGAGTAGTGGATATTAGTCAGTTATTTGGAGTGACAAGGATAGCGGAGGTATAGAAGGGGAAGAAAGGTTTGCATTCATATAGCACCTATTACCCCTGATGGGTGTTGAAGCGCTTTTCTGGTGAGTTGCACGCAACTCCGGAACCCATAAAGGATTAGTGTTGAAAATTAGTATAGTGAAATATGAAGTAATTTGAGTGGTGGATGTTATTCAGTTATTTGGATAGAGAAGGGTAGGCGGCGGGATAGAAGAGGGAAAGAGGTTTGTATTTATATAGCGCTTGCTACCCCTGATGGGGTTTTGAGGCGCTTTTTTGGCGAGTAGCACGCAACTCTGGAACCCATAAGGCTTAGTGTTGAATTAGTATAGTGAAATATGAAAGTAATTTGAGTGGTGGATATGTTAGTCAGTTATTTGGATTGAGAAGGGTTGGGGAGGGGTAGAAAAGGGAAAAAGGTTTGCATTTATATAGCGCTTGTAACCCTGATGGGGTGTTGAAGCGCTTTATTGGCGGGTAGCACGCTACTCTGGAATCCATAAAGGATTAGTGGTGTATTAGTATAGTGGAATATGAAATTTGAGAAGTGAACATGTTAGTCTGCTATTTTGATTGAAAAGGATAGTGGAGGGATAGAAGAGTGAAGGATTTAGATTTTTTATTTTTTTTGGAGGTCATAGCAGTAGGAGGAGGCTTTTGGATGAGTAAAAAGTGGTTGTGGAGGGGAAGAGTCAGAGGGAAGAATTTAGAAAGATTTGTTTTGGGGGATCGGTATAGTAAAAGAGGTGTCAGATGATGCAAGGAGGGGTAGAGTTGGGGAGAATCTAGAAAGGGTTATTTTGGGGATCATAGTAGTGGTTTGGGATAAATAAGAGAGTGGATGTAGAGGGTATATTGATAGATGTATAGGGTGAGGAATAGGATAGTGCATTGGAAAGAGTAGTAGAAAGAAGTTTGAGATGAGTCAGAAAGTTGGGCTAGAAGATATATTGAGAGAAGTATAGGCTGAGAAATAGGGTAGTGCATTGGAAATGCTAAATCAGAAGAAAGTGATAAATATATAGATCCATAAGTACATTGAAAGTATATAGATGCATAAAGGAGGTAAGTATATGTAGATTAAAGATATTGATAGAGGTACAGGATGAGAAATAGGGTAGTGCATTGGATATGCTTTTTCAGGAGAAAAGTAACAAACACACAGATCCAAGTACATGGAAGGTACATAGATGCTCAACAGAAGCAAGTACATGTAGACCAAAGACGCACCAGATAAACTCCGGTTTTCAAGTGTTATTGTACTTTATTTTTTTATTTTTTTACAACATAATTACTCTACATGTTTATACAAAGCAATACACAAAGATAGGTACATATCTATAGTGAAAATAAATGCTTATATACAGAGGGATATGCTGTAAATTTCTGTGTGCGTATGGTGCTTATGTGGGGAAGAGCCAATTCTTGAGTAGTTTTCTGAAGATAAGGTGGCTGTCCATGGATCTTATTTTAGGGGGTAAAGAGTTCCATAGTTTGGCTGCTTGAACAGAGAAGGATGTGCCACCCACGGTTTTTTTCTTGTATCTTGGGATTTTGAGGCGAGGTGCCCCTTTAGAGCGGAGGTTCCTTTGTTGAATGTGTTTGGTGATTTTATTCCTGATGAAGAGTGGTCCCATTCCATGTATTGCTTTGTGGGTGATACAAAGCAGCTTGAACATGGATCTTCTGGCAACCGGTAACCAATGAAGGGCTTTCAAGGCAGGTGAGATGTGGTCTCGCGGTTTGATATGCAAGAGTAGTTTGGCAGCCGAGTTCTGAATCCGTTGTAATCTTTTCATGGTCGTTAAAGGTGATCCGTGGTAGAGGTTATTGGCGTAATCAATTTTGGACAGAACAAGGGAGATGGTAGCTTGGACCTTGTGTGGAAATCCCAAATGAGGGAAAAGTCATCGCAGCGTTTTTATAGTGACACAGCTTGATCTTGCTAGTTTGTCCACTTGGGCATTCATCGACAGCTTGGAGTCCATGGTCATGCGAGGTTTCTTACTTCCTTCGATACTTTAGGCGGTGATCCCAGTTCATCAGGCCAGGCGGCAAGCGGGTCATAATGTTTCCAATCACCACACGTGAGTATTTCCGTTTTGGAAGCATTCAATTTGAGATAGCTCCAAGTCATCCACTGATCCACGGCTCTGAGACAACTGAAAATTGGGGATTTTCCAATGTCTTTGGGGCATTCCAGTTAAAGGAGTATTTGCGTGTCATCTGCATAGTTATAGCACGTGAGGTGAAATTGATTGATCAGTACCGGTAATGACTTCATGTAGATGTTGAAAAGCATGGGCGGGATGATAGAGCCTTGAGGGACCCCTGCTTTTGTGGAGTATGGTTTGGATGAAAAAAGGTGGGGTATGGATGACATTATTTCTGTTTCGAAGGTAGGACGCGATCCAGTCTAGAGCAGTTCCCTCTATGCCGGCTTCATAGAGTCTTTGTTTCAGAGTGTCATGGTCAACCGTGTCAAAGCGGGCAGCCGAGAGGTCCAAGAGGAGTAGCGCAGAAACCCCGTTGCGGTCTACTGCATTCTTCAGGTCATCCCAGATGGCAAGGAGGGCAGATTCAGTGCCTCTTCCCGGACGGAATCCTGTTTGGAAGTCTGAAAGTATGTCATTCTCTTCAATGAATTGTGGCATCTGGGCGAACGCTGCTCTTTCTATCAGTTTGCCCAGGAAAGGTCCATTTGTAATGGGTCTGTAGTTGTCAGGGTTCAGCGGGTCCAAGTTTGTTTTCTTCAGTAAAGGGCGTATGTGTGACTTTTTGAGTTCTTCTGGAAATATTCCGGTAGTTAAGGAATCGTTGATGATTCTTCTCACTGGAGTGGCAGCAGAGGTTGTTAAAAGAATTGTCTTGAAAGTTTGTGGTGGACACGAGTCAGAAGGGCTGCCGGCAGGCCTGCTTGCTTTGACCAGGTCCATAAATTCATCGTGTGAGATGTGTTGGAAGGAACGGAGAGGCTGGGTTAGAGTATTCTTGGATTGTTGCTTTGTACAAGGGTTAGTGCTGGTGCTTTGTTCCTGTTTTAAGTATGAGTTCAATGTGTCTACTTTGTCCGTTTAATGATTTGCCAGTTTGTCTGTGAAATCTTGAGTAACAGGATGAGTTCCTTCTAGGCAATTTGGTTTGCGAAATTCATTGAGTATTTTATAGAATTCTTTATTTGCACATTTAGCATTTTGAATTCTGTCTGAATAGTACCCTTTCTTAGCTTTTTTGAAAGCTGACTTGTTTAATCTGTTAATTTTCTGTAGGTGAAGTTTGTCTTGTTTGGCGTTTGTTTTGAGCCAGGTACGTTGTAGCTTTCGAATTTGTTGTTTTATGTCTTTTATCTCTATGTTTCTCCAAGGCGCTTTTTTTTTGTTCTGTTGTGTGGTTTTGAGTGGTATCAGGATGTCAAAAGCTTCCTGTAGCCACTCGTAAAGCTAGTTTAACGTCTTTAGAGGAAGGTAGATGCAATATGAGCCTAGCGGCCACATTTTGGACCAGTTGAAATCTGTATGCCTCTGCTTTTGGGAGACCCAAACTGAACCATTTCAATAATCCAATCTGGAGGATGTAAAGGTGTTCACAAGAGTGACTTTGTGGGGAATGGTAAAATAATGCAGCACCTATTTTTAATATCCATAGAGGAACAATACAAGAACTAATAACTAAGGTAATTTAAGAGTGATAATTTAGTTTATGGTCCGTTTTCATACCCAGATTTTTAAGACAATGAACATTGGTGTAAGGATTTACTAGTTAATGTGGGATGAAATAAGTGTGGCCGCAGCAATTAGTCACTGCAAATGATCAATCCAAAAATATGTGAGTCTGCGCTTACACATGATTTGCATAGCCACGTATAAAGAATAGTACCTGAAAAATCTAACCTACAAACGTTTTGGACATCCATCCATCAAGCACACACACAATGCAATTGAAAAAAACAAAAGAAGAACACACACAGAAAAAAGATCTAAATCAATCTGTTCATTTAGAGCTCAGAGAAGATGAAACAATCATACTGAAAAAAACTGCAAACAATAAGCTTGAAATGCAAAGTGCTAAAAGCCTGAAAAATGAAGACTTGTGGTATTACATTTATATACTATCAAATTACAGAATGACATGGACATGGACACATATTTTAATGAGCTAGAAAAGCACAGGCACAAATGTTAACACCCTACCACAAAAGAAAGGATGGAAACCAAACCAGACATATGCAAGAAAAGTTTGAAACCATAGAGTCTGGTGTTCAGCCAAGGCCCACTGGAGTATGTCAAGAACCAAAGAAGTAACTAAGGGCCTGATGTATAGTTCGGAGTATAGTTTGTACTCCTTTAAGGTGACGGAGTAAAATACTCTGTCGTCCCAAAGGAGTACCCATTGCCGAATATAGAGATGTCCCCTGGCCCAGTGGACCTTTCTAGTCATTGACAGAAACCCTAAATCAGCCCCCAAGTCAAAATGTAGGATTTACGATCTGGGCAAGGTAAGGAATTCATCCAAGAGGTGAAGTGTCCTCTGTAGCAACTAATGCTGCCTTTGCCCCACTCAGATCTTTTGGTGCCAAAACTGAAGGCTTCAGTGGGAGCTCAATGACAATATGTCCCACTTTGAAGAGCTACACCAGCTTCGGAATCCTGTAGTGCCTCACTAAAGTATTTTGAGAACCAAAGAAGTAAAGATCCAGGGTAAAAACTTAGACAGGTATGACCCACCAGGTTTACCATTGCTCCAATGCGGTTGGCCTGAAATGGCAGGACCTGCAATCAGTGGCAGCCCATGCTGTCTTGAGGGAAGCAGTCATCAGTCATTCTTGCAAGTGTTGCCATGTGGGCACCCGCCATCAGTCACACCAATGCATGCTGCCTTGGATCAACAGTCACTATATATGGTTGTGGTAGTTGCCCATTAGTCATTGTTATGTGTGCTGTGTGTAATAAGCAACCAAAGTGGTGCATGCTGTCCTATGAATAGGTGACACTGAGAATAAATGTTGCCCTTGGACTGGCAGTAAACTATTATATTGGTGTGCACCATTGACAGCAGAATCTATAAGAAGTGTAAATGTTTACTGCACTGGAGGAAGCATTTACCAGCAATACCAGGGCATCCTGCTTTGGGGGCAGCAGGCACCACACAACAAACACAAGGAGATGATGAACGGAGCGCTGAATCCTTTCAGACACTCACCCCCAGTCACAGATCTGGGTTGAATCATCCATCATCATTCTTTAGCTCACTTCGCCACCTCAGTTCAGACCCAGCTATATGCAAATCAGTCTTGACCCTGTGCCTCATGGGAACAGTCCAGCCCGAAATGCCAAGCCAGGTCTTCCCTGAACCGGAAACAAGCATCCTGGGACCGGTTTCTGGGTAACACCCTTCATCAGCCAGGCTAGCTTGAATCCAGTGGCAAAGTGAGCAAGGGACCCACGTCTGGGCATACCCTGCCAACTTAGGGCGAACAAAGCAAACACAAGGAGATGATTGTTGCCATTGTTGAAGCTGCTGCCCTGGAGGCAGACAACCATAGCACTATAGCACTATACGCTACCTTGGGGGCTGCAGTCACCATGAGCTAGACCTCTGACACCTGGTCTGAGACCTCCTCGCTCCGCTGTTGTGCAGCTGCCGCTGCCCCTGTGCAGGAAGGTGTTGAGGCCCTCCACCCGCAGGCTCCTGCCTGCGCCTCATCCCTGGTGGGCCAGTGGGAGAGCCTTGCTCTTCTGCTGGTCCGCTGTTGTCTGTCTCTGTCTTTTGTGCCCGTTTTCTATCTTTTGTGCCTGTTTTTCTGTCTTTTGTGCCTGTTTTTCTGTCTTACCTCTATCTTTTTACTTTCTGCACCTCATCCTTGTTATTGTGCCTATGTTTTCTTTTTTGTTTGGTGACCTCTGCATCTCGGTCGTTTTTGCCTGTTTTGTCCTGTTTTCGCCTGTGCCCATTGTTCTCCGTGCCCTTTCCCGCCGCTGCTTCCCCCGCGGCCACTCCCCCCTGCCAGTTCCCGCTCCTACCTCCCAGCTGCATTTCACTCCCCCTTCCCTATTTAATGGCAGCCACTGTGCGGCGGCGCGCAGCGGGTGCACCGCTGGCGTGCCAAAGGCAAGCCCGTCTGCGACTCGACCACGACCAGCGCCAGGGACCATGGATCTCCGATCTCCCACCGTTACAACTGCGCTTCCCTCCTCGCACTCAACCCCGGAAGGAACAACCACTGCCAGCGGTCGATGCCGAACACCACCCAGTTCTCCTGCCGACACTGCCAACAATCCTTCACCATCCACAGCACCCCCTCGACCGCCGCACCCACGCCGGACGACTGCACCACCGAAGCCCTGAAGTGCATCCTCCTCAATGTGCACTCCCTACACAGGCACGCAGTAGAGATCTGGGACCTCCTCGACACCCTCTCGCCAGACGTCGCCTTCTTCATGGAAACTTGGATAAACATCGCCTCCGCCCCGACATCGCTACTGCCATTCCCGACGGATACAAGATTCAGAGGAAGGACTGCCCCCACCACCCAGGAGGGGGACTCGCCATCGTACACAAGAGCTCCCTCCAACTCTCCACCTGCAGCACAAGCAACTCCCTCTCCAACACCGAACACCTCAACTTCCAGATTCAGACCAGCTGCAGAACCACGCTTCGTGGCACCCTCAGGGCCTTGCACCTCTTTCACGACCACCATTGCCGACTTTATCGAACCCCACGCCATCGCCTCCATGGACTTCATACTTATCGGAGACCTGAACTTCCACCTCGACAACAGCAGCAACCCCGACTCCACAGACCTTCTGGACAACCTCGCCAACCTCGGATTGAAGCAGCTCGTCGCCACCCCCACCCACAAAGCCGGACACATCCTCAACCCCATCTTCGCAGGAGGGACCAACGTCCACCTCAGCCACACCTCGTAGCCCCTCTGGACAGACCACCACTGCGTACACTTCTCCTTCAACACCACCACCACACACAAGCCTGCCCCGCACCCGCCACGAAGGAACTGGAGCAAGGCCACAGAGGAGCACCTCAACTCCACCCTCATTCACGGTCCCCCCTCTGTCATGACCGATGCCAACTCCGCAGCCAAGGAACTACACAGATGGATCACCATCTGCGCAGACAAGCTCGCACCCCTCCGCTTCCCCGACAGACAACACCCACGGAAGGCCACCTGGTTCACCACCGACCTCCAAGAAGTCAGACGCTCCGGCAGACATCTCGAAAAACGCTGGAGAAACAGCAAAACCATTGAGGACCAGAACACCTACAAGAACGCCATGACAGAATACCATCAACTCATCGGAGCCACCAAGAGGACCTTCATCCAG
Organism: Calotriton arnoldi; assembly: GCA_963921515.1. Classification (NCBI taxonomy): domain Eukaryota; kingdom Metazoa; phylum Chordata; class Amphibia; order Caudata; family Salamandridae; genus Calotriton; species Calotriton arnoldi. The sequence goes on from CAWUFW010016342.1 coordinate 172,549, forward strand.
AACAAAATCCTCACCAACGCCAGCAACTCAAAGGAACTCTTCATCGTCATCCAGCAGTTCACCAAACCCCCCAGCGAAGCCACAGACGTCACACCGTCCCAGGACCTCTGCAACAAGCTTGGCTCCTACTTCCACCTGAAAATTAAGGCCCTTTATGACAACTTCAGTGAACAGACTCCAGAAACCACCCTCCCCCCCAGCAATGACAGACAGCCCACCATCTCCACCTGGACACCGGTCACCAACGAAGATACCACCACGACCATGAAGAGCACCCACGGACCCCTGCCCGCCGCACATCTTCCACAGAGCCGCCGCCACCACAGCACCCGAACTACGCCGCACCATCAGTGCCTTCTTCGAATCTGGCATTTTCCCCGATGATTGGAAGCGGGCAGAGGTCAAGCCCCTCCTCAAGAAACCCTCGGCTGACCCGACGGACCTGAAAAACTACTGACCCATCTCTCTCCTTCCCCTTGCAGCCAAAGTCACCGAAAAATTAATCAACGCCCAGCTGACCACCTTCATCAAAGAGAACGCCATCCTCAACTCCTCCCAGTCCGGGTTCCGCAGTAACCACAGCACCGAGACCGCCCTCCTTGCCACCACCGATGACATCTGCGTGCTACTAGACCAGGGCCACACCGCAGCCCTCATCCTGCTAGACCTCTCCACAGCCTTCGACACCGTCTCCCACCGCACTCTTGCAGCCAGACTCCATGACGCCAGCATACGGGGAACCACCCTCGACTGGATTAGCACCTTTCTCGCCGGCAGAACCCAAAGGATCAGATTCCCACCCTTCCTCTCCGAACCCACAGAGATCAACTGCAGAGTACCCCAAGGATCTTCACTCAGCCCCATGCTCTTCAACATCTACATGGCCACCCTCGCCGCCATGGTCAGACAGCATGGGCTCAGTATAGTATCCTACGCCGACAACACCCAGCTCATCCTCTCCCTCATGAAGAACCCCGAAGACACCAGACTCAGCTTCCAGGAAGGAATGAATGACTTCGCAGCCTGGATGAGCAACAGTTGCCTAAAGCTCAACTCGGAGAGGACAGAGGTCCTAGTCCTCGGACCCTACCCCACCGCCTGGGACAACGCCTGGTGGACCTCCGCCCTCGGAAACCCACCCACCCCGACGGAGCACGCCCAGAGCCTCTGCATCATTCTAGACTTCTCCCTCACCATGACTCGCCAGATCAACGCCATCGCCTCCACCTGCTTCAACTCCCTCCGCACCCTCCGCAAGACCTTCAAGTGGATCCCCCCCGAAGTCAGAAAGACCATTACCCAGGCATTTATAACCAGCAGACTGGACTACGGGAATGCCCTCTACACCGGAATCAACAAATCCCTGCTACACAAACTCCAGACCATCAAGAACACCGCAGCCAGACTCGTCCTCGGAACCCCACAACACGAGCACATGACCCAGCACCTGCAAGACCTCCACTGGCTCCCTGTCGAGAAGAGAGTGACTTTCAAGCTACTCACCCACGCGTACAAATACATCCACCACATCGGACCCAAATACCTCAACAAAAGAGTCTCATTCCACGTACCCAAAGGAAACCTCCACTCCGCCGACCTCGTCCTAGCAGAGACCGCGTCCATCTGCAGAACCAGAGCAGGCGGAAGAGCCTTCTCCTACGTCGTGGCCAAGGCCTGGAACAAGCTCCCAGTCAACATCAGACGCTCCCCTATCCTGCACACCTTCAGGACCTGGCTTTTCGGCTGATCCGGAGCTGCACCCCCCCCCCCCAAGCACCTTGAGACCCTCACGGGTAAGTAGGGCGCTTTAAAAGCCCCTGATTGATTGATTGACCAACCATGGTTGTGGTTTCTGCTCTAGAGGCAATAGTTACCAGATGTGGTTGTGGTAGCCGCTCGGAGGGCAGCAGTCACCAACCATAGCACTAAAGGCTGCCTTTGGGGCAGCATTCACCAGCTGTGGTTGCTGGTTCTGCCGTGGGGGCAGTGGTCTGCCATGGAGGAGGGAGCACTTCATGTTGACCTGGGGGAAACAGTCACCAGCCTTTGGTGCAAGTGCTGGCCTTGAGGCAGTAGTCCCTAGCCACAGCACAGCGTGTAGCCTTGTGGACAGCAGTCACCAGCCATGGTAACCGTAGCTGCTCAGGGTGCAGGTGCAGGTATCATCCATGGCGGGACCACGGAATTATAAATTCTTGTCATGGAACATCAGGGAATGCATACTATGTAAAAGTGATACAAGGTGCTTTCTTATTTGCTTATGTGGTGCCTCACGGGCAATAGTCATCAGCCAAGCTTTGCTACCCTGTGGGTAGCAGTAACCAGTCATGCCATGCTGCCTTTGGGGCTGCAGTTACCAGGCATTGTTGCAGGTGCTGACCGGGGGAAGTCACCAACCATGGTTACGGCAGCTGCCAGCAGTCAACAGTCATACCACTGCATGCTGCCTTGGGGGCAGTAGTCACTACACATTGTTGCATGTTCTGCCCTGGCAGCAGCAGTACCTGCCATGGTTATGTAGTTGTCCTGTAGGCAGCAGTCACCAAGCATAGCAATTAATGTTGCCCTGGGTGCAGCCATCACCAGATATTATTTCAGGTTTTGCCCAGGGGCAGCAGTCACCAGGCATTGTTGTGGTGACTACCCTCAGGCAACTGGCAACAGCCACAGCACTGCATCCTGCCTAGAGGGCAGCCGTCACCAGCCGCTGTTACAGATTCTGTCCCAAGCGCAGCAGTCTCTAGTCATGGTTGTGGTAACTGCTCTGCCCTAGGGGTAGCATTCTCCAGCCCTGGTTGTGTTAGCTACTCTGGGGGCAGCAGTTGCCAGCCATATCATTTCATGCTGCCTTAGGGGCAGCAGTCACTAGCCAAGGTTGCAGGTTCTGTCCCAGGGCAGCACTCACCAGCCCTGGTTGTGTTAGTTGCCCTGGTGTCAGCAGTGACCATACATAGCACCTGTGCTGCCTTGGTGCAGTAGTCACCAGCCACTGTTGCATGTTTCCCCCTTGGGGGCAGCAGGAGTCCTCAGATATGGTTGTGGTAACTGTCCTGAGGGCACCAGTGTCCAGCCATGGCTGTGGTAACTGCCCTTGGGGGAAGCAGTCAGAAGCCATAGTTGTGGTTGCTGCCTCAGGGCAGCAGTCACCAGCCATAGCATTGCATGCTGCCATTGGGGCAGCACTTATCAGCCATGGTTGTGGTAGCTGCCCAGGGGCACGATTCAACAGCCATAATGCTGCAAATTGCCTTGGAGGCAGCAGTCATCAATCATTGGTGTGAAAAATGCCCGGTGGGCAGTAGTCACCCGCCCTGGGTGTGGTAGCTGCCCTGGAGGCAGGAGTCAAAATGCCATAACACTGCACCCTGGCTTTGGGACAGCTGTTACCAGCCACTGTTACAGGTTCTGCCTTGATGGGAGCACACAGCAGCTGTGGTTGTGGTCGCTGTCCTCTGGCAGCTGTCACCAGCAGTAGCTTTGCATGTTGCCCTGTGGGCACCAGTCACCAGCCATGGTAGCTACCCTGGGGACAGGACTCAAAAGCCATAATACTCCCAGCTGCCTTGAGGTCAGCAGTACTAGCCACTATTGCAGGTTCTGCTCTGGGTCAGCAGCCATGGCATTGCATGCTATCCTGGGGCAGCAGTAACCAGCCACAGCTGTGGTAGCTGTCCTGGGAGCAAGAGTCAACATCAATCAAGCAGTTATCAATCACTGTTGCAGGTTTTGCTTTGGGGGAAGCAGCCAGAAGCCATGGTTGTGGTTGCAGCCCTAGGGGAAGAAGTCACCTGCTATACCACTGCAAGCTGCACTGGGGGCAGCAGTCACAAGCCATGTTTGTGATAGCTACCCTGGGGGTAGAGGTCAACAGCCATATACACTGCATTTATCAGCTGAGGTTGCTGCCCGGGGCTGCAGTCACCAGCTATAGCAATGACTGCTGCCCTAGGTGCAGCAGTCAGCAGCCATGGTTATGGTACCTGCTCTGGTGGAAGCAGTATGCAGCAGAGGTTGTGGTTGTTGCCTTGAGGGCAGCAGTCACCAGCATGCTGCCCTGGGGGCAGTAGTCAAGAGCCGTAACACTGCATCCTCCCTTTAAGCCAGCAGTTACCAGCCTCTCATGCAGATCATGTCCTGGGAGAAGCAGGCAGCAACTGTGGTTGCTGCCCTTGGGCAGATATCAAAAGCAAGGGCATTGCATGTTGCCCTGGGAGCAGTAGTCATCAGCCAAAGTTGTGGTAGCTACTTTGGGGGCAGGAGTCTATACCCATAATACTGCATGCTGCCTCGGAGGAAGCAGTTAGCAGCCACTATTGCAGGGTCTGCCCAGGGGGCAGAAGTCTCCAGCCCAGGTCATGGTAAATGCCCTGGGAGAAGCTTGCGGTTGCTGCCCTGGGGGCAGAGGTCATCAACCATATTATTGCATGCTGCGCTAGGGGCAGCAGTTACCAGCTACAGTTATGATAGCTGCCCTGGGGGCAAGAGTCAATACCCATAATACTGCATACGGCAATTATCATGAAATGACTAAGAATTGCAAATAGTAGAGATATTATGCATGGGTTTCCACAACACAATTACACATTTGATTTGGTCGAGTATTTTTGGAGCATGATCAGAACTCCACTGATGTCACCAGGGGTGATTAGATTGAACTGGTAGTTACTATTGACATTGTAGTGATCTTTATTTATATGTCATTTCTTAGCCCTGAAGAAGTCGCCATAATTGCGATGAAACACGTGTTGGCTGAGAACAAAGGAATTTATGAAGAAGAACAATAAAAGAATGTGGATATGAACTAAATGCTGGAATTATCCTTAAATTGATTGTCATCAGCGTGTGCTGTGGAATGTAATAATATTGTTTAGTTGGCCTAGGCCACGTTTTGGAGAGAGGGGTGGTGCTCTCTACCCTTAGGCACTGCATATAATTAGTGATTCTTCTCAAATTATACTGTGAACTTCCCTTTATGGTGCCACTACCCTATTAAAGACCACCCACCAGTGAAGAATTGCAGGGGGGCATGGCTAGTGATGCCAAGATGGCAGACGTGCCCTAAGGAGCTCCGCCGGGTGAACCCCTATTCTCCGGAGTAATCCTGCTTCCAGCCATCTCCTGGACACCTGTGGCGCATTGACCGCATGCCTGTCGACGACCGCGGACTGATGGGGCTGGCTGTTTGCGTGGAGGTCACCTGTGGACCCCCCTGGTGACTGCTGCTCTGCCAATGCTGGCTCACGGCTGGCGGTGCGGGCAACCGGTGGATTGGGCCTGGCAGCCATGGTGCTGGCCCCGCTGAGATAATTGCATGAAGAGGGGGAGGCCTCCACTGAAGCCATGCGGCTGGCTGTTGGAGCACTGGGTCGACCGGTGAGTACACTGTGGGGGACGGGAGGCCCTGTCGGGGCCCTACCACTGCTGACATGCCGCCGGCCTAGCTGCGACCAGGGGCTCTGTCGCTGCCTGGCGGACCATGCTGGTTCAGGCCCCCCATCTGAAATTGATTGAGGAACTCTTTGTGCCTCTGCCTGGACGTTGCTTCCCTTGCGTCGGAGGAGCGGAGGAGAGCTCTGCTGGGCTGACGGTTGGAGCCGGGGCCTGCTCCCGACCGCAGCGTTGATGAATGCCCCTTCTGCCCTTTGCATTGACTGCCATTTAGGGAGCGCGGAAACCGATGCTGAAATGCGGTTGGTGGCTCTGAATTAGAGCATCCACATACACTGACGGCGCTTTGCCCCCCCACCAGGGAGATCTCCAGACACTGCTGGGGGCAAAGACCGGCGGAGAAGCAAGAAACCTACCATTGTGGCCTGCCCCATGTGGCATGGGAAGCTGCAGCTACACTGTCCAGCTGTGGTAGATATCGGGGCTGCGGCGCTACACCCCTTAGACCAATGCAACTGCCCCAAACGGCACATTGGGCCCAGAACATGGGGGGAGAATTGGTGCAAACTCATAAATGACCCCCCTTGCTCTCACTGGGCGTCCCACTTACCTGCCCATACCCAGGGATTGCTGCTGTGGTTGCAGTCTCCCCTGTGAAGTGCGGACAACTCAAAGATCGTGACACTGATGAGGCAAATCTGAATTGTCTATTAATCCACTACTCCCCCCGCCAATGCTCGGTGGCACCGTTACCGGACCCGCACTGTTGAATACAACACCTTCTGGGGGCCCATGGTGCGTTGGGTGCCATGTACATCTGGGGAGAGTCCCTGGGCTGCTCGTGTTGCTCGTGTCGCTTCAACAGACTTCCAAAGCACTAGCAGGAGGGCCCACCCCACATCCTTCCTACCACCTGTGATTGTGCTGGACCCCACGGGGCATCCCTTCACACTAGGCCACCTCCGGTCAGGTGCCACCACCCAACCCACGAAGACAACTGGCAGGGGCAAGGCCTTGGTTGGCCACACCAAGACTGCAGGCACCCATGACCGCCCGACGTCACTGGATGACAAGTTGGATGTGGTACTGGATGCAGTGTAAAGGACCCGCACAACTTTGGAGAACACTCACGTCTCCTTAGAGAGCAAGATTGACAGCAGAGCAATGGACCTTAATCTGCTACACGCTGATCATTGTAAACTAGTAGACAAGGTGTGCACCGCAGAGCAAACCATTGGCAAACTTCAGCTTACGTCCAAAGAACTAGTATTCTGTAATGCGTGGGAGAACATCCACGGCTGGTTCTGTGTTCTTTTCTTGTTTGGATGGGTGGTGTTGATCTACTTGTCCTAGGAAGGGGGAGTTGGGGCAACAGTTATCGTTTTGATAGTTGGGGATTCATGAGTCGTACATTGCTGCGAAATGTCTACATGTTGGGAATGCTGGGGCTGGTGGTGGGGAGGCTGCGGGGGGCTGCATATTGGCCTCTCTCTAAGGTATCATCCATGGCGGGACCACGGAATTATAAATTCTTGTCATGGAATGCATACTATGTAAAAGTGATACAAGATGCTTTCTTATTTGAACAGAAGAGGAATCCAAATAGCACTCCTACAAGAACACATTTAACACTCAAGGAGGGGGTTGCGCTACAGCGCCGATGGAGGGGGCAGGCATACTACACTACATTCTCGGCATATGCTAAGGGGATCCTGATATGGATCAGAGCAGGGTGCCCTGTTAGCTTATATACAAGATAGTGGACCCAGAGGGTAGATTCATGGTGGTGAGAGGGCGACTGGAGGGGCGAGATATTACCATTGTGAATCTATACGCCCAAAACGTGGATCAGAGTATACATTTCTAGAGAGCCTCTCGAGACCCGACTGCCTCATCGTTTCTAGTGGGGATTTCAACTGTGTGTCCGACATACACCTAGATCGATCACCCCCCTGCGACTTTCAGACCACTTGCACGGCCCGCGTGTTTAAAGACTGGCAACAACACTGGGGGCTTATAGACTCGTGGAGGCAGATGTACCCGGCGAGGCGGGATTACTCGTTCTTCTCAGGGCTTCATGACATTCATGCTCGACTGGACCTATTTCTGTGTACCTCGAACATTTACAGCTTAGTACATACAGTCGAATATCTGGCCCATACCATATCGGACCATAATCCTGTTCTTTTACATTTGCAGTGGGCCAGGCCCGCCCTTCCATCCCTACGTGGAGGCTTAAACCTGAGTCCTTGGAGGACCAAGTCTATCGCGAGACGATCAGAGGCAAGCTAATCCAGTACTTTACTGAGAACACCGGTACGGCGTCCTTCCCCAGGTGGAATGGGATGCCTTCAAGGTGGTTTTCTGAGGCCATTGTCTGGCCAAGGCGAAAGGTATCAGGCACACTTCACTAGGGGAGGCTCAGGCGGATGAGAAGGCGCTTAGAGACAGAGAGGTCAGGCAACCGGAACACCCGGTACTGCAGACTGTGCTTTTAGAAGCTAAGGAGGAGGTGGCAGTCCAAGTTGAATGACTTTGATGCTTCGATTACAAGCAATACATGGACAGGACACACGCTGAGAGGGATAAATCCGGTTCCCTACTGGCCTGGTTGGCTAACCCGGATAAACGCAGCTTGATCATAGTAGAACTTGAGGACAAGCAGGGCCACAGATTACACTCACAAGAAGGCATCAACAACATATTTGCCTGATACTACTCGACCCTCTATAGTAGCTGCACTCCGGCAGACGCTGTGGTGACGGAGGCATATTTGGAGATGCTATCCCTACCGCACCTCGAGGTGGAGGAGGGGAGAGATTAGGGTTGGATATTTTTCCACAGGAAATTTTATATGCCATCAAACACATGGCGCGGAATAAGACCCCGGGTACCGATGGCTTCCCAGTGTAATTCTATGCCACCTACTCTTCGGAGCTAGCGCCTAAATTGGCTGATCTATACAGGATGGCCAAGACCTCTGGACTTCTACCGGACTCCACTAGGGAGGCAGTGATAGTCCCCATGATCGCTCAGTGTATAGGCCCGTGTTGATGTTAAATATCAATTATAAAACCTTGAGTATAATCTTGGCGACTCTGCTCTTGCCCCTCCTGCCCAAATTGATCCACCCAGACCAAGCAGGGTTTATCCCAGGTCGTAATACGTCGGTCAATATTCAACGACCCCTTTCCATTCTAGGACTACGACTGAGAAACTGGTGCGGTATTCGTTGTCGATATTGAGAAAGCATTTGACAGACTCGACTGGCACTACCTATACGAAGTAATTATGTGCATGAGGTTGGACGAGCATTTCATAGCGCAGACACAGTTGCTTTATACGACACTGACTGCCAGGGTTCGCACAGGAATGGTCTATCTCTACAAGTTGCTTAGTGGAGCGGGGGATACGACAGGGGTGCCCTGTCTCCACTATTGTTCCCATTCACCATGGAACCCTTGGCGGCATCTGCGAGGACCGGGAATGAGTTGGAGGACTCTCTATAGGGAGGCATCATCATAGGATAGCATTGTATGCAGATGATCTACTGCTCTTCTTGCGCAACATGGGGGAGGAACTGAGGAGAGCCAGGTCCATGTTAGAGACATTTGGCTACTTATCTGGTTTGAAAGTCAACTGGCAGAAGTTCAGACTCTTTCCTGTAGTGGAGAAAGTCAATCCCCCAGTGGACCTGACCCACTTACAGTGGGAACTCTGATGCTTGGACTACCTGGGGGTTATGGTCTACTATTCCAGAGCTAATCTGCTGGATGGCAATGTAGGACGCGTACTTGGGTCCCTGAGATCTTCAATAAACTTCTGGAAGAAAATGCCGCTTTCAGGGATGCAGAATAGCGCTCCTGAAGATGGTGGCTCTCCCCCACCTTCTCTATTTTTTTAATTCACTTCCCCTACAGATATCAAAGGCTCTATTTAAAGATCTGGACTCATTGATTACTCGTTTATTTGGGGGTTGGACGCAGAAGGGTCTGGCGGTCCCTGACTTCGAGAAATATTACATTGCAGCCCAATTACAGAAGCTGGTCCAAGTACTAGCGCACAAATGCAACCCGGACTGGAATCCGGGCCCCTTCCTGCCGCCGCTGGTCAACATCCTTAAATTACTCCTCCGAGTGAGAAGACCCAACACAAATGAATCACACGAATTACGGGTAATAGCAAAATGCTGGAATAGAGGCTTTCAGAGAATACACACAAAAACTCCATATTCTTAGGAACTGCCACCTGAAATTTCTGCGGGCACTTCTGCATGGGGGATATTGGCAGGGACTAGATCAGTGGCTCAAAGTGGGGCGCCAAAGATAGGAGATCGTTTTAGGGACTCAGAGCTACTGCCGTTTGACGACTTCAGGGCGGAGTTTGACTTGCCCCAGGGGCACTTTTTGTGACATAGAGTGCTCACAGATGTGTTCAGGAAACATTGGGGAGTGGGGACTACTGAAACTAAAACATCTCAGAGCTGTCAATATATAGCTCTCTCACCAGGCACCATCAAGGCAGTCTCCTTCCTATACAGAGCCCTGGGCGCAGATCAACAGCTGCCCTTAGACAAATTACGAGGTAGGTGGGAGAACGACCTCGGCATCCCTATCACTGCTAAGGACTAGGACAATATATTAGATCGATCGCCCAAGTTTTCTAGAAATGCAGGCTTCAAACTCAATTATTATGTATTGCATAGGTGTCATGACTTACCTTGTGTCTGCAGGAATGAACGCTGTTGCTTCCGCGGACCGGGACGGACAAACAGGGGAGGAAGCTATACAGGACTACAACTCCCATGAGTCCGTGTACCGCTTCCTGTTCCGGGTTCGAAGGACGGCAAGGATTTCCGGTCGGAATGCTTAAGGTGCGGTATTACGATCGGCTCGAGGCAGATTATTCATTCCTGCCGTTCGAGCGTGACTATTGTCGGAAGGCAGTTCCTGTGGACCCGTAATTGACTGTTCTTCGATAGTAACGTATTCTGGATGGTGCGCGGTTGCTACTCGCGTATCTTGTGACTCCTGACTTTGGCATTGCGTATATAATTGCCTATACGTTCTTGTGCTGTGGTTTCCCTGGGCTGTGTCTCATTGTTTTCCATTGGGTCTGAATCTTTACGAACAGCGGGCACCTCTCACCTCAAGGAGAGGTTTCTGGTTCCAGACTTCGACTCAATAGAGTCTGGGCATATTACCAAACCTCAAGGAGAGGTGTTTTGTTTTCTGTTAGACTTGGAGGAGTCTGTACTTTTTATGGATATCGCTGTATATTGTTCCTTGGGACTTTGCTTCTTCCTCCACTGCATGGGTGGGAGCAACCCTGCAGGTGTTACTTTCAAGGGACTTACTAACATGATTTATGGTATTTTGGCAAGGATCCATTGAGGTTCAAATTGTACCATATTTTCTCTATTGTCAATTAACAGGGGAGGATCTCTAGAGAAGTATCTTCTCTTCCCCTGTGACGCTCGGCATTTTATACCTTTGGTAGGTATTGGTTCTCCCATAGATCTTAGAGGATGTAGCGAGACATACTGAGGGTGTATTTGTTTATCAACATTTTGTGCCTTCTGTGTATTACAGGATTACATTCTTACGGTGCTTAAAGGTTTTTATCAAAGGATGTATTACTATACAGCCTGCCTTTATTTTCTTTACAGGTATATAGAAATCTTTACTTCTGTTTGCATATTGTGGTGCTGGAAAAGATAGCTAATGTGTGTATTTCTCTTCTAGGTCTCCTTCCCCGCTGTTCCCTTCCTTTCCATCCCTCGCTTGATCCGATCAAGATTCTGTGTTGTTTATGCGGCAGAATTGAGACGATCAAGAGGTGGACCCTAATTGAGCATCACATCGACTCCGAGATATTCGCTGATGACAATAGGTCATATCTGACACCTGCGCATGTAAGTAGATACTTCTAAATAACTCATACGTCATGTCCCCGGTGAGGAGAAGAGAGGGCCCACATCCTACACATGTTCTGGATGTGTCCTGCGCTGAACACGATCTGGGAAGAGGTCATACTGGTGATTGAGGAGGTCATTGAGAGGGAAATCCCACACACCCCGGGACACTGTTTGTTAGGATGGTTTCCGCACACGCCAAACACAATGGTCACAAGTAGATTTCAAGATTTAGTGTTTATCATCGCCAAGCCTGAGATAGCTACAAATTGGAAGGCACTTGGGGCTCCCTGAATGACAGTGTGGAAGAAAGAAATGATAAAACAGGCGGGCTGCGAAGGGAGGATACTCATGAGAGAAGTAGGGCATAGGTACGGTCGACAATGCTCGAGCCTGGGGAATTCTGGTGGATAGTTTGTCTACCCCTGAGCCGGATACAACTGTGGGGACTACAGTGGGGTCTCCATGATTGTCTCCATAAATCACTATATAGCACCTTGGACTGATTTGGACCTCCTACGATAATTGATGTGGGACGGCATCCATTATGGAGTGCCGCGTGCCCTCCTGTCCGACAGTCAATGGGCTAGGCCATGCCAATGAATGTGACATGAAATGTTATATATGTAACGCTGTACTGACTCATGGGGGGGAGACGGGAAGGGACTGTTTACTGGCTGGCTTTGGCCTTCTTGACTATTATCCTGTCATATGCTCTAAGTACCAGTTATATGACCAATGCAATGCCTACATTGTTTATCATTGAAAAACCAATAAATTCTGTTTAAAAACATAAATAAAAAAGGACATTTGTTTCACTATCTTAAAGTCTAAAGGAATTATGTGATTGAGATAAACCGATATATTTGGAGCAACCACGTGTATACATGTGTATATTGGTTAGATATTTATGAATAAAGGAGAAAAAATGATATTGTTACAATTTAAATGGAAAGAGTATAAATCCTATTAACTCTGGAAAAATGTCAAACTGAAGATGAGTTTTAATATTTGTCCTTATGTGTACTTTTGTATTTCTAGTTGGATGAAAAATAATACATTCAGTTTTATGTATAGTTCTGTGGATAGTAAATTTATTATATATTAAATGTTATGACCGCCCAAGATATTATTGTGAATCTAATGCATACACCAGATGGGTTCCTGGCTTGCTTAGGTTGAGGAGTGCAGGGCCCTAGAGTTCTGCAATAATCCAAAATGTTTGTTCATGTATAGAATAGGTACTAGTGGCACTTACCAAGCATAATTTTACTGAAAATATTTGTCACACCCGATTCAAGGAGGGCACAGGGCAGACAGTGTCTTGTGGGCCCCAAACGCGGGCAATGAGGCTGTTTGTTACTGGTGTCCGGTGGTCCGTCCTACTATGGCTCTGCAAACTGAGTCAAGTACAACCCTTTCCGCACTTGAAACTCAGAGTAGCTAGGGTAAGCAATCACAGGCTTATCAGGGAAGTAGCGTGGTGTGTACAGGCTCAGAACTGAACAATCAATCAATAGACATAATAACTATAGTGTTCCGGTTACTGCTTGTCTTTTGGAAAAACAAAAGTGCTTGTATTTACATAGTAGTACTCAACACTACATAATTCAATTCTGAATACAGGGTGACAACCCTGATCATGATTCCTTTCACCCCTTTCCCATGCAGGTGACCAGACTAAGAATTGTCATATAGCGAGCTTTGGTAAAAGCATGAATAAGGCTGATTCCCCAAAAGTCAAATGCTCAGTAGTTCTCTGTCCACCCTAGTTATTTCCTCCATTGTAGTGGGTAGAAAATCAGTCTTTAGTCCTCGCCCTTACCTGAGGGCTTTCACAACAGCTCAGTCCTACCTACTGCAGGTTGGGGCCCACAGTAAACATATGTGGCCTCAGCTGTGCCCACCAAGCAGACTGGGCGCAGCTTGCATTTTTCCTGAGCACAGCTGCCTAGCCTGTCACATGCCACTTGGCGGGCTCAGATGGAGGTGCGTGGTTGCCATTGGAATACATAGCCAGCTTCTGGCATGATCTGGAGACACAGGCAGTCAGATGCAAGCTGACCTGGATCGGTTTATACAATAAGGCAGTTTTAGCCCAAGCTGGGCCAGTACACACACAGTTAGGCAGTTTTAGCGCACTGTGTACTATCACACACATTCGGACAATTGCAGTCCACTTCGGACCAGTTCACATGGCACAGCAGTTTCAGTCCCAACTTGGGCCGATATATACAGAAAGGTAGATGCAGCATGCCTCGGGGAGGTGTGCAAATGAATGGAGACTTTCACCATTCTTGCCAGGAATCATGGAGAGAGTCTGTAGGAGAGGTCACTCCTGACTTTGCTCTCTCAGCACTGCTGCTTTCTCTGTAAGTTCCCCAGGCCAAGAACATGGTGGGTTTCTCCTCCTGAAAAGTCTTTCCCCTTGCAGGGCGAGACAGACTTGTTCGCTCTCTAATCAGGCAGGCAGGGTTCTAAGCCCTAGGCACACCTTTGGCTCCAATGGCAGAACCCTCACCTCTGGTACCTCTGGGATACTGTCTGCCAAGCAGTCACAGCCCTGGTTAGTCAGCAGTTGCATGGCTTACTTGGTCTTGGGACAAAGTGAGGTGGTTTGGGACTTTCTTCTAAACACAAACACATTTTCAAGCCAGGGGAAATGATCCACTGTCTCAAACGTACGAACAGATTAGGGGTGGTTCTCCTTCTAGTGTCTTTCTTAGGCTACTCTCAATAGGGAGGGGAGATTCTACGCATTAAAGTCTTTGCTGCGGATCGCTTGGTTCTGTGGTTGAGATCCGTGTCAAGTTTTGAAAAGAGGAAGAAAGATAAAAAGTATATATACAACAGGGACCAATTAAGAAGCCCGTTTGGAGAGTCTCATGATGAATCATGTAACCATCATATCTATAGAATAAACCCATGAGAGAAGAATGTGAATAGGTTTATTTGCAATTGATTTATTCGCAATGGTGCTGTTATGAGTGATAGCTTAACTATACGGTTTAAGTGAGTAGCTTAATGGATATGTGAAGTTTCACTGTTTTAAAAGTATATATATTATATCTGAATAATAATAGTTGAATACACCTAGTTTGAATGTATATGCCTTAGATAAGTAAAAGTGGGCTCTGATTGTTGTTAAATAATCAGTCCATAAGCATGCGAAAGGTAACAAGTTTATTATATGCAGAGATCCTCTACAACCGTCTGTTCAGGTGGCTCACATGAATACTCTATCGTGAGCTTCACCTGAAGGTTCCAAAGAAGGGAGAGACAATAGAGGGAAAAGGAGGGGGGGGAAGGGGGCAGGAACAGAAGGAGAAGGAAGAACGGAATGTTCCATTTATGTAGATTACAACACATCTCCCTTTATCAATAAAAAAAGATATTATTTGACTGTACAAAAATATAACAAAAAATTGAAAGGGAACAAGAGAGAAGTGTGCAAGGATTACAAAATGTCAAAACCATGAAGAATACATTACATCTTATAGTCTGCTTGCCAACTAGGAGGACGACGAACTCTGACATCCTTGGACCTCTGCGAGTCAAGCACAGTTCCATCCTCCACCCCACCATCGTCTGACGAAGGAATCAACACATCCGGACAACGAGCCACATTGTCCATACTCCATGTGCGTCCATCCTCTAAAACCACTGAGTTGCGATTGACATGCTTGATACTCACAGGTTTAGAAAACGAAGATATTTTGGAGCGGTTAGAGTTAGGACTGTGACCCATTGACCTTCTCTCCAATCTCTACTAACAGTACCCCATTTCCGGTCATATCTGGTTTTATAATCATTTTGGGGATGACTAATCTTGTCCAAAACTGAGCTTCTGTCTACCCAAATAGGACATTGTCCATTAAGCCAATTTAGAGTTAACTTACAGCCTGGATTCCTCCCCTTAAGCGAAACAAAGGGAGATACCCCTGAAATTGCATTAGGAGTAATGTGATATGACCATAGCATCTTCCTCAAAGCTTCATCAATGAGTTCACGAGAGATGAGGGCCAACTGAAAGGTGTCTTTTATCATTCTGTTAGCCCTTTCCTCTAACTCCTGAAAACAAAGGACCTTGTTGGTCCACTGCAACATATGTTGCATCACTCTTTGAAAAACTGGTGTGGCAGATGCTAGTCCAAACGGCATCCTAAGGAACTGGTACGCTCCAAATGTAGTTATGAAATAGCTCTAGAGTCAGGATGAAGGGCTACTTGGTGGAAGCTGATGAGAGATCTAGAACACTAAAATATTTGCCACCCTGAATGACACTTAGCATTTCGTTAATGTTAGGAAGAGGATGCCTATCCACCCAAATGTTGGCATTGAGGTCTCTAAGCAAACACAAGGAGATGATGGACGGAGCGCTGAAACTTTTCAGACACTCACCCCCAGTCACAGATCTGGGTTGAATCCATCATCATTCTTTAGCTCACTTCACCACCTCAGTTCAGACCCAGCTATATGCAAATCAGTCTTAGTCCTGTGCCTCATGGGAACAGTCCAGCCCAAACTGCCAAGCCAGGTCTTCCCTGAACCGGAAACAAGCATCCTGGGACCGGTTTCTGGGTAACACCCTTCATCAGCCAGGCTAGCTTGAATAGAGTGGTAAAGTGAGCAAGGGACCCACGTCTGAGCATACCCTGCCAACTTAGGGCGAACAAAGCAAACATAAGGAAATGATGGACGGAGCGCTGAAACTTTTCAGACACTCACCCCCAGTCACAGATCTGGGTTGAATCCATCATCATTCTTTAGCTCACTTCGCCACCTCAGTTCAGACCCAGCTATATGCAAATCAGTCTTGGCCCTGTGCCTCATGGGAACAGTCCAGCCCAACCTGCCAAGCCAGGTCTTCCCTGAACCGGAAACAAGCATCCTGGGACCGGTTTCTGGGTAACACCCTTCATCAGCAAGGCTAGCTTGAATCCAGTGGCAAAGTGAGCAAGGGACCCACGTCTGGGCATACCCTGCCAACTTAGGGTGAACAAAGCAAACACAAGGAGATGATGGACGGAGCGCTGAAACTTTTCAGACACTCACCCCCAGTCACAGATCTGGGTTGAATCCATCATCATTCTTTAGCTCACTTCGCCACCTCAGTTCAGTCCCAGCTATATGCAAATCAGTCTTGGCCCTGTGCCTCATGGGAACAGTCCAGCCCGAACTGCCAAGCCAGGTCTTCCCTGAACCGGAAACAAGCATCCTGGGACTGTTTTCTGGGTAACACCCTTCATCAGCCAGGCTAGCTTGAATCCAGTGGCAAAGTGAGCAAGGGACCTACGTCTGGGCATACCCTGCAAACTTAGGGCGAACAAAGCAAACACAAGGAGATGATGGACAGAGCGCTGAAACTTTTCAGACACTCACCCCCAGACACAGATCTGGGTTGAATCCATCATCATTCTTTAGCTCACTTCGCCACCTCAGTTCAGACCCAGCTATATGCAAATCAGTCTTGGCCCTGTGCCTCATGGGAACAGTCCAGCCCGAACTGCCAAGCCAGGTCTTCCCTGAACTGGAAACAAGCATCCTGGGACCGGATTCTGGGTAACACCCTTCATCAGCCAGGCTAGCTTGAATCCAGTGGCATTGAGGTCTCTAAGGTCAACACACAGACGGATACCTTTCCCTCCCTCTTTGGATGCTATGACAATGGGGGCTAGCCACTCCAAACTCTCTATCTTCTCTATGACTCCATTGGCCTCCAACTTGTCCAATTCTTTCCCTAGAGGATCTCTCATTAGCAAAGGAATGGATCTGGCTTTGTGAATTACTGATTTAAACTGACTTTTCAGTTTTATTTTATGAAGAAATCCATTAGGCAAGCCTAATTTTTCCGAAAAAAACGTCAGGAAATTTACTACATACATACCAACAACAGATCTGTCAATCAAATATACCTGTTCCAACTCATTAGGATCCGAATTTGATCCCCAGATCCCTTTGGTGTTTTCATCCTAATAGGTTCGAACCACTTTTAGTTATGTAAACTTTTCCCAAGGTGGATCTTCCTTTGAAAATTATCTGCATAAGCAACATCCCTGCCAGGGGTATGGGATCTTTATTATCAATTAATCAATCAATCAATCAATCAGGGGTTTATAAAGCGCGCTACTCACCCGTGAGGGTCTCAAGGCGCTGGAGGGAGGGGGGGTGGGTGCAGCTCCGGATCAGTCGAAGAGCCAGGTCTTGAGGCTCTTCCTGAAGGTGTGCAGAGTGGGGGAGCGTCTGATGTTGACTGGGAGCTCGTTCCAGGTTTTTGCTGCGATGTAGGAGAAGGCTCTTCCGCCTGCTCTGGTTCTGCGGATGCACGGGGTCTCTGCCAAGGCGAGGTCAGCGGAGGTTCCTTTTGGGTACGTGGAAGGAGACTCTTTCGTTGAGGTATTTGGGTCCAATGTTCTGGAGGGATTTGTAGGCATGGGTGAGTGGCTTAAAAGTGACTCTCTTCTCGATGGGGAGCCAGTGGAGGTTTCGTAGGTGCTGGGTCATGTGCTCGTGTCGTGGGGTTCCGAGGACGAGTCTGGCTGCGGTGTTCTGGATGGTTTGGAGCTTGTGTAGCAGGGTTTTGTTGATTCCGGCATAGAGGGCGTTGCCGTAGTCCAGTCTGCTGGTTATGAGTGCGTGGGTGACGGTCTTTCTGAATTTGGGGGGGATCCACTTGAAGGTCTTGCAGAGGATGCGGAGGGAGTTGAAGCAGGTGGAGGCGACAGCGTTGATCTGGTGGGTCATGGTCAGAGAGGAGTCTAGAATGATGCAGAGGTTTCGGGCGTGGTCTGATGGAATGGGTGGGTTTCCGAGGGCAGAAGGCCACCAGGTGTTGTCCCAGGCGGTGGAGGAGGGTCCAAGGACGAGGACCTCTGTCTTCTCCGAGTTGAGCTTAAGGCAGCTGTAGTTCATCCAGGCTGCGACATCTTTCATTCCTTCCTGGAAGCTGAGTCTGGTGTCTTCGGGGTTCTTCGTGAGGGAGAGGATGAGCTGGGTGCCGTCGGCTTAGGATACTATGCTGAGCCCATGCTGTCTAACGATGGCGGCGAGGGGGGCCATGTAGATGTTGAAGAGCGTGGGGCTGAGCTAGGATCCTTGGGGTACTCCGCAGTTGATCTCTGTGGGTTTGGAGAGGAAGGGCGGGAGTCTGATCCTTTAGGTTCTGCCGGTGAGGAAGGAGCTAATCCAGTCGAGGGCGGTTCCCCGTATGCCGGCGTCGTGGAGTCTGGCAGCGAGAGTGCGGTGGGAGACTGTGTCGAAGGCTGCAGAGAGGTCTAGTAGGATGAGGGCCGCAGTGTGGCCCTGGTCGAATAGCATGCGGATGTCATCGGTGGCGGCGAGGAGGGCGGTCTCGGTGCTGTGGTTGCTGCGGAATCTGGACTGGGAGGAGTCGAGGATGGCGTTCTCTTCGATGAAGGTGGTCAGCTGGGCGTTGACGAATCTCTCGGTGACTTTGGCTGCGAAGGGTAGGAGAGAGATGGGCCTGTAGTTTTTCAGGTCCATCGGGTCGGCCGAGGGTTTCTTGAGGAGGGGCTTGACCTCTGACCGCTTCCAGTCGTCGGGAAAGATGCCGGATTTGAAGGAGGCGTTAATGGTCCGGCATAGTTTGGGTGCTATGACGGCAGCGGCTCTGTTGTAGATGTGCGGCGGGCAAGGTTCCGTGGGGGCTCCTGAGTGGGTGTTCTTCATGGTCGTGGCGGTGTCTTCGGTGGTAGCCGGTTTCCAGGTAGTAATGGTGGGCTGGTTGTCGGTGGTGGAGAGGAGGGTGGTGTCTGGAGTCTGTTCGCTGAAGTTGTCGTAGAGGGCCTTGATTTTCAGGTGGAAGTAGGCGCTAAGCATGTTGCAGAGGTCCTGGGATGGTGTGACGTCCGTGGCTTCACTGGGGGGTTTGGTGAACTGCTGTATGACGTTGAAGAGTTCTTTTGCGTTACTGGCGTTGGTGTGGATATTGTTCTTGATAAAGGTCCTCTTGGTGTCTCTTATGCGCTGGTGGTATTCAGTCATGGCGTTCCTGTAGGTGTTCTGGTCTTCGGTGGTTTTCCTGTTCCTCCAGAGTTTCTCGAGGCGTCTGCAGGAGCGCCTGGCTTCTTGGAGGTCGGTGGTGAACCAGGCGGCCTTCAGGGGGCGTTATCTGACGGGGTGGTGGAGGGGTGCAAGCTTATCTGCGCCGCTGGTGATCCAGTGGTGTAGTTCTTTGGCTGCAGAGTTGGCATCGTTCGTGGTGGAAGGGGGGTCATGGAAGAGGGTGGTGTTGAGGTGTTCCTCTGTGACCTTGCTCCTGTTCCTTCGTGGCGGGCACAGGCGGGCTTGGGTGCAGTGGTGGTGTTGAAGGTGAAGTGTACACAGTGGTGATCTGTCCAGGGGGGATGCGTGGTGTGCCTGAAGTGGATGTTTGTCCCTCCTGCGAAGATGGAGTCGAGGATGTGTCCGGCTCTGTGGGTGGGGGTGGTGATGAGCTGCTTTAGTCCGAGGTTGGTGAGGTTGTCCAGGAGGGTGGTGGAGTCGGGGTCGCTACTGTTGTCGAGGTGGAAGTTCAGGTCTCGATGAGAATGTAGTCCCTGGAGGCAATGGCGTGGGGGGCGATGAGGTCGGCAATGGTGGTGGCGGAAGAGGCGCGATGCCCAGGGGGTCTGTAGGCAAGGGTCCCGCGCAGCGTGGTTCTGGGGCTGGTCTGGATCTGGAAATGGAGGTGCTCTGTGTTGGAGAGGGGGTCGCTTGTGCTGGAGGTGGAGAGTCGGAGGGAGCTCTTGTGCACGATGGCGAGTCCTCCTCCTGGGGGGTGGGGGCGGTCCTTTCTCTGGATCTTGTATCCGTCAGGGATGGCGGTGGCGATGTCGGGGGTGGAGGTGGCGTTGGTCCATGTTTCCGTGAAGAAGGCGAAGTCTGGCGAGAGGGTGTCGAGCAGGTCCCAGATCTCTACGGCGTGTCTGTGTAAGGAGCGCACGTTGAGGAGGATGCACGTCAGGGCTTTGGTGGTACGGGCGTCCGGCATGGGTTCAGTGGCCGTCGGGGGGCTGTCGATGGTGAAGGATTGTCTGCAGTGTTGGCAGGAGAACTGGCCATGGGTGGTGTTCGGCGTCGCTCGCTGGCAGCTGTTGTTCCTTCCGGGGTTGAGTGCGAGAAGATCAGCAGAGTTGTAGTGGTGGGAGGTCGTAGATCCAGGGTTCCTGGCGCTGGCCACATTCGGGCCGCGGGCGGGCGCAGACAGGCTTGCCTTCGGCGCGCCTTTGGTGCGCCGGTGGCGCGGCCGCCATTAAGTAGGGGAGGGGGGAGGGAAGCGCAGCTGGGAGGCAGGAAGCGGGAACCAGCAGGGGGGGAGGGGCCGCGGGGGCAGCAGCGGCTGGCACAATAAAAGGCAAAAAGAAGACCAAAAACGGGCACAGAAAGACAGAAAAATGGCACAAAGACAGACACAGACAACAGTGGCCAGCAGAAGAGCAAGGCTCTCCCACTGGACCACCAAGGATGAGGCGCAGGCAAGGCAAGGAGAGCTGCATGTCAGCAGCTCCCCTTGCCCAAAAGCAATGCCGGCTCCCGCAGGAGGCAGGGAGCCGGCAGGGACCGTGGGGGCATTGGGGCTCCCCCCACAGTCCCCAACTTGAGGGCCGGTGGGGGATGGGGTCCCTGGGGCCAGAAGTGGCAAAGGGGAGGGGGGCCATGCGGCCCCCCTCCCGCGAAATGAAAAAAAAAAGAAAAACAGGCCAGGCCCCGGGGGATGGGGTCCTCAGGCCAGAAATGGCCCAGGGGAGAGGGGCCACGCGGCCGCCCTCCTTAAAAAAAAAAAAAAAAAAATGAGGCAAGGCCCCGGGGAATGGGTTCCCCGGGGCCAATAGTGGCCAAGGGAAGGGTGGGCCACGCCGCCCCCTTCCTGTTTTTTTAAATTTAAACTAAATCAAATGCTCAGGCCCTGGGGGATGGGGTCCCCAGGGCCCAAAAATAATTAAGGGAAGGGGGGCCACACAGCCCTCCTTCCAAAAACAAAATTTAAAAAAAGCCGGCATCTCGCCAGAAGCCCCGCCCCCCTCCCTGCACCACTCTGCAAACACGCCCCCTGGCGCATTCTAAGTTGGGGAATTAAGTCCCCTTGAATACTGAGGGTCCCTGGGGGCCAACTAGCCCACCAGGTACCTCCAGTAAGCGCCACACAGCTGGATTGCAGAGAGGTGGTCCGAGGCCACGACCCTTTTTACACCACTCTGCAAACACGCCTCTTGGCGCACTGCTGGTGGGGCGATGAGGTCCACTTGTGTCCTGAGGACCTCAGGACACAAGTGGACTTCATCCCTTGAGCAGCAGTGCGCCAGGAGTCGCGTTTGCAGAGTGGTGTAAAAGGGGGACGTGGCTCGGACCACTCTCAGTAATCCCGGTGTGTGGCGCTTACTGGAGGCACCTGGTGGGCTAGTTGGCCCCCAGGGACCCTCAGGAATGAAGGGGACTTAATACCCCAACTTAGAACGCGCCAGGAGGCGCGTTTGCAGAGTGGTGGGGAAAGTGGGGTGGCCTTTGTCCACCGCTCAGCAATCCCACTGTGTGGGGCTTACTGGAGGTAAGAGGTAGGCTTGTTGGCCCCTAAAGGACCCCCAGCAGCAAAGGGGACTTCAATCCCCATCCAAGACCGCGCCAGGGAGCGCGTTTGCAGAGTGGTGGGCAAAGGGGGCGTGGCCTGCTATGAGAACTTAGCAATCCTGCTGTGTGGGACTTACTGGAGGTAATAGGAGGGGTAGTTGGCCCCAAGGATGTCCTTGGGGGCCAACTACCCCTCTTGTTACCTCCAGTAAGTCCCACACAGTGGGATTGCTAAGACGTCTTCGGAGGTCATGCCCCCCTTTCTCCACCACTCTGCAAGCGTGCCTCCTGGCAGACTACGGGATGGGGGATGAAGTCCAATTTACTCCTGAGGGACTTTGGGGGCCAAGAAGCCCTCCTGGTACCTCCTGTAAGTCCTACACAGCGGAATTCCGGAGCGCTGGTCGGAGGCCCAGCACCCTTTCTCCACCACTCTGCAAACACGACTACTAGTTAAAGAAGTGTTTGCAATGTAATAGGTTTCGCATTTGCGAGAATTGTAGCTATTGGCGTTGTAAATTCAAAAGTTTTTTACTAATGTTTTTTGGAGTGGAGTGGATGTACGTTGTGTGTAGTGGAATTATGTGGTATGTTGTGCAGTGAAATTATGTGGATAGAAAGTATGTGGTATTTAGTGTATAGGAATAATGTAGAGTGGGATTATGTGTTATGGAGAGTAATTATGTGGTATGGTAGTCTGTGTTGTGGAGTAACCTCAGGTTTAGTCTTCCTCGTTTCCATAGAAGCTCAACTATGAACTCAGTGAGTCAAAAAAAGAAGGAATCACTGAGGAGCACTTGTGGACCTAGTCAGAGGTATGGGCAGGGCCACTGGAATTATGTGACTGTTTGGCTGCACCGCCTTTCGCACAATTATGCATTTTCTGAATTAGCCACATACTTCATCATCTGCTCCCTAATCGGCAGATTTGTACAAAAAAAGCTTTGTTTCTAGCTCAAACAGCTCAAACGTTACCAAAAATGCAGCGACAAGTGTTACAGCATGGTGGAAGGCCCCTTGCAAACCTAGAATGGTCACCCGTTACTTATTGCTAAATGTGTGTGTTAAATTGGAACTAATGAAGTGCAAGCCACTCTTGCTTCCCTCTGCACCTCTCTTGCCTCTTTCTGCATTTCTGTTGCTTCTTTCTGCATGTTTCTTTCTTTTTCTGCACTTCTCTTGCCTTTCTGCAAATCTCTTGTACTTTCTGCACCTCTCTTCCTTCTTTCTGCACGTCTGTTGCCTCTTTCTGCACCTCATTTGCTTCTTTCTGTACCCCTCTTACATCTTTCTGCACCCTTTGTGCCTCGTTCTGCACCTCTGTTCCTTCTTTCTGCACTTCTTTTGTTTCTTTCTGCACCTGTCTTGCTTCTTTCTGCACCCCTCTTGCCTCTCTCTCCACCCCTCTTCCCTCTTTCTGCACTTCTGTTGCTTCTTTCTGCACCTCACTTGCCTCTTTCTGCACCTCTATTGCCTCTTTCTGCACTTCACTTGCCTCTTTCTGTAACTCTCTTGCCTCTTTGTGCACCTCTCTTGCCTCTTCCTGTACCTAACTTGCTTCTTTCTGCACCCCTTTTGCCTGTTTCTGCACCCCTCTTCCCTCTTTGTGCAACTCTCTTGCCTCTTTCTACACCTCTCTTCCCTCTTTCTACACAACTCTTGCCTCTTTCTGTACCTCTGTTCCTTCTTTCTTCACCTGTCTTGTCTCTTTCTGCACCCTTAGTGCCTCTTTCAGCACCTCTGTTGCTTCTTTCTGCAGTTCTCTTCCTTATTCTGCACCCCTCCTGCCTCTTTCTGTACCCCTCTTGTCTCTTTGTGCACCTCTCCTACTCCTTTCTGCACCCCTCTTGCCTCTTTTTCCACCTCTGTTGCTTCGTTCTGCATTTCACTTGCCTCTTTCTGCACCTCTGTTGGTTCTTTCTGCACTGCTCTGGCTTCTTCCTGCACCTCTGTTCCAAATTTCTGCATCCCTCTTGCCTTTTTCTGCACCCCTCTTCCCTCTTTCTGCACCTCTCTTGCCTCAGTCTGCCCACCGGTTCCCTCTTTCTGCACCCCTTTTGCCTGTTTCTGCAACTCTCTTGCCTCTTTCTGCAGGTCTCTTGCCTCCTTCTGCATCTCACTTGCCTCTTTTTGCACCTCTGTTGGTTCTTTTGCACTGCTCTTGCTTCTTTCTGCACCTCTCTTGCTTCTTTCTGCACCCCTCTTGCCTCTTTCTGCACCCCTTTTACCTGTTTCTACACCTCTCTTGCCTCTGTCTGCAACTCTGTTCCCTCTTTCTGTACCTCTTTTGCCTGTTTCTGCAACTCCCTTGCCTCTTTCTGCAGTTCTTTGGCCTCCTTCTGCACCTCTGTTGCTTTTTTATGCACTTCTCTTACCTCTTTCTGCACCCCTGTTGCTTCATTCTGCACTTTCCATGCTTCTTTCTGCACCTGTCTTGCTTCTTTCTGCACCCCTGTTGTCTCTTTCTGCACTCGTCTTCCCTCTTTCTGTACCTTTCTTGCCTGTTTCTGCATCACACTTGCCTCTTTCTGCACTTCCTTGCTTCTTTCTACACCTCTATTGCTTCTTTCAGCAATTCTCGTGCCTCTTTCTGCACCTCTCTTGCCTCTTTCTGCACCTCTCTTGCTTCTTTATACACTTCCCTTGCCTCTTTCTGCACCCCTGTTGCTTCATTCTGCACTTTCCATGCTTCTTTCTGCACACGTCTTGCTTCTTTCTGCACCTCTGTTGTCTCTTCATGTACCTCTTTTGCCTCTTTCTGCACTTTTATTGCCTTTTTCTGCAGTTCTCTTGCCTCTTTCTGCACCTCTGTTGCTTCTTTATGCGCTTCTCTTGCCTCTTTATGCACCCCTGTTGCTTCATTCTGCACTTTCCATGCTTCGTTCTGCATCTGTCTTGCTTCTTTCTGCACCCCTGTTGTCTCTTTATGCACTCATCTTAACTCTTTCTGTACCTTTCTTGCCTGTTTCTGCATCCCACTTGCCTCTTTCTGCACTTTTCTTGCTTCTTTCTACACCTCTGTTGCTTCTTTCAGCAATTCTCTTGCCTCTTTCTGCAGTTCTCTTGCCTGTTTCTGCAAATCTCTTGTACTTTCTGCACCTCTCTTCCTTCTTTCTGCACGTCTGTTGCCTCTTTCTGCACCTCATTTGCTTCTTTCTGTACCCCTCTTACATCTTTCTGCACCCTTTTTGCCTCTTTCTGCACCTCTGTTCCTTCTTTCTGCACTTCTTTTGTTTCTTTCTGCACCTGTCTTGCTTCTTTCTGCACCCCTCTTGCCTCTCTCTCCACCCCTCTTCCCTCTTTCTGCACTTCTGTTGCTTCTTTCTGCACTTATCTTGCTTCTTTCTGCACCTCACTTGCCTCTTTCTGCACCTCTATTGCCTCTTTCTGCACTTCACTTGCCTCTTTCTGTAACTCTCTTGCCTCTTTGTGCACCTCTCTTGCCTCTTCCTGTACCTAACTTGCTTCTTTCTGCACCCCTTTTGCCTGTTTCTGCACCCCTCTTCCCTCTTTGTGCAACTCTCTTGCGTCTTTCTACACCTCTCTTCCCTCTTTCTACACCACTCTTGCCTCTTTCTGTACCTCTGTTCCTTCTTTCTTCACCTGTCTTGTCTCTTTCTGCACCCTTAGTGCCTCTTTCAGCACCTCTGTTGCTTCTTTCTGCAGTTCTCTTCCTTATTCTGCACCCCTCCTGCCTCTTTCTGTACCCCTCTTGCCTCTTTGTGCACCTCTCCTACTCCTTTCTGCACCCCTCTTGCCTCTTTTTCCACCTCTGTTGCTTCGTTCTGCATTTCACTTGCCTCTTTCTGTATTGCCTCTTTCTGCACCTCTGTTGGTTCTTTCTGCACTGCTCTGGCTTCTTCCTGCACCTCTGTTCCAAATTTCTGCATCCCTCTTGCCTTTTTCTGCACCCCTCTTCCCTCTTTCTGCACCTCTCTTGCCTCAGTCTGCCCACCGGTTCCCTCTTTCTGCACCCCTTTTGCCTGTTTCTGCAACTCTCTTGCCTCTTTCTGCAGTTCTCTTGCCTCCTTCTGCATCTCACTTGCCTCTTTTTGCACCTCTGTTGGTTATTTTGCACTGCTCTTGCTTCTTTCTGCACCTCTCTTGCTTCTTTCTGCACCCCTCTTGCCTCTTTCTGCACCCCTTTTACCTGTTTCTGCACCTCTCTTGCCTCTGTCTGCAACTCTGTTCCCTCTTTCTGTACCTCTTTTGCCTGTTTCTGCAACTCCCTTGCCTCTTTCTGCAGTTCTTTGGCCTCCTTCTGCACCTCTGTTGCTTTTTTATGCACTTCTCTTACCTCTTTCTGCACCCCTGTTGCTTCATTCTGCACTTTCCATGCTTCTTTCTGCACCTGTCTTGCTTCTTTCTGCACCCCTGTTGTCTCTTTCTGCACTCGTCTTCCCTCTTTCTGTACCTTTCTTGCCTGTTTCTGCATCACACTTGCCTCTTTCTGCACTTCCTTGCTTCTTTCTACACCTCTATTGCTTCTTTCAGCAATTCTCGTGCCTCTTTCTGCACCTCTCTTGCCTCTTTCTGCACCTCTCTTGCTTCTTTATACACTTCCCTTGCCTCTTTCTGCACCCCTGTTGCTTCATTCTGCACTTTCCATGCTTCTTTCTGCACACGTCTTGCTTCTTTCTGCACCTCTGTTGTCTCTTCATGTACCTCTTTTGCCTCTTTCTGCACTTTTATTGCCTTTTTCTGCAGTTCTCTTGCCTCTTTCTGCACCTCTGTTGCTTCTTTCTGCGCTTCTCTTGCCTCTTTATGCACCCCTGTTGCTTCATTCTGCACTTTCCATGCTTCGTTCTGCATCTGTCTTGCTTCTTTCTGCACCCCTGTTGTCTCTTTATGCACTCATCTTAACTCTTTCTGTACCTTTCTTGCCTGTTTCTGCATCCCACTTGCCTCTTTCTGCACTTTTCTTGCTTCTTTCTACACCTCTGTTGCTTCTTTCAGCAATTCTCTTGCCTCTTTCTGCAGTTCTCTTGCCTTTTTCTGCAAATCTCTTGTACTTTCTGCACCTCTCTTCCTTCTTTCTGCACGTCTGTTGCCTCTTTCTGCACCTCATTTGCTTCTTTCTGTACCCCTCTTACATCTTTCTGCACCCTTTTGCCTCTTTCTGCACCTCTGTTCCTTCTTTCTGCACTTCTTTTGTTTCTTTCTGCACCTGTCTTGCTTCTTTCTGCACCCCTCTTGCCTCTCTCTCCACCCCTCTTCCCTCTTTCTGCACTTCTGTTGCTTCTTTCTGCACTTATCTTGCTTCTTTCTGCACTTATCTTGCTTCTTTCTGCACCTCACTTGCCTCTTTCTGCACCTCTATTGCCTCTTTCTGCAGTTCACTTGCCTCTTTCTGTAACTCTCTTGCCTCTTTGTGCACCTCTCTTGCCTCTTCCTGTACCTAACTTGCTTCTTTCTGCACCCCTTTTGCCTGTTTCTGCACCCCTCTTCCCTCTTTGTGCAACTCTCTTGCCTCTTTCTACACCTCTCTTCCCTCTTTCTACACCACTCTTGCCTCTTTCGGTACCTCTGTTCCTTCTTTCTTCACCTGTCTTGTCTCTTTCTGCACCCATAGTGCCTCTTTCAGCACCTGTTGCTTCTTTCTGCAGTTCTCTTCCTTATTCTGCACCCCTCCTGCCTCTTTCTGTACCCCTCTTGCCTCTTTGTGCACCTCTCCTACTCCTTTCTGCACCCCTCTTGCCTCTTTTTCCACCTCTGTTGCTTCGTTCTGCATTTCACTTGCCTCTTTCTGTATTGCCTCTTTCTGCACCTCTGTTGGTTCTTTCTGCACTGCTCTGGCTTCTTCCTCCACCTCTGTTCCAAATTTCTGCATCCCTCTTGCCTTTTTCTGCACCCCTCTTCCCTCTTTCTGCACCTCTCTTGCCTCAGTCTGCCCACCGGTTCCCTCTTTCTGCACCCCTTTTGCCTGTTTCTGCAACTCTCTTGCCTCTTTCTGCAGTTCTCTTGCCTCCTTCTGCATCTCACTTGCCTCTTTTTGCACCTCTGTTGGTTCTTTTGCACTGCTATTGCTTCTTTCTGCACCTCTTGCTTCTTTCTGCACCCCTCTTGCCTCTTTCTGTACCCCTTTTACCCGTTTCTGCACCTCTCTTGCCTGTCTGCAACTCTGTTCCCTCTTTCTGTACCTCTTTTGCCTGTTTCTGCAACTCCCTTGCCTCTTTCTGCAGTTCTTTTGCCTCCTTCTGCACCTCTGTTGCTTTTTTCTGCACTTCTCTTACCTCTTTCTGCACCCCTGTTGCTTCATTCTGCACTTTCCATGCTTCTTTCTGCACCTGTCTTGCTTCTTTCTGCACCCCTGTTGTCTCTTTCTGCACTCGTCTTCCCTCTTTCTGTACCTTTCTTGCCTGTTTCTGCATCACACTTGCCTCTTTCTGCACTTTCCTTGCTTCTTTCTACACCTCTGTTGCTTCTTTCAGCAATTCTCGTGCCTCTTTCTGCAATTCTCTTGCCTGTTTCTGCACCTCTCTTGCCTCTTTCTGCACCTCTCTTGCTTCTTTCTACACTTCTCTTGCCTCTTTCTGCACCCCTGTTGCTTCATTCTGCACTTTCCATGCTTCTTTCTGCACCTGTCTTGCTTCTTTCTGCACCTCTGTTGTCTCTTCATGTACCTCTTTTGCCTCTTTCTGCACTTTTATTGCCTTTTTCTGCAGTTCTCTTGCCTCTTTCTGCACCTCTGTTGCTTCTTTATGCACTTCTCTTGCCTATTTATACACCCCTGTTGCTTCATTCTGCACTTTCCATGCTTCGTTCTGCATGTCTTGCTTCTTTCTGCACCCCTGTTGTCTCTTTATGCACTCATCTTAACTCTTTCTGTACCTTTCTTGCCTGTTTCTGCATCCCACTTGCCTCTTTCTGCACTTTTCTTGCTTCTTTCTACACCTCTGTTGCTTCTTTCAGCAATTCTCTTGCCTCTTTCTGCAGTTCTCTTGCCTGTTTCTGCACCCCTCTTGCCTCTTTCTGCACCCGTCTTCCCTCTTTGTGCAACTCTCTAGCCTCTTTCTACACCTCTCTTCCCTCTTTCTGCACCACTCTTGCCTCTTTTTGTACCTCTGTTCCTTCTTTCTGCACTTCTCTTGACTCTTTCTGCACCCTTCATGCCTCTTTCAGCACCTCTGTTGCTTCTTTCTGCACTTCTCTTCCTTCTTTCTGCACTCCTCGTGCCTCCTTCTGCACCTCTGTTGCTTCTTTCTGCACTTCTCTTGGTTCTTTCTGCACTGCTCTTGCCTCTTTCTGTATCCCTCTTGCCTCTTTGAGCACCTCTTTTGCTTCTTTCTGCACTTCTCTCTCCTCTTTCTGCACCCCTCCTGCCTCTTTGTGCACCTCTGATGCTTCTTTCTGCACTTCTATTGCCTCTTTCTATACCTCTCTTGCTTCTTTCTGCAGCTGACTTGCCTCTTTCAACACCTCTGTTTCTTTTTTCTGCAGATCTCTTGCCTCTTTCTGCACTTCACTTGCCTGTTTCAGCACCTCTGTTGCTTTTTTCTGCAGATCTCTTGCCTCTTTCTGCACCCCTCTTTTCTCTTTCTGCACCTCTCGACTCTTTCAGCACCTCTGTTAATTCTTTCTGCACTTCTCTTCCTTCTTTCTGCACCTCTCTTGCTACTTTCTGCACCTCACTTGCCTCTTTCAGCACCTCTGTTGCTTTTTTCTACAGATCTCTTGCCTCTTTCTGCACCTCACTTGCCTCTTTCAGCACCTCTGTTGCTTTTTTCTGCAGATTTCTTGCCTCTTTCTGCACCCCTCTTCTCTCTTTCTGCACCTCTCTTGCCTCTTTCTGCACCCCTGTTCCCTCTTTCTGCACCTTTCCTGCCTGTTTCTGCACCTCTCTTGCCTCTTTCTGTAACTCTGTTGCCTCTTTATGCACTTTTCTTGCCTCTTTCTGCACCCCTTTTGCCTCTTTCTGCACCTCTGCTGCTTCTTTCTGCACTTCTATTGCCTCTTTCTGCACCTCTCTGCTTCTTTATGCACCTCAATTGCTTCTTTAAGCCTCTGTTGCTTTTTTTCTGCAGATCTCTTGCCCCTTTCTGCACCTCACTTGCCTCTTTCAGAGCCTCTGTTGCTTTTTTCTGCAGATCTCTTGCCTCTTTCTGCACCCCTCTTTTCTCTTGCTGCACCTCTCTTGCCTCTATCTGCACCCCTGTTCCCTCTTTCTGCACCTTTCTTGTCTGTTTCTGCACCTCTCGTGCCTCTTTCTGTACCTCTGGTGCCTCTTTCTGCACTTCTCTTGCTCTTTCTGCACCCTTCGCGCCTCTTTCAGCACCTCTGTTTCTTCTTTCTGTACTTCTCTTCCTTCTTTCTGCACCCCTCCTGCCTCTTTCTGTACGTGTCTTGCCTCTTTGTGCACCCCTCCTGCCTTTTTCTCCACCCCTCTTGCCTCTTTTTGCACCTCTGTTGGTTCTTTCTGCACTTCTCTTGCTTCTTTCTGTACCTTAGTTGCTTCTCTTTGCACTTCCCTTGCTTCTTTCTACACCTCTGTTGCTTCTTTCAGCAATTCTCTTGCCTCTTTCTGCACTTCTCTTCCTTCTTTCTGCACCCCTCCTCCCTCTTTCTGTACCTCTTGCCTCTTTGTGCACCTCTCCTACCTCTTTCTGCACCCCTCTTGCCTCTTTTTGCACCTCTGTTGGTTCTTTCTGCACTGCTCTTGCTTCTTTCTGCACCTCACTTGCCTCTTTCTGCCCTTCCTTTGCTTCTTTCTACACCTCTGTTGCTTCTTTCAGCAATTCTCTTGCCTCTTTCTGCACTTCTCTTGCTCGTTTCTGCACTTCTCTTGCATTTTTATGCACCTGTTGCCTCTTTCTGCACCTCTCTTGCCTCTTTCTGCCCCTCTCTTGCCTCTTTCTGCACTTCACTTGCTTCTTTCTGCACCTCTCTTGCCTCTTTCTGTACCTCTGTTGCTTCTTTCTGCACTTCTCTTGCCTCTTTCTGCACCTCTGAGTTAGAGGTAGTTTTAATCCCCCTGCCCTATTATGTACTAGTATCTGTAAAGAACAATGGTTCAGGGGTGGCCTTGAAGGTCCAAAGCAAAAAGGTGGCCCGGAGAAGGGCACTGATGTTTAATTATATGAAATTAATTTAGTTGAGGCCTCAAAAGGGACCAGAAAATGAGAATGGTGACCCAGAAGGGGGCACTACTTTCTACATGTATGAGGTTAAATTCCTTAGGGAGCAAGAAAAGGATCTACACAAGGTCAAGAAGGTCAGGAAATGACGGGCATTTATTTTCAAATCTGCTTAGTATTCAGGTGCTCACACATTAAGTGAAAAGAAAGCGTGATGTGAATAGTGATAGTGAATTTTTAAAAAGACATCGCATTGACAACAATATAGTTGAAATCCACAAATAATTTATACAAAGTGAGTGGAGTTCATGTTGTAGGGTGGTCGACGACGTTTCGAACCCAATTATTGGGGTTCATCTTCAGGACAATGGTGAGCTAGCTGAAAATAAGAGGGGGTGAAGGGGAAATGGGAAACACATTTAAGGATACGGAAATTAGACCCTTGGAGTATGCATGCATTCATAGCGATTTACAACAAATAAAGCGTCATTTTACTCCCTATTTGGCAAATCAGTGGTTACAAATCATACATTTGAACAATATGTCAAGATGTCGAAGAAGTATTTAATCAACAAAAAGTGAGTTTGAAGGAGGCGAATGAAGCGCAAGGGTGGTGGAGAATTTGGATGTTATGCACAAGTTTCTACTGATTAACGCGGGAATGCGTGAAAATATTAATAATTTATAGAGTAAGGCTACTACCTGGTCAAGTGGGACGCTAAATTGGCCAATGGTAGAGAAAAGAAACGTACTTAATGACGGAAAGGATCTGTTAACTGCACAGATAACCACGGGTAGACTGACAATAGTAAAATCTAGTGAAATACGGAAGAAAAATAGGATTGAGCACCTAATGTAGAAAGAACAGTTAAATAAATGCAGGAGAAGCAGCAAGATTCTACCTTTTCTTCACAAATTATTGGCTCTCAAAAACTGCAAGGCTGAATACTCTGCAAACTTCCGCCTCTGACTTCAGTTACAGCTGTACTCAATCATGTAATTGCTGGCTCCCGTCCAGCTTGCACTCTCGTGCTTCACGTGCCTTAATTAACCATGCCCGAGCCTCGCTAAAAATAGCCTCCCTGCACGGCTCATCTCCCGCATTCACAGCCAGTCACGGCAGCAGTAGGACGCTTCCGTCCACATGGCTTCAGGCACCCATTCAATGCCCTGTCGCTCAGCATAACAGTAAGTTACAACTAAACTCTCGCGCGATTTTTTAATAACATTCGAGCAACCTTTCACACTGAGCCAATTCTTTGCTTTACCCTGGCCAGAGATTAACACTGCCCACGCGGATCCTTGAAACCGCCCAGCTGCACTGCTAATTGCAGTTTGCTCCAACTAACCCCTAAGTAAGTTCCCGAGCCTCTCTAGCGATTCTGCCGCTTTATTTAATCGCGCTTCATTACAAACCTCTCTCTCCTCGGTTTTAACAGATTATTTCTGCCCAGCTGCAATACCCTCGATTACAATCCTGCATGCTCCAAGCACACCAACCAAGTATGTCTATCATTGTACCCTTGTTACATGCGCGTTAGGCATCTGATCTATAGACTGCCCCCATGCTTTAATCTGTGATCATTATAAATTGCGCTGCTTTCTTAATTTATTTGCTTTCCTAAATTATTCAATTATGCCACATGCACCTCCTAATTATCGGCATTAGCTACTTGGCGCATTCTCTGATTTAAATCTTGCTGCTTCTCCTGCATTTATTTAACTGTTCTTTCTACATTAGGTGCTCAATCCAATTTTTCTTCCGTATTTCACTAGATTTTACTATTGTCAGTCTACCCGTGGTTATCTGTGCAGTTAACAGATCCTTTCCGTCATTAAGTACGTTTCTTTTCTCTACCATTGGCCAACTTAGCGTCCCACTTGACCACGTAGTAGCCTTACTCTATAAATTATTAATATTTTCGCGCATTCCCGCATTTTTCAGTAGAAACTTGTGCATAACATCCAAATTCTCCACCACCCTTGCGCTTCATTCGCCTCCTTCAAACTCACTTTTTGTTGATTAAATACTTCTTCGACATCTTGACATATTGTTCAAATGTATGATTTGTAACCACTGATTTGCCAAATAGGGAGCAAAATGGCGCTTTATTTGTTGTAAATCTCTATGAGTGCATGCATACTCCAAGGGTCTAATTTCCGTATCCTTAAATGGGTTTCCCATTTCCCCTTCACCCCCTCTTATTTTCAGCTAGCTCACCATTGTCCTGAAGTTGAACCCCAATAATTGGGTTCGAAACGTCGTCGACCACCCTACAAAATGAACTCCACTCACTTTGTATAAATTATTTGTGGATTTCAACTATATTGTTGTCAATGCGATGTCTTTTTAAAAATTCACTATCACTATTCACATCACGCTTTCTTTTCACTTAATGTGTGAGCACCTGAATACTAAGCAGATTTGAAAATAAATGACCGTCATTTCCTGACCTTCTTGACCCTCTGTAGATCCTTTTCTTGCTCCCTAAGGAATTTAACCTCATACATGTAGAAAGTAGTGCCCCCTTCTGGGTCACCATTCTCATTTTCTGGTCCTTTTTGAGGCCTCAACTAAATTAATTTCATATAATTAAACATCAGTGCCCTTCTCCGGGCCACCTTTTCGCTTTGGACCTTCAAGGCCACCCCTGAACCATTGTTCTTTAAAGATACTCTACTACCCCAGGTTCACATATTGGGGTCCCCTTGTCCTAAAAAAACACCTATTATGTACTAGGGCCTTACAGGGGAGGTCATGCCAATCACAGGGGTACCCTAACCCATAGTGTACCCTAGTGTATGTAGGTGTTTTCACTGTATTCTAAGTATCTTTCAGCATTGCACTGGCTCCGGGCCTGGTTAGTCAGAGTTAGTTACCACCAGTACCAGTCAGCAAAAAGTTGGGGGCACAGGATGACTTTGCAACAAGCCCTCTTTCTGCACCTCTGTTGGTTCTTTCTGCATATCTGTTGGTTCTTTCTGCACTTTTCTTCGTCTTTCTGGACTTCTGTTGCCTCTTTCTTCATTTCTCTTGCATCTTTCTGCACCTTTCTTCCTCTTTCTGCACATGTCCTACCTCTGTAGGCATAGTTAGAAATTAGCATTTAAAAAACCTTAGAAATTCACTGAAAAAACCACAGGTTTCAGGGACGTTATAGTTAGAAATTAGCATTTAAAAAACCTTAGAAATTCACCGAAAAAACCACAGGTTTCAGGGACGTTATAGTTAGAAATTAGCATTTAAAAAACCTTAGAAATTCACTAAAAAAACCACAGGTTTCAGGGACGTTATAGTTAGTTGGACATTTCACTCGTACAAAACCAGAGAAATTCGTCCGTTATAGTTAGTTAAGCTAACTATAACTCGCGCCCCCGCAATGCACTGCTGATGATGTCACATATTACATCATTCATGACATGGTCAGTGACATCACTGATGACATCACTGATGACATCTCAAATGACATCACTGATGACATTACTGATGACATCATCCACGTGATAATCTGATGCACCTCCTCACACCCTAATATAACCTTTGATACACCCACTCTAAAATACAGACTACCATTTTCGAAACCATAGACACACCAATACCAGTTACTACATACCCACTCACTGATTCCTAGGTCTACACACACATCCACTCATTCACCCATACAGTCACTCATACCTGCAGTCACTCACCAATATAGCACTAACATTTGCACTCATACACCTATACAGACACTCACACACCGCCACTCATCCATAGAGTTACTCGCACACCTAGTCAGTCATGCAGAGAATCAATCACACTCCCATTTACTCACCTATACAGTTATACACACACCACCTCACTTATTCATACAGATACTAACACATACTTACTCTCTTATACGATCACTGATACAAGCACACACTCATCCATACAGCCACTCTCACAATCACTCATTCTCACATAGTCATTTATATACTCTAACACTCACATATACTGCCTTTCACATATGCAGTTACTCACACATGTACCACTGAGACATCCATTCACTCACCAACACACCCATACACACACTCACCCACCCATGCAGCCCTTCCCAGATGCACTCTTGAACCCATACACCCAGTGAATCACCCTCTCACACATCTATGCACAGAGTCACACACCCCCCACCCACCCACCCACACATACACTCAGGCACCCATACAGATACTCAGACAACCAATCAATAACTCATATACACACTCATGTAGCTACTCACCAACCCATGCAGCCGCTTACACACCAACTGACAGACTGATACAGACATTCACACAGTTTAGTCACTAACCCATGCATTCAGTAAGACACGTTTAATCACTCACTTATACAGTCAGTCACGAACCTACTAAATCATCCATTCAGACACTCATACACCCACTCATTCTTCAATACACCTTGGCATTTATATATATAAAACATATTTAAACTTTACAGAAACACACAGTCACTGGATGATGTCATCAGTGATGTCATTTGAGATGTCATCAGTGATGTCATCAGTGATGTCACTGACCATGTCATGAATGATGTAATATGTGACGTCATCAGCAGTGCATTGCGGGGGTGCGAGTTATAGTTAGCTTAACATGACGCGTTTCGGCATCCGCCTTGATTAAGGCGGATGCCGAAACGCGTCATGTTTGCTTAATAAAGGAATAAGGATGAGAAAACCCCCTAAGAGTGCTTTCTTTCTCGGAGATATACTAGCGAGAAAACGGAGCGTGGATAATTTTCGCGGAGGCACCGCCGCGATTTAAGCACCTGTTCGAGAGTGCACCGGCAAAGGTGTAACGGAGCAGTCATATAAATATATATATATGAAAAAGCACAATCCCTTACGTTTCTTCCTTCGAAAAAACACTCAGGCACAAACTCCACTTTTTGCTTCTGTGCGTTTATTTCAGCTCACTCCATGCCATGACGCGTTTCGGTCACCGCACGTGACCTTGATCACATAAAGAGCGCTCTGCGGTAATTACTTAAATCACCCGGGTTGTGTCACATGACACTTGATTTGATGGACATAGACAAAAGACTATGTTTACATAACATGTAACATTACATTGATCAACGATAGTCATTGTATTTGTATAGAACTAGCATTCATGACAACATTGTCGGACATAAAAAAAACAACGCCTAATATAGATGTAAACCAGGGTTCATATTATTTTTAAATTTCAAATTATTTTTAATGTATTTTAAAACGGTTTCATAGTATATATAACTGCATAATGCATATTGTCATGCGTTTCCCAGTTTTATTGTTGTACGTAACCTAA
This sequence comes from Calotriton arnoldi, assembly GCA_963921515.1. Taxonomy (NCBI): domain Eukaryota; kingdom Metazoa; phylum Chordata; class Amphibia; order Caudata; family Salamandridae; genus Calotriton; species Calotriton arnoldi. The sequence goes on from CAWUFW010016342.1 coordinate 208,795, forward strand.
AATTGTATTTATGCTATTAGTGCCTCATGACGAAAATTTAAACATGTTTACAACCCTTTTATTTGTTGTTTGTAGTCTTATCGTCCATCTGAAAGTGCTATGTTTGCTTTTAAAATCTACAAAAGTGCTGTGTGCTACCAAAGTGCTGGGTGCATAACTTTACACGTAACAATATATATACAAATAAATGTTTAAAATTAAGATTCTAGGTAGGCTTGGGGAACAAACTCCTTTCATAGGTTTAGTTTCATTTTACCTAGAGATTGTAGATTTGATGCACTGCTATTGAGATATAGTGGCAATAAATAAGTAAATCAACCTATGTCTCAACCTATAGTTTTAACTACTTCCTAGGTTCAGTCTTTACTGGAATGACCTTCTTCTCTGAGCATGTTATACATGTATAAATGCATACATAAATATATATAAATATACATATAAATACATAAATAAATATATACATGAAAACACTGAATGTACCTAACCTAGAGAAAAAAAACAAAAGTCTCAAAACATTGTATATGGAATAGCTGAGAAGGTAAGAAAAGTTCCTCAGGCTGAAATGGAATCCCAGGCGATGAACTTTAGGAAGGGAAATCCGTTGAATCAGGAGGGCACAGTTCTGAAGATTAGTGTAAAAGAAATTGTAGGAAATGGTATCCAGCAAGGTTAATTAGATTTAAACACAGCCAGATTCAAAACAGAGCCAAAGGTATTATTAACCACAGGGCTGCCAGCTGAGATAATTGCCCAATTAAAGAGGAACATTTGGTGCACTAAGATGATAAAACCAAATGGCAGTTCTGAAGAGAATACAGGAAACTCCACATATAAAATATCCTCACATCCTTGCAAGGTGACTGGAGTGGGAAGAATTGGTAAAAGTCACGGATAAGGTTTTTAAATTACCACACTTACTTCAAAGAATGTACTTCAATTTAAGGTGAACCAGCACCTAACACGAAGAGATGCTCATCAGTCAAAATGACTGCCACAGCCGACACAATGAATTAAGCAAGCCCGGTAGGAGGCAGAGCAGTCAAGCGGAAGAAATTCCTCGGATGAGAGACAGGTTAATGCCCCGGTTACTTACCGGTAATCTTCATTATTCCGAGTATAGTCTTACTCGCCACATGATTAATGAAGTGAGCTTCAGCTCCACACTACAACCCTCCAAAGCAAAAGTCAGCCTTCCATGCCTCCCATCCCTTCCCAACATGGCCGACCCCTATCACCCCTGACCTCTATAAGAGGAGGGCCGGCCCAACCCTCAGCCTGAGAACTACCAAGCAGAAACATGAAGCCGATAGCAACACAGGGAGGGAGGGATGGGAACTCATGTGGCGAGGAAGACTATACTCGGAGTAATGAAGATTACCGGTAAGTAACCGGGGCATTACCTCCTCGTAAGTCTTCCTCGCCACATGATTAACGAAGTGAGCACATACCCAAGCCAAGCGGCTTCATGGAAACTCACAAGAAACCACGGAGAAGAAGGAGATGTCACAGAAGCCTGACAAATCCAAACAACACAGAGGAAGGACGAAACCACCCAAAAGACTGGCAAACACAAGCTGGAAGGGCGGTCTGAGTGATAACGACTGACTATCGTCCTCACTGTATGAGCCTTGACTCTTCAGGTTGCTTGATTTGATGCTATCTGAGCTGGCTTGCCTGCCCCCCATCTCTGTAGCCGCACCTGTTGTTGCTCCTATATGTTGTCCCCAGGTTAATGATCCGCGGGTGTCCCTGTTCTTTGGCAGTGGGTCATCTTTGGCTCCGTTTGTAATGGCGCCGCCCTGTTTCTCCTTGGCGTGGGTGTTGCGGGTTGTTGGCTGTGGGTGCCTCTTTCCCTATTGATGTGACATACCCCCGGGGCGAGGATGTTCTAATATTTTTCATTGTCTAGTGTTGATGTCTGCTATCATATGTGGCTTGGCCACCCTGTCCTAGTGGCGGGGGTGTACGCCTGGTAGAGCCATGCCTCCACGGGATGACTCCCTTCTCCCTTCTTGTTTGTAATCTTCCCCTTCCCAGTTGGGGCTCCCTTGAGTGGGTGGGGTTGGTAGCTCAACCTGATTGGGGGTTGGTGTGGGTGGTGGGGCTGTCTTGGGCTTGGAAATTGCTTTCCACTTGTGGTTTGGTTATTTTATTGCATTGTTTTGTTTTTTGGTTATTGGACGCACGGAAGGCTCTATGGTATCATGTATGTAATGGCACTCCTTGTTCTTTATTTTCTGGCACAACTAGTACACATTAGCACGCTTTTTTGCTGTTATTATAAATGGCTGACACCACGTTTTGGACTTGGAACGTAAGGGGTCTAAACGATCACCGCAAGGCACGCCTTATTCACGCGCACCTCTCACGTCACCAGGTGGATGTTTGTTTTCTTCAGGAAATCCACCTTTTCTCTGCTACTTCCTCAAGGTTACAATCGTGGCATTGGGGCGAAACTCATTCGTCCTTTTACTCTAACTACTCCCGCGGCGTCTCCATCCTATTCCGTAAGGGGCTCCCTTGGCACACCACTCAATCCTTAATTGACCCAGAGGGCCATTATGTTATTTTACAAGGGACCCTCTTACCACAACCCCTAATTTTAGCTGCCGGAATTTTTTATTCATATTTGGCAACTTATTTCATCCTTCGGCCCGTGCCCTCTGCTCTGGGGGGGCGACTTAAACATCTCTCCCTTCCCTGCGCTCGACCGCTCCGGTCCGCATGCGCAGTACCCGCGGGCCACCACCCTTCTTAACACTATTATCTCTGACCACTCGCTGCTTGATATGTGGAGACACACCAACCCGGATCGGCGGGAGGGCACTTGTGTGTCCGGTTCGCGAGGCTGCTGGTCCCGTTTGGACCTCGTGATGTTGCCTCATGGAGCAGAACTGCTGACCACATGCCCCGTACCCTCTCCGACCACGCTCCTGTGCAGTTGCGCTTACAGCTCCCACTCTCCATGCGCCGTATGTTCGCTTGGCGACTGCCGCCGCATGCTCTCCGTGATGCTGTCTTCCGGGAGGAAATCCACACTGCGATCGTGAACTATTTTGAACTAAACGTCGGTTCGGTGGAGTCTCCTTCCATCCTTTGGGAGGGTTTCAAAGTGGTAATCCGGGGCCAGTGCATTTCCAAGTAATCTGGGGTCCTACGCTCTCTTCGCGGCACCCTTGAGCGCCTAGAGACAGAAATCAAAGCTCTGGACCTCCAGCATTCTTTAGTTCCGCATCCTGACACGTTAGCCCAGTTTCGGGGAAAACAGTCTGAATTTCATGAGGAGGCAGATAGGAAACTAGCTTTCCTAGGTAAAGTGGCAAAAGCTCGTCGTTATGGGGAGGGCGATCGCCCTGGGAAGACCCTGGCCAATTTACTGCGGCCCCCTTACGCTTCCTCCTATGTTACCGCATTGCAGTGTGGACCCTCTGATAGAACAACGTCCCCTTCAGAAATTATTGCCCGCTTCATCTCTTTTTATACTCAACTCTATTCTGCGGGCGTGGTGCCCCCTCGTGAGACCCTCGATCAATATTTTGATAACCTCGAACTCCTCTGGCTGAGCAACAGGCATCGGGAGTACCTAGATGAGCCGTTCACGCAGGAGGAGATCTCAGCCGTCATCTCAGGGCTACCCGGGGGCAAGGCCCCCGGCTCCGATGGCCTCACTCTGGAATTTTATAAGCAATATGCGCCTCTCCTAGTTCCGCATCTGGCCGCTATGTATAATGATTCTTTAGAGCGGGGATGTTTTCCCCCCTCCCTTCGCGAGGCCATGCTTACCCTGCTTCTGAAACCTGACAAATCCCCCGAGCTGTGCGACTCGTATCGTCCATTGTCCCTCATTAATATTGATAATAAAATTTACGCTAAACTCCTAGCCACCCGTCTCCTTCCCCTCATGTCATTGATCGCGCGTCCTGACCAATCTGGCTTCATTCCCTGGCGGGCCACGTCCCACAATCTTCGGACCATCTTTTCTGTACTCCATCAGATAGACCCGTCTCTCCCTGCCGTCGCGGCACTTCTGGACGCCACCAAGGCTTTTGATACTCTAGAGTGGCCTTTCCTTTTCTATCTCCTCCCCCGCTTGGGCTTTAGTCAGGGCTTTGTGCATAAGGTCCAGCTTCTTTATACTCTCCCTTCCGCCCGCATCCGTATCAATGGCCAAGTCACCGAGCCATTTTCCATCTCGAGAGGTACTAGGCAAGGGTGCCCCCTCTCCCCCATGCTTTTCGCTATAGCTATGGAACCCCTTGCCGCCCGGCTCCGGCAACACCACACTCAACGCGGTCTTGGCTATGCGGCCCGTGGCCTTGTTGTCTCAATGTATGCGGATGATGTCACACTGTATATTCGCAACCCGCAGGACAATCTTGGCCCCATGACTAGAGAGGTTGTATGGTTTGGGGGTCTTTCTGGCATCCAAGTCAACTGGAGCAAATCCATTCTTTTCCCTCTTACGGACGCCACCAAGCCCTTCACCCCTGATTACCCTTTCGTCTGGGCTTCGGGCCCCATCAGGTACCTTGGTGTTTGGCTTAGTCGCGACATAGACGAGCTTTGGCGCTCTAACTTCGGCCGGGCCATGGACTGGTTGGAGTCCAAGATATCGCTCTGGCAAAAACTGCCCCTATCGCTCGCGGGACGCATCGCTATCGCAAAAATGGTCGTCCTTCCGAAATTTTTATACCTTTTTTTAAACGTCCCCCTACCACTCACTTTGCAATTTTTCCGTAAACTGCACTCGCACATCATTGCTCTGATCTGGGCTGGTCGTCAACCTAGGATTGCCTATGGCGTTCTCACGCTTCCCCTACGCCTCGGGGGGCTGGGCGCTCCCGATTTTCGTCTATACGCACTATGTGCCCATGCCAGTTTTCTCCACTTTTGGATCCACCCTACCCCCTCAAGTTGCTGTTGAAGCTGATCTCATTGCCCCCTGGCCGCTCCAGACTGCACTGTTCACTGCGCCCAAGCCAACGCGTGGCGAGGTTGACACTGTGGAGTGCCTTCGATGGGCTTGGGACAGACTCCGGAGACATGCTGGCATCCCCGTGCTTTATGCTCCTTCCGTGCCGCTAGCTCGCAGTCCGGCATTTCCTCCCTTGCAGACGTCTGGCATGGTTAAGCGTGCCGCGGCATTACGACTCACTACCTTTGCCGACCTCTACCCTGCCGACACGTTTTTCGCCCCCCCCGGGCGAATTGGGGCTGATGGATTGACTCCTATATTACCAAATACGAGCTACCTGCAAAGACATTCACCCCACGTTTCCGAAGTCCCCACCGACACTGGCATCCCTCGAGTTGGTCTACACCTCTACCTCCCCATGTAAGTTAGTCACTCGGCTTTATGCCCTCTCACTTGCTGCCTCCCCTGTAAACACGGACAGAGCTCGTATCGCATGGAGTGCGGACCTTGGTAGGGAACTTTCTCAGGACATCTGGCTATATTGCTGCAATCAGATCAGGCGCCTGTCGCCTAATTACCGCCTGCGGTTAATACATTTTAAATATATGCATCGGCTGTATGGTACCCCCGCTTCACTGCATAGAATTGGGCTTTTAGTCTGCGACGGGTGTGCCCGGTGTTCAGCCCCTGCTGCTGACTTTCTGCACCTAGCTTGGCTATGCCCCAAGGTCTGTCCCTATTGGCAGGCTGTTTGTGCCACCATCAGAGATATCACCTCAGAAAGAGTTAGCCCTGATCCATTGGTGTGTCTCCTAGGCTATGTCAAACAGGTTACTAACGCGAACCGCAAACTCATTGCCGTGCTTCTTGTTCTTGCCAAACTCAGGGTGTCGCTCCATTGGGGGCGTAAGCCTGCGCCCACACTAGCCGGGTGGCTTAGCGATGCTGCCCACTGTCAAACAATGCTGGGTCAGTTTTGGGACCTCATGCCTGCCGCTAGTCGCCCCCGATATCTGGGCTCCCCTTATTCTCTATCTACAACGCACGACTGCCGAACCCAGCCCCCCTCCGGGCTCCCCAAGCAATACTCTACCTGTCTCTACTGATCCCACTGCCACTGGCCCTCTCCTATCTCACTCGCTTCCTGAGTAAGATGATCACACCTCCGCCTGGCCCTTTAGACATGTTATGTGCCATTTTTCTTTCAAGCTTTATTCCTTGGTTATATGGTGAAGAAGTGATGTAACCATTGTGACCTGTGCCTTTAAGTTCTTCAATACTGTATGGTGCCGTATTTTGCATTCCTGTATTGTTTCCCTTGGAAATGTATAAATAAAGTTTAAAAAAAAATAAAAAAAACACAAGCTGGAACAACCAGCCCCGAGACCGGCCACAGCGAAACCCCCTTCGCAGAAAGACCAATCAAGATCAATGGCAAAGAGCCAAACACACGTGCGGAGAGAACCAGGCCACAGCCCGACAATCCCCCTGAAAGATACCCCCGTGAACGAAGCCCAAAACACCGAGAGAGCCGCTGGTGGACCGACCCCGAACCAGGGCCGACCACCCAAGACCCCCGAGACCCGAAGGTCAGCAAGAAAACCCGCCGAAGCCAATGGCCAAAAGCGGACCGAGAAAGCACCCAACCAGACCGCAAGGAGCCAAAAGCAACAACAACAGGCACAACAGAAAGCCGACGGACACCCAAAAAGCGAGGGGGAAGAAACAGCCCCAGGCCCCGGAACCGAAGGAAAAGAGGGCAACACCCCCAAAGTGACCAACAAGACGCCACAGCATCAAAAAGACGCAGTCCGACCCAAACACATCAACACTGCACGTCTGGCCACCAACAGCGAGAGAGCAGAATCTGCCCCAATGCCACCGACCGGAGAGAAGGAGGAAACAAAACCCACCAGGCCCAGCGGGCAACCAAGGGGACCGAGGGCAGAAGCCACACAAAACGGACCGGCAGCAACCGAAAGACCGGATGAGAGCGCAGAAAGGAAACCAGCACCCCAATCCGACCGTAAACAAGACGGCCACCCAAACCTCACCAACAAGGCGAGAAACCGGCAGGCCATGGACCCCAGCGGCACAAACGGATTGCAGCCCAACGGAAGAACCCAGGAAGGCGCAAGGAAAACAGCCACAGGGAGCCGCAGGAAACAACGCCGAGGCAACCCGGCCACCAAAGGACCGAAACCGGAAGCAAGTGGATAGCCCGCAAGGCCACCAGGGAGCCGGAAGAGCAGAAGGGACCAGGACCAGGAAGGTACGAGAACACCCACCACGGGGCCACAGAAGCACCCCAAAGGCGAGAGAAAACAGAAGATCCGGGTGAAAGGAGCCCCACAGCAACGCCATCACTACCGTCAGGGAGAAACCTCGAGCCAGCAGGCACCAACACCCAAGAGCCAGGGTCGAAGAAGAAGAGGACGTAGAACCTCCACCGGAAGCAGGGGGCCCGCAAAGGGGAAGGAAGAACCAGGACGCCCAGCACCCCCGGGCCACCAACTCCCACAGCAGCGGACAGCAAGGGAGACGGACCCAGGTGAGCACCACCAATAGAACCAATGCCCCATCCAGGCCAAACAAGCCCAGAACCCGAATGAGCAAAGGGAACGGAGGAAAAGCGCAAATCCGGAGCCCGTCAATAGGAAGACAGCGCCACCAGACACCGAGCCCCCGGACACGGGAGGAGCGAACAGAAGAGAGGCAACGAGCACGGACCCATCGCGCCCCTGCCGAGACAGGAACCTGGACCCCCAGAAGAGAGGCAGACCGCGCTAGCAGGTAGGCCAATTCTACACCCCGAGGAACGAGACAGAGCCACCGCCAAGGACCCATACCGGGCCCGGAACAAAGGGAACACAGCCACCCACAGGGAGACGGATGCCAAGGGAGGAAAAACCCAGCACCAGAGACACCCCATGCAGCACCCCGACCCTGGGAGAGAAACCGCCAGGATCGCAACCCCAGCACCACCGCCAAGCACAGAACAACTGTGTCAAAGAGCCAACGGGAGCGAACCCATCAACTCCCCTGGAGAACGAGACCGGCGAAAAACTGACCGGCCCAGAAACCAGAAACCCCCGCAGGGCCGGGCAAACCCCGGACAAACCAAAGGAATGGTCAACAAAAAGGAGAGACGAGAAACCCGATAGCAGGGGGACCAACCGACCCCGCAAAAACTGGGAACTCAAGCCACTGCCTCCGACCCAAAGGCCGGCAAAGGCCACAACCACCCGGGAAGGGAACACCAGAAAAGGAAGACCGCAGGACGAACCCGCAGACAGGGCGGGACGGAGCCGTGTGCCCGGCCCGTGACCCAGAAGAAGGCGAAAAAGTGGGCACCACCAACAACTAACCCAGACCGGACCAACCCCGTGGGGACACAACCATCGGCCGAACGGAAACTGAGGGACAAGGAGACCACTGGGACAACCGAAGGCACCCACAAGGGAACAGAGGAACATGGTGGCAGGAGTTGTACCCTTGTCCTGTGTGAGCCTGTGCCACCAGAGGCACAAGACGTACCATAGAGCTATAGCTCCCTGGTAGACCAGAGGAGCAACAGGTAGAAGCAGAAAGCAACACCAGTACCCCCAACCACGGGACCCAGACGGGACCCGAAAACCAGTGGGGCAGAAGACAAACCAAGGGGGAGCGCCAGGCACCAGAATAGCATGCCTCCACACTGAAACAGGCCGAGACCATGAGAGGAAGGGGGACAGGCCCGTAGCCGAACACGGGAGGACCCGAAAGACATCCAACAGCAAGCACCGGTATATCAACCAACCGTAGCAAAGGCGCGAGTCGAATCCCCGACCTGACACAGCAGACGCCACCAAAAGGCAGCAGCCCAACCAACGATCAACCGCCACCGGGCACGAGCAGGCGAGCCCCACAACCGAAAACAGGCGGCAGCAGGGTGGCAAGGTCGAAGGGAGGAACCATGATCCTGAGACAGAGGCCACCCAGGGCGCGAGGATAGGCAAAAGTCGGTCCCCCAACAGAGCCCCAGAAGCACTGCATGAATTAATACCACCATGTGACATATCGAAAGCACAAGCGGGAGACGAGAGCAGACACGAGCAGGGCGGGATGGACACAGGCATAAAGACCACCGACCTAGGGATCCTTAGCATATCTCCGAACCCTTGTCCCGTGAGATCCTGTGCCACCAGAGGCACAAGACAGACCAGTGAGCCATACAAACAGGAACGGGACGAAAGGCCATGCTCAAGAAGAGCCCGAAAACCAGCCAACAGGGCCACACAAGGAGGCGGGGCAGAAGACAGGAGCCGGAAACGAGGAACTGCGCACCCAAGCTCGGTGGAAAACCAAACCTCCCCGCCAGCAGACACCCATAGGGCAATGGGCCCCCACGCGCAGCACCACAGGGACCCACAGGCATGCACCATGGACGGAGGAACAGGCTTAGGGTGCCGCACGCACGGCCGGAAAGACGGACAGCCAGGGGGCGAGAGGAGGGCGCCTGCGATAACAGTGCAGCAGAGGGGAAGCCAACAGGATCAAGCCCCAAGGAAAAAACAAGCGCCATGAACTGACTCCACCGAGACAGCCCGCAACACCGGGAAGCTACACTGTGGGAGTTCGCATGCTGACCCAGAGCCAGCACCGAGACCTGGGGCCAAAGGCAGGTCCAAAAAAAAACCCGGGGACAGAGAGTGGCCACCGAGGCGGGCGGAAGGTATACCGGTGTCGCACCCAGAATCAGAGGGACAGCAACTGAGAGGCTATGACTGTGCCCACTCAACAACAAACTTGCCAACCTATAGGCAACTCAGCCATGACATGTCCAGAACGCCGATACAGAAGTATACGATGACACAGACCCTAGACAGTCTTTTACGCCCCCACCTAGACAAAGAAGCCACGCTTAACACGGCCGCTCGCAGGTCTAATAACAGAAACAACCTATAGTAACACACTGTGAGACTATATACCGACACCACAGCCTGGCTGGACGCGACCGGCCACCAAACCCCGGCAGAGGAAAAAAAGGAGGAAGTGCAAGGCGAATCCGAAAATGCTCCGGAAACACGGAGACAAGCAAAACCGACGGAAACCCGGCCCCAAACCGGGAGGCCAGCCGTAAGCATTTCCTAAAAAGCCAACAGGCCGCGACTACCCTCCCAGGGATGCAACCCATGATTAGCATGCTAGAGGCAGACGCCAGCAGGAAGCCCGTATCTCACTGAGCACTATTATCGGCTGCACACGGAACCCCGAGACAACACGACCAGAGCCGACAGCGTGCATACACAGAAAACTAGCACTCCGATAGAGAGCTCTGCACCTGGGAGAAAACCGCTGCGCGGGAAGCCGGACGAGCCCGGTCCCGCCCCTCGGATGCTGGACTAGAAGCTCGGCCGCCAGCGGCACCTCGCCCTGTAGTAAGACCCGCAAGAAAATTCCCGCCGGAGAGGCCAGAGGACCCTCGAAGAGGCCGGAGGAACAAGCCTGTGCCAGGCCAGGGAACTGCCACCGTCCCGGCGACCAGCAGGTAAGCCCTTTGAGCCCCGAGTAGGCTGAAAGAATAACCCAAAGTCAGCGGGCCTCCGCAGCAGCCTGCGCTGAACACCAGCCTCCGCACCACAGCGTCGGCTGCAGTGAGGCAAACTCACTCACATCAGAAAAACGGGGGCGCGGCCGGAGAGCGTAGCACGGTCCACCGGGCCCCCCTGCCCAATACCCATGACCATAGCCGGTAACAGGCACCACTCTCGCCGGGACGCCCCCCCAGTGTAGACACTGGAGACATGGGGAAGCCGCCCCGCTCGTAAGCGCAAAGTGTCTAGAAAAACCAAGCCCAGAAAACCGGAGCAACCTACGAGAGGTTTGGGCACAAACAATGTCACCAAATCCATTGTCTGCACGGACGGGGGGTCAGAAGGGGCCGCTAGGCAAAGCCCCAGACCACCCCGGTCGCCCCCCTGTAAACCCTTGGCTTGCTAAGGCAGAGCCTAACAGGCCCTGACAGGATACCGGGGGAAGGAAGGGGGGAAGGGTCCTAGATCCCACAGGCCCGCTAGAGCAGGACCACCAACCATGGACCCATGGACCTGCTACAGCAGGAACCACTTACCTGAAACACGCTCTGGAGAATCTGCTGCACAGAACCAAAAAATCAGGCTGAGGGTTGGGCCGGCCCTCCTCTTATAGAGGTCAGGGGTGATAGGGGTCGGCCATGTTGGGAAGGGATGGGAGGCATGGGAGGCTAACTTTTGCTTTGGAGGGTTCTGGTGTGGAGCTGAAGCTCACTTCGTTAATCATGTGGCACGGAAGACTTACAAGGAGGTAATGAGCCATCTGTCAGGCACGCTCTGAGAGGAACAGGAGTGTGAAACAAAAGTAAGGCAGCACACACACTCAGCCTCTCAGGAACTGAATGCCAATTATCAGGCAATTCACCGGCACAGCAGGAGCGGAAGACGAGCCTCTAATGAACAGACTGCCAATTAACAGGAGATTTACTGGCACAGCAGGAGAGGAATTTGAACCCTAGGGAACAGGAATCGAAACCATCCTCAGCTTCGTAAACTCCAGAACAGTGGAAGCAGTCTGTGGGAGAAGTCCCGTGATGACAGGAATACAGCTTCGCAGAAGAATCTGCAGTCGGACAAAAGCAGGATCAGGGGGGAGGATCTCCAGCTGCCCCCTGCATAGCACCGATCGTGGCCAAATTGTTAAATAATCAGTCCATAAGTAAGCGAAAGGTAAGAAGTTTATATATGCAGAGATCCTCTACAATCCTCCGTTTAGGTGGCTCACATGAACATTCTGTACTGAGCTTCATCTGAAGGTTCCAAAGAAGGGCGAGACAATAGAGGGAAAAGGAGGGGGGAAAGGGGACAGGAACAGAAGGAGAAGGAAGAACGGAATGTTCCATTTATGTAGATTACAACACATCTCCCTTTACCAATAAAAAAAATACTATGTGTAGTATCTTCTTGTTATGTTTATAATGTTCCCTTTTACCTAGTTCCTAGCTGCTCAGCCAGTGTGAGTGTTCTGTATGGAATGTTGGTGTGATGGACATGAGTGGAATGCTTGAGTGCCTGGTGTGAGTGTTGACAGTTGGAAGATGGGCTGAGCAGCAGGCAGGCTGCTCTTGGTGGGGCTGCTACCATTGATGTCATGGACTTAATAAATAACTTAAAAGACACTACTCGGCTACGTCTACTTCATCACCTCTACGCATGGAACCTCACCACTACATTTTGGTGACGATCTGCAGACAAACTCATGCTGTACAGTTTGTCTTATTGAAGATAAGTGATGTCTTGATAAAGAAGTCTTGAAACCTACAGAAACGAAAGTTCTCGATAGCACAAGCACATATCCAAGAAGAAGATGTTCATAAAAGAGCAGTCTGCGCAAGCACATTTCCAAGTGGAATTGGTCCAAAAGAGACAAAACAGACAGCGCAAAAGTATTTTTGTAAAAATGGTGACATGTCAAAATTGTTTGCAATGCGGAAAGAACCTACCACAGACAGCGCAAGTACATTTCCAGGAGGAAGTGTTGACACAGAAGGCACAAGAGCCACAAGATTCAAATGAAATTTAGCATCTCAAGAAACAAGTGAACCTGGAGCAACAAGCCTCGCAGCCCCACCAGTGTCCCTCACACCGGACAGCCCCAGCCCAGGCGTGCTATGCTCACAAACATCACTATTGTTGGTCTTTAAAGAAACATCAAGCTCTACAACATGGCAGCTACTTCTGCTCTACAGAATGTCAGTTTGTGCCTCTCAAACGGCAAGTTCATGTATTGCTAGTAATCTGACAGAAGTTTTACGAGTGCGGCAATTTGTTTTTTTGTGTGCTGCTTGGACATTCATAGTCTGCACAAGTTGAGGCTGTTTTCTTTGCGGCGTTTCATCTACAAACAAGTATGCTTTTTTTAAAATTGTCACACGTTGTTCTTGTGATCGGCTTCAGGAGGGGGCCATCAGTGGTGTGAAATTCATTGTGGTGAGTTTTATTTTTGTTATTTTTCTCCCTGACTCTTAATGAGTTTGGGCAGTTTAACAGTCACTGTGCTGTTTCAAAACTGTTGCACGAGCCGGTTAATGTGCGTGAAGCTTACCTGCTCCTCGACGGTCGCGTGGAGGAGCTGCAGGGACTTTTCTGACGTCTCTGTAGTCTGACACGTATGCGCGCTGCTCATAGACGTTCTCTAGCACGAACGTGCCTGGAGCCACCCGGCTAGCATCTAAGACGTGCTGCCATCTTGGAGTTTCAGCAGCACGTATATTGTTATGAAGTTAGGTTGTTGGCTTGACTTTTAGGTTCTCTGCCCGGTTCGGCCAGCTCGAGTACAGCGTGATATGGAGGTATATCTGGCTGCAGCGTTTTCTCTGCCGACGAGGGATCCAGCTGCTCTCTGGCCGCAGCGTACTGGGTCTCTGCTTCTCCAAGATTTTTCTGCCGACGTGGATCCAGCTGATTTTGGCAATGTTGTGCTGTCCTGTAGCTTTGCTCAGGTATCGTTTTAATACACTGTTTTTGGGTGTTACATTATTACAATGAACTTGTTGGAAGTTGCAGCTGTCATGCAGTTCTCTAGTACCTCAGCGTGTAAATCAGTATCCTCCTTTACACCTTGGACAGTGACTCATTTTCATCTTGGAGGTGGCACACAACTTTAAATTTTGGACGGTGTCTCGTGTGAGAAGTTTTTCATTGATGTTATTGTTATTACTGTGTAGAAAAATGCTAGGTTTGACGGGCATGTTTAAAGAGTCTATGCCTAGAATGTTGTTTTCAAATGAAAAAACTAATTTGTTCTGAGTGACATGTTATAGTTGTATGCCAGCATTTTTGTTTCTCACCTTTCTCTTTCTTGTTTGGCTGGCATTGGATCTTTTGTTAGCCCATTTCTATTTGTTGGGTGGGTGTATCGAGCCTTACAGGAGGGTGGTATATTGTTTTTATGTGTTTTTGGCTTGTTGTTTTGCAAAGCCTGTATCCCTTTCTTAAGGGATGGGAAGGGGTTTTAGTCCCACTTCCACGTTGTAGCCACTATTCCCTTACATGAAGGGGTGGTTTAAGGGTTGTCTCTCCCTTTTTCATAGTTTGTAGTGGGTGTTAGTCCAATCTACGTAGTTTGTAGTGGGTGTTAGTCCCATCTACGCAGTTTGTAGTGGGTGTCAGTCCCATCTACGCAGTTTGTAGTGGGTGTTGGTCCCATCTACGCAGTTTGGGAATTGGTGTTAGTCCTATTTACTCAGTTCGCAATATGGGTCTCACTCCCATTTTCGCATGTATGGTCCCTTACATGAGGGGTGGTGAGTTGGGTTATAGTCCCTTCCCCACATTGTACTTGGTTTTGTTCCTTACATAAGGAGTACGTACATGGGTGCGGTCCACCCATAGTGTTTGAGTCGATTTTAAGGTGTACATACATGGGTGTGGTCCACCCATAGTGTTTGAGTTCTGGGGGTGCGTTACTCCCATATCTCTCTTCACAGTTATTGGAGTGTGTTTCTACCGTGTTTCTCTTTACTGTGTTTCTTGTGTCTTGTCATGTGGTGTTATCTCACTATGTTTCTGTGAGCTTAACGTTCTTTGAACTTTCCCTTTGTTTTAAAATTTAAGGAGGAGGATGGTGATAGTTTGTTTGTATCTTTTCATCCTTATTTCCTCTTTTGTTTAGTCTTTTTTCCCTCTCGAGATGTGGTTTTTACCATTTATCCCAGGGTCATGGACTATTGACTTTATTTGTACATTGTTGTATATAGTTGTTTTCATTTTTAGTATCGTTTTATCATTTTTCAATTTTAAGGGGAGACGATAATGTAGTATCTTCTTGTTATGTTTATAATGTTCCCTTTTACCTAGTTCCTAGCTGCTCAGCCAGTGTGAGTGTTCTGTATGGAATGTTGGTGTGATGGACATCAGTGGAATGCTTGGGTGCCTGGTGTGAGTGTTGACAGTTGGAAGATGGGCTGAGCAGCAGGCAGGCTGCTCCTGGTGGGGCTGCTACCACTGATGTCATGGACTTAATAAATAACTTAAAAGACACTACTCGGCTACGTCTACTTCATCACCTCTACGCATGGAACCTCACCACTACACTATGTTAAGGTAATCAAAATCTAGCACTTTCTCTAACTCCTCCCCTTCCAATGTTAGTGCCCCCCTGAAATTTCTATGCGGGTGGATAGCCATAAACTTTGCTTTGTTTGCATTCATTACCAGGCCATGATCCAGACAAAATGAGTTAAACATATTCAGAAGGGTCTCAAGGCCTTTGGGGATTTTAGATACGGACAAAGTATTATCTGCGAACAACAAAGCTGGTATTTTAGTTCTCCCAAGAACCGGGGAGTCGTTGTCACAGCCCAGTAAGTAATCAATGCAGCCATTAATGAACAACAAAAACAATGTGGGAGCAAGTACACTTTCTTGACTGACTCCCTTGTCTACCCTGAAGGGGGTCAGTGAATTCCCCATTTGGCGCCCATCAGACTTTTGTTAAACTATCACAATGGAGAGGATGATTATGTCAAGAAGAGGACCGGTAAGTCCTAGGCCTCAGAGTGTGCGCCATAACTTATCGCTAGGGACCATGTCGAATGCCGCCTTAAGGTCGAAAAAAGCGACATAAAAACTACCCCTTTTAAGGTCAACGTCTTTCCACCTTGATAATTGGAACCTGAAAACTTGGTCAACCGTACTGGTTTTGGGTGAAATCCGGCCTGAAACTGAGTCATGTCATTTATATCAGTCCAGGAAAGTAGCTGATCGAGTAAGAGCTTACAAAAGATTTTTTGGTTGGAATCGATGAGACTGATTGGCCAGTAGTTCGCTGGGTCTCACTTTGTACCTTTCTTCAATATAGGAATGATCTCCGCACCTTTCTGTGAGGAAGGTATATCTGCGCATGCCATAATAGCGTTAGCAAGGTAAGTGAAGTAAGGTGCCTATATGACTGGTTCAGAAGTGAAAAAGTCCACCGGGATTCAATCTTACACAGGGGCCTTTCCAGACTTCTGCAAGCTAATTGCTAGATTACTTCTGCCACAGTTAAAAACCCTTCGACTTTGGGGGAATCTGATTTAGAGGAAATCAGACAAGATGTAATAGCCAGCATAGAGCCAGGCTTGTCAGAAATCTCAGAATAAAGGTAAGATGGAGAGCTACTATATAGAGATTGAAAATGGTTCATCCAGTCTTGCGGAAGAATAAAGGGTTCAGGCTTCATCCTAATTGTCTTTGCACCATGTGATATTACATGCTAAAAGGTTGACTGGTTCCCTGAGCATACCGCAGTCAGAATATTGCTCCAGATTTCTGTATCCCAAGAGGATTTTGCATGTTTAAAAGACATTTTATAGTCAGCTCTAGCAGACTGGATGTCTTGTGAAAGCCCTCCTTTGAGAGTACTAAGGAGAATACTCTTGGCTACCCTACAGTCACTACTATACCTCGTAAGATCTGCCATCTGGGAGGGGTTCTTATTTGAAGATGGTTTGGTGGAAAATCATAGTTTTATTTTCTTGAACCATTTGATATGGGCATTCAAGATCTTACTGATCCAGCATTCAAGATCTTACTGATCCAGCGGTGTACTAACAACAGATACTCCACTACCATATACTCACCTGGGCCCATATAACTTCTCACACTAAATACCAAGTAGACCGCTGGAGCTTGTAGTTTATAAATTTAATGTCTCAGGAATAGTTATATTTCTTGTTCTAATTAAACCTTTCACTGATCAACAAGTTCTTTCCTCTGGTCGACGGACCATTAGTTGGAACTAGTTGATGGTGATAATTAACATAACTATTTAAACATTCTATAATAAAATAATCACAGACTCGGGAAGCTTTAAAATCTTCATCTAAATTAATGGAATGTGAACCATCTCAAAACTTCAGTACAAACACCCTCATTCGCAAGAGTGTCAATTCAATCAAAACCCAATAAGTAATAACAATTCAGATTCACACAATAACTTATGCTCAGAAAGGAGAGGACAGAGAGAGAAGAACATCTATCAATACGATGAATTTATAGTTACCCAGAATGGTGTGAAGACCAACCCCCTGGCCAAAGGGCTGGTAGGGGTCCCCGGGATAGATCAGGAGACAAAGACTTCAGGTCAGGAATCAGGACAGGATACTTCACCTCTCTAAATACCGACGACTGCATCGCACCTCTCTCTGACACTCTCTTCCTCCTCGTGGTTCTTCCGCGATCTTCCTTCTAACCCAATTAAGTTAAATAGATGGTTCTGCATTCAGTTTCTTCATCAGCGTCTCACAGCATCAGCACCACCCACAGCACCGACAGCATCCCGAGCCCTGCAGCATCGACGTCTTTTTTTTTTCCCTCTAACTAAACTACCTCAATTATACCTTTCCATAACCATGTACCACCCATTAATGTTTCAATATCGTAAAATACTAACTCTGATTGGTCAGACGAGGGGGGGATGATCATCACACCATGCTTACATTTCACTTATTTCCTTGCACCATTGTCTTTTAACCCATCCCCTTAAACTTTATTAAATCATTTCCTTTCCCATACATCTCCAAACTTTATTAATACAAAATGTGTCAACTTCATGAATAACTCTTCTTCATATGAACTCTTCACCCTCAAGTTCCCAGGGCACATCTTCTCTGGCTTTGAACGCGTGACAAATCCTTAGTCATCCTTCCTCGTTCTCTCTCTGGTGCGCATGCGTGGGGTCAAGTCAGTCAGCTCAACTCAGACAAATTTGGAAGGCCCAAATGCGCACTAATAATAAAATCAAAAGAAGAAATGTTATTCTCAAAAATAAATGATTTCACTGTATACCACCAACCTCTACTCTAACCCACTTCATTTATTATTACCCTTTCTGCATTTGCGTTAGTATAAAAACTTATTTTCTAATTTGCGAAGCAGGTGCCATGCATGTGAACTTTCAAGCGGCCATTTAATATCGTTTGCGCAGGCACAAGATTTTCCCTCCAAGCATTAGTACGTCATACTACATAGATGCAGTATACACATGCGCAGTAAAGATCCCTTGTTAGAGTGCGTTTTAGTCCTTCGTTCATGTTGTTATGGTTAGTAAACACATATGCAAGCTTTACTGTCCTGTGTGTCTTTTCTAAAATGCGAATTATTAATTACAAACACATAGTTAGTAGTTCGTTAATAAGTTTAAATGAAAGGATTGCTTCCGAACAAGTCTCATTTACGAGTCCTTGCTCCATCAATCCCCTCTCTGATGGCATTTTAAGCCATCACAAAATTACCCATCCCATCCCAGATACCAACTTTAGCACATCTCAGTTCTCTATTTCTTTTCTCAATTTTACATCACCCAACTCGTTTCCTTCTAAATCCTTCATTTTCTTGTATAACTTGCCTCTCATTTCTTCTAACTGTATTTCATAATACTTTCTTTTTCGTTTCTGTCCCTTTCCTTCTCTTTCAAAATGTATTTTTCCTCTCTTTCCTTTTCTACAACACTTATACGTAATTATTATTAACATCACTACCGTTATTATCATGACTAATGGTATTATCATTTGACCTAGGAAACTTTTCCCAAAATCAGCAAACCATTTCCCTATTGATGTTATACTTTTTGTTAGTCTTCCCCACACACCATCAACCTCCAGTTGGGTCAAATCTTTATGCATTCTCGTAATATTTTCAATATATCCTTTAATTTCTCTGCTCTTGTCTGGAATGTAAGTGCAACAATGTTGAATTTTCAACATGCCACAAACTCCACCTTCCTTTGCTAATAATATGTCAAGAGCAAGACGGTTCTGTAAAACCATAGACCTAATTGCAACCATTTCTGTGTTAATCATTAAGAATCCTCCTGCAGTATCTGTAGAAAGACGATCAACTATGGTTGATAACTTCCACATTTTCTGTGAATTAAGAATGACTCCAACTGAGGGTATCAATGCACTAAAAATATCCCCTACAGTTTCAGAAAAACTATCTCTTCTTCTACGTGTTAGTCCATTAGAATTTCCATTGGTTCCACTGATTCTGTCTACATGATAAATCTTTGGAAAAACTATTCCAAAGTAACAGCTCCCGTACCATCTTGCAGGTAACCTATAATATGCGTTGTTCCCACAAACATAATTCCCCCTTTTAATCCCCACCCTCCTAAAATTAGGAAGTTGTGTTCACATTCACTGGAACCAATGTAATTATTGTTATAATCTGTCTTTAATCTATGGAGGCAGAATTTTCCCTTTTTCACAAAATCCAGGGACATCGCAGCATGAGTCTTGCCATTTTCATAGATTTTCTCTTTCCCAGCCCATGGAGGTACATGCGTTTTCTGTTCAGTCGCTTTCTTTATTAACTCCTGTCTCCTTTCTTCTACTAAATCCCAAAAATCTTTTTCTTCTTTTCTCAATGTACATGTTAGATTATCTTTATGTGCCTGAACTAGATCTATTGAACTCATTGTTAAGAAAAATTCACCCATAAACTGTGCATTTTTACCACTAACTACTGGATTCATATTCTTTCTAATAGGTAAATCAGAAAACACTACATCTAGATTTGAATAAAAATACTGAAGTCTCCCTGTAGCATAAAATAGACTTGATAAAATACTACATGACACACCATATGTTAAAGATATATGATGATATGTCACCCCTTCTGCTACTGATGAGGGTAATTTCATACACACATAGCAATTGTTAATTTCCATAGTTCTAACATATTGAAATAACAACTTAATAAACACATTTGAGGATGTATTATAATCTGATTCATTATGATACTTTGCTTCATCTTCCATTCCTATTTCTATTTTAGTTTCTTTTATTCTTTCTACCTTAACATCAATATCTGTATTATTCTTATCATTTGTTTTTATTAACAAAGGTACTGCTACTGTTAGGTATACTGAAGCTACTAATAAAATACTACAAAAACAAAATCTGAAACATTTTCTTTTTAATCCACGTTTTGGTCTTCCGGTAACTTCAATCTCTGCCATTTTACTTGCGAGAAAATTTCTTTTCTCCCATCTTTTCTTTTGTCAAATTTGACTTTCTTTTTGTTCTTAAGGAGGCCTCAATTTGCTTTCATTAATCTGTGCAATATGAACCTCTTCTGTTTCATCACTTAAATCTAGAGTTTCAAATTCTTCAAGTATGACATAGGTCCATTCAGGAGCCTTATATCTTCTATTTAAATTTCTCAATCTTGGACTTCTTCGAGTTATTTTTGCTAGAGTTTGTTTAGGTCGTGTTTGGCTTGTGATTTCATTTACTTGCTCTGGTTTCTTTTCTGTTTTTTCTCAAATGATATTTTAACTTCTTTATTCCAGTTGGCCAATTGTCTCCCTTACTGACTCTTTTGAGTGTACTGCACTTTCACCCTCTTTATCTCCTTTCAAAGTCCTTTTAATTTCACTTAATCTAGGCACAATCTGTTCCCGCTCTCTGTTTTCTGTGCTTGAACCTTCTTTTACTTTCTCTTGCTCAGATCTTATTGTATTTTGACCTTCTTCTTTCTGAGCTTGTTCTTCTAATTCTATCTGACCCTGTTCAGGTCTTACTTCAAACTGTTCTTTTTCTGCCTGAACTTGTTCTTCTAATTCTACCTGATCCTGTTCAGGTCTTATTTCGAACTTTTCTTCTTCTTCTGCCTGAACGTTTTCTTCTAATAATCCCTCCTCAGGTTCCTGAAAGTCTTTTTCTATCTCCACCTGAGTATGTTCTTCTTCTCCTGACTTTTCCTGGCTACTTTCCCGTCTTTTCAGTTCTGTTCTTCTTCTTGTTTCAATAGCGTCATCAATTACTTCAATTACTGGTATCCACTCTTCCTGACTTGTACTTGGCTGTTCGTCATATGGTTGTCTTTCAGAATCTATCACTCTAGATTCTCCAGCTTCACAGCTTACAACTCCTGACGCTTCAGCCTGTTCAGTCAGTGGTTGCTCTTGTTGTTCTGATGGGCTCGGAACTCTTCTGGTATGACTAGCATGAATCCAATTGGGCAAACCTGCACACTTCACTGCTGTGGTAGTGACTAGTATGACTTGACGCAGTTTATCCCACCTTGGTGCTAGGCACGACTTTCTTGCGTGTTTCTTCACTAGCACCCAATCGCCAGGATTCAGATCATGTGCTTGTTCTGGCTGTCTTTCAACTGCGTCTTCTCCAACCTGGTGAGAGACAGAACGCACCATTTCAGCCAAACCTTTGCAATAGTCCAATACCAGATCATCAGTTATATTCATTAATTTATTTCCAGGAATGAATGCTTGTCTCATGGCTCTTCCCATGAGAACTTCATGTGGGCTCATTCCTGTTTTTCTGTCTGGAATACTTCTGAGACCCATCAATACAAGAGGTAATGCATCTGGCCATTTCAGCATTGTGGATGCACACACCTTCCCTAGTCTTGACTTGATTGTGCCATTTAACTGTTCAACTATTCCAGATGCCTCTGGACGATAAGCACAGTGCAATTTTTGTTCAATGTCAAATGCAGCACAGATTAATCGAATTATTTCATTATTAAAATGAGGGCCTCTATCTGATTCCAAAGTGACTGGAAAACCGAAACGTGGAATTAGCTCCCTCAACAACAATTTAGCAACTGTAAGACTGTCATTTCTTCGAGTGGGATAAGCTTCCACCCATCTTGAAAAGAGGCATACTATGACAAGTATATATTTCAGTCCATTGCTAGGGGGCAATTCGATAAAATCCAACTGTAATCTGGTAAAGGGTCCTTCTGCCTTTCCAATCTTTCCCCAGCTAACCACTGTCTTCCTACCTGGATTTTGCTGCTGACAGGTTAGGCATCTTTGGCAAAGGCTCTCTGCGACTACCCTAAATTTCGGATTGTACCAACTCTGTCTGAATAATCTGATCATTGAGTCTCTCCCTATGTGTGTTGCTCCATGATACACTCTTGCCATTTTTTAAAGTAAACAATCTGGCATGACTGGTCTTCCATCTAAATACACCCATACCTCATCGTGTGGTCTCTTTGTACAGGCTGCCTTTATCCAAATTTCCTTTTCTTTTTCCTCAACTTCTTCCTGCAATTGTCTAATCTCATCCCATGTTTCTGGTACTGAGAAAAACATAAGTTGGCATCTGGTTTCACCCGTTTCAATTTTTCTGTTAATGGCCACTGTATTTTTGGCACAGTATTTAGCCACTTGGTCAGCATATCTGTTGCCAGCAGTCACATAGTCATTTCCTGACTGATGTGCAGCGCATTTTACAACCGCTATCTCTTTTGGCAATTGCAATGCTTCCAGCAAATCTTTCACATTTTTGCTGTTTCTAATGGGAGATCCTGAGGAAGTCAGAAATCCCCTCTGCATCCAGAGCTGGCCGAAATCATGCACAACCCCAAACCCATATTGACTGTCCGTAAATATGGTTACTCTCCAATTTTCCCCCTTTTTGCATGCCATTGTTAAGGCCACCAATTCGGCTACTTGTGCAGATTTGACCCCTGATAAACAGGATGCTTCAATTACCCCAGATATTTTACAAACAGCATATGCAGCACTTAATCCTCCTTCTCGTGTCCTGAGGTAGGACCCATCTACAAATAACTCATGGTCAGCCTCTTTCAAAGTTGTCTCCTTTATGTCCGGACGGGGCTTAGTACATAATTCAGTTACGTCCAAACAATCATGATCACTTTCATCTCTCACTTCTTCATTGCATGGGTCTGGCAATAAGGTAGCTAGGTTCATAATCGTACACCTTATCACTGTCACATTCTCAGCTCCAAAAATCACTCTTTCGTACTTAGTCAATCGACTAGGGGTGAGATGTTGTGTTCTTGTTCTTGTCAAAAGAATCTCAACTGAGTGTGGAACATAGACTTTTACTGGATGTCCCATCACTATTGACTCACTCTGCTCCAGACTCATACAAGTAGCAGCTACTGCTTTTAAGCAGCCAGGTAATGCTGAAGCCACTGGATCCAATGTAGCCGAAAAATATGCCACTGGTCGTCGACTCAATCCATGTCTCTGTGTTAAAACTGAAAGTGCACAATTTTCTCTCTCACAACAAAATAATGCAAAATCTTTTGAATAATCAGGCATACCCAAAGCAGGAGCCTCACACAAACAACTTCGCAATTTTACAAATGCCTCTATGCAGTCATCATTCCAATCAATTGGATCTTTTGCTCTTTTCCGGGTCATTTGTATTAATGGTTTCGCTAACATAGAAAAACCATTAATCCATTGTCTACAGTACCCTACCACTCCCAAAAACATTCTCATTTCTCTCTGAGTCTGTGGCAATTGTATTTCTTTGATTATTTTGATTCTTTCCGGTGTCACTTTTCTAACTCCTCTTTCTATTTTGTGCCCTAAATATCTAACTTCTTGTTGACAGAACTGTAACTTTTCTGGCGACACCTTGTGTCCTCCTTCAGCCAAATGGTTCAGTAATGCAATTGTGTCTGTGACACAGGCTTCCCGAGTTTTTGATGCCACCAGTAGGTCATCAATATACTGGACCAGAACAGATTTTCCAGGCATAATCAATGATTCTAGACACTTTTTCAAAATCTGATTAAAAATTGAGGGACTCTCTGTGTACCCTTGAGGAACTCGACACCATGCGTAAATACGATCCTCAAACTTAAACGTAAAAAGATACTGGCTGTCTGGGTGCAAAGGAATAGAAAAAACGCTTGGCATAAATCAATTACTGTAAACCAACCTGCATTCCAGGGTATCTGATATAGGATCACTGCTGGATTTGGCACTATTGGACAACATGGCACTACAATTTTATTTATTTTTCGTAAATCCTGCACTATTCTGTACTTTCCGCTAGGCTTTATCAGTCCCATTATTGGTGAATTACAGGGACTACCCATCACCTCTTTTAAAATACCTTGTTTAACCATTCGTTCAATTTCCGGAATAATTCCTGCTTTTACTTCTGGACTCATCTTGTACTGTCGGGTGTTTGGATACACTGCACCTTCTTTCACTGTCACTTTAACTGGGTCTATATTTGTCATTAACCCAATGTCTTTTCCTGTAAAATCCCACACTTCTGGATTAACTGTAGCTCTCAATTCTTCTGGTAATTCTTTTTCAGTCATTAGTGAAAACATTTCATCTACTTCTGTTCCCTGTTTGGCCAACATCATCTTGTATACAACGTCTTCATCAGGGATTTGGAAAGCGACACCATCTGGTGTACAATAGATTGTGCAGTTCATCTTGCACAATAGATCCCTTCCCAACAGATTTACAGGACTGGAATCACAAACTACGAATCGATGCATTTCTTTAAAGCTTCCAATGTGCACCTCCATTGGGTTTGTGATTGGGGTTCTAATCTGTTGGTTAGACACGCCTACAACTTGGATTGACTCTCCCGAGAGGGGTAGGTTTGGGATGTCTGCTGTTCTCACAGTAGACCTGGTAGCACCAGTATCCAATAGGAAAGTAATGTCTTTACTTTACAGCGCGTAAAATATCATCACAACTGTGATTTACTCGAGCACAGAAAATTAACAACACACGGAGCAACTGCCGTTTGTTAAATAATCGAGACACACACGCCAGCTACCCGAGCGTAACACACGGATGCACACTAACTTCATCAACCTCCATTTTTAACGAGCACAGAATGCACTGAAACACATCGATTTGGGATGTTTTTTTAATCGCGCTTCACCAGCACAATAAATTAGTGTGATGTAGCACTCATTCCTAGCACCAATAAATGTCGATATTACCATTGTTCTTAACTGAAATCACATATCCGAAACCCCTGTAAATAAACCCGTGTAAATAAACCCTTCTGTTCACAACACGTTCACCCCACATTAACTACGTGTATATTGTTTCACATGACCCCGTGGTCCTTGTATATTTAGCAGCACCCTTTTCATTTATTGCAGATATTCCCCAGATGAAGGCCAATGAGGCCGAAATGCATTGGGATATTTGAAAGTCGCATACAAAATGGTGTATAATTGATGCATTATGGGAGATGAAGTATAATTTCCCTAGAATGAAAAACTAAAATAAAAACAATCACGGAAACTACTAAAGAAAAGTGTATGAAAATTCATTGAACTTGATAAAGTCTCATATGAGAGACACAAATCTGTGCCCAGGGGACATACCCCACGTTTATGGGGATGCGATTTAGTTCATAAAATACGGTTTACCTTCTACTTTCCCATCAACAAATGGACCTGACTGATCTACCGGCAAGGATGCGCCAAGCACGCACTCCTCTTCCTCCCCCCCTCAGGCACCGTCATTGTGTGAAACTCGAACTCTCCTCATCATTCTGCAACAAATACTGTGTAATCATTCCATTATTCTTACCACTTTCTCCTTGAAATGCTGTGTTTGAACTGAAACCTCGATGATTCACAAAATTTGGCATAGGAGCTGATGGCACCTGATATTGTGGAGTAACTACCTGCTGCTGCTGATTCACATGTACTTCATTCTGCGTCTGTGGGATTAAATTTTGATTTGGCCCATTATTACTCTTATTATTCTGAATACTCTTACACTCGTTCTTCCAATGTCCAAGCTTTCCGCACGCATGACAAGGAAACTTCTTTTTCGCTTCTTCTCTGTCCATTCGTCCCCTATATTTATTACCATTCGCTCTTGATCATTCTGACTCTTTTCTTTCGCTTGATTATTATTTTGGGCATTTGTTTTCTCTTCTTGTTGTTCTGCCAATTTTACTTGTGCCCACATCATTTTCTCTTTTAGTTTCCTACGCCTGGCCTCAATATCATCTCCGCAATATTTCGCATACTTTAAAATCTCGTCCACTGTCTTGCTTTGCCAACACAGCATATGCTGCTGTATCATCTGACTAATCTCTGGTTTCAAACCATATACAAACCGATACACAAAATGTCCCATATCTTTGTCACTAATATTTTCAAAACCACTATACTGCCTGAACACCTGTAGTAACCTCTCATAATATGCATGTACAGATTCATTTGGTTCCTGAGTTGTTCTATCTATTTTTACCCAGTCTGTTTCTTTTGGAGGGATTTTCCCTTTCAAATACATAATCACTTGGTGATACTTTTTCATCACCTCCTCCGATGGTGCTCCTGTCTTTGAATCTCTAGCATACTCCTCATTAGGCCAATGAATTGTGATCTTACATTCCGTCCATAAATCAGCAGGAACCACTATATCAAATAAACCATCCAAATCCGTCAATAAAACCTTTGAGACTTTCACAAATCTCTCTACCTGTTTATACCATTCAACTGGTTTTTCTCTCAGCTTTGGGAAATCATTTGTAAATGACAAAATATCTTGTCTACTCCAAGGAACATGAACATATCCTCCTCCAGGAACCTCTCTCATTGAACACAATTTTTCCACCTTACTTGATTCTCTTACTGGAAATGCAGCTGCTGCTTCTCTCGCTTGTACTTCCTCTTTCTTTCTTATCCATCTAATTCTCCATTTATCAATGTCTCCCCATTTTCGCAAAATGCTCATTAATTCCTTTATCTGTAGTCTCTTTCCAGAAATATTTACACTTTCTAAATCTTTATCAGTAAAGTCCACTCGATATGGTCTCTGTAGCAACTTTGATTTCCCTATGTCTATTCCAATCTCTGAAGCAACTTCAGTCAATCTCTCATGAAATACCCTTGCTCTCCTGGTTATGCTCTTACATAAAAATAATAATTCTTCTTCATTGTAATCATTCAATCTCTCTGTGCTCACACATCCTGTCATCATCTCTTCTAATTCTACTTTCAATCTGCTGATGTCTAAAATCCTTGGTGTTGGGTTCTGATTATCTCTTTCCTGTGCCCATCTTTCTATATCTTCAGAGTTAACTACTGTTGCGCCTCCAGTTCCAGTATGAACCAAAGGTCTCCTTTCTCTCAAATTCATGGGCGTAACTCTTTTTGGAGTTTCAGTCAAAGGTTCCACATTGGGAAGATCCATTAATGAAATAATTGACTCACTTTCACTAACCTGATCATCTGCAATTATTATTTCTTTCAGAGGACTATTTAATGGAATTGTCACAGGTTGTGGTTTCTGGCAAATCTTTTTATCTCCGTACAATGGGATTACTGGACCAATAGTCACTGGTACTGTCAAAGCTGCAGCATTCAAATTTAATTGACTTATCTTCTGAACTAGTTCTTCTCTAGTTTTATTTAGAACATCTCTTTCATTATCCTGCAACGCCCTGCTATATGACGTATCATGTAAAATCTGTGGGGTCAATGGCACTGATGGAGCAAGGTTTCATAAATGAAACTTGCTTGTACGCAATCCTCCTCATAGTATTAATTTATTAAAGTTGTATTGTTAATACTAACCTTTGCATACACTACACAAAGGGGAAAGAAGCTTGCATATGTGTTTTACTAATGAATAACGCTTGTCTGTAATCCAAAATGGCCGCTAAAGTGCGGGAACCTCACTGCGCATGTCGCAACCTGATCACATGGTGTGACGTCTTTCTTTGCTTGGTGGGAAACTTCTGCTTCTGCGCAGTATGCATTAAAATGGCTGCTTGATGTTTTCACATGCTTCAGCTTGCTCTCATGTCATTATTAAATTGTCGTTTTCTTAACGCTACTAATGCAGGACAGTATTATAATTAATTGGGAATAGAGTAGGAAAAGGGGGCATACAGTGAAACATTTTATTTATGATTTTAATATTTTCTTCTTGCACTTTTATTAGTTCGTAAACTTGGGCCTGGGTTGGTGACATGTAACTCGAGAGAAGATGATTCTGCGCATGTATCCTGTGTGCCTGCCAAGTGAAGTCAACTTGGACGTCTTCCAAGGCCATGACCCATTGGCCGAAGATGCTGTACTCTATGTTTCCTGTGGACAAAATGATACTTTTCCCCTGTAAAATGTATAACATTTGTCGTGAGACGGGTGGGAAATAAAGCGAATGTATTAATTTGAAGGGGTGGGAACATAAAGACAATAGGCTTTACAATTTAGGCCAAATCGATGTCGTGCGAGAATCCACCCCCTGTCCCTGTCCAATCAGAAGTAGTGGCCCCATATTTTAGCAACATTAAGGGGAGGTACATGGGCGTAGAAGGGTATAATAGAATATAGCATTAGTAATTAGTTAGAACAGATGATCCCAAAGTCTGAGGAAGGAGATGCTGCAGAGAACAGGCGTCCATGCTGTTAGAGCTGACTCTCAGAACACACAGAAGAGCTCCAGACTGCCATGCTGATCGGTTGCTGACTGAATCCCTGTCCTGAAAAGGTCCTGAGGAGGGGGCGGCGGAGTCCATTAGAAGGAAAGCACGGGAGAATCGAGGAGAAGTCGAGTATCAGAGAGGGGAACGACGCAGGCGTCGTTGTAGAGAGGTCACCGGTCCTGTTCTGATCCTGGAAGAAGTCTTTGCTCTTCATCCTTCCTGGGTCCTATTCTTTCCAACTCCTTGGCTAAGGGGTTTTGGTTCTCGCACTTAGGTAAATATAATGCAACCTTTAGTTGCGCTGCTATCTCTATCCTCTCCCTTTCTATAAACACCGTCATTGATTAGCAATAATCATTTCTATGCTTAATCTTGGGTATTTCGATTAAGTACCATGTGGCTCTGTATTTTACTCTGCTAAAACTTTAGATAAACATTTTAAAACTTCCTGACTCAGTGGTTATTTCAGGATTATGTACTATATTGAATGTCACTCATTTTAAATTTCCCAATTAGCAAAGGATTCATTGGTAAGTCATTACTCTTCAATCAGAAGGTAATTGGTAGCAGG
The DNA here is from genome assembly GCA_963921515.1 of Calotriton arnoldi. Taxonomy (NCBI): domain Eukaryota; kingdom Metazoa; phylum Chordata; class Amphibia; order Caudata; family Salamandridae; genus Calotriton; species Calotriton arnoldi. Next base: position 237,502 of record CAWUFW010016342.1, read on the forward strand.
GATTTTTGATAAGAGTACAACTGATAAAACCCATCGTAAGTATTAGCGTAGTGTGAATGTATGGGCCCAAGTGAGTATATGGGGTATGAATGCTGTTTGCTAATATCGCGCTGGATCAGTTTTCTGGTAGCAGAGGATGGTTACTCTTTGTTAATTGGGTAATGAGAATTTTTATTTTTATTTTTATGAACTAACATTCCGCTTATTTTGAGTTTTTGTTTTATGTTGTCTAGAATTCCCCGGGGTAAAAAGAATAGCGGGTGGCAAGTGGAAGCCATACTGCAGTGAGGTTATCTGTCAGGCAGAAATAGTACTGAGAAGTTAAGCAGGACTTTCAGTACTCGTTAGGGACTCTATGCGTGTGAGTAATAGCAAAAAGGGTACGCTGATGAAAATTTGATGTTATATCACCTAGAAAGGGTAACATTGAAGAAGTAACAGGTATTTCTGGAGCTTGTGTGAAGAGTAAGCGGAAGGGTTTTACTCGTAGTGTATGTTTTAGTAAACGGAAAAGTTTTACTAAGTGTGAGAAGAAACTATCTTTTTCGAATTTAGAAGAAACTGGCACGATAGCGAATGTTTTATGTTGTTACTGAAATTTAATTAAGATTTATAGAGAAAATAAGTTTGCGTACATTTTTGTAAAGGGAAGGTCAGTTGCCGGAGAGGGAGCTGACGTCACAAAATGCCGCGCTGTGGTAGGTTGAAACAGCGGGTGTGGAGAGACTCTTGTAAAGGAGGGGTCAGTAGTCAGGAGTAGTACTGACGTCACAGGTGCCGCGCTGGGATTGGTTAAACCAGCAAGGACAGAGAAGAGCAGATTGTAAAGGAGGGGTTGACAGAGAAACGTCACCAAAAGGCCGCGCAAGGATTGGCTCGGAAATAAAAGATAGCAGACATTTGATTGGTCGAGATTTTAGAAGCAAAATTCTTAGTGGATAAGGATTGCATGATAAAACGCGATCCGACTTTAACAGGAATTCGTCAGGATAGGAGATATTTAGGCTTTGCAGAATATAATTTTATACATCGGTACTTACCCAAGATGTACGGAGAAAGGAGAAAAATGTCATTCTTACAAAAGATTAAGAATTATTTTAAAAAGGACAAACCAATCAAAACTAGAGAAGGAATTATCATTCCACCAGCTAAAACGCCCGCATCATTCATGATGATGGAGAGAGGTTATCATACTTGTGTATGGATGGAGAATTGGATAGAATACACCAAAAATGATGGAGTATTAGCATTTCCCGAGAATGGTACCTTCAATGGAAGAATTCTTCAAAATTTGAGATTGAGGATGAATGACCTAGAACCCAGACCTAGATTAACTCAGTACGAAGCTCTAGAGGAATGGGAAACCGAGGCATTTGAGCGTGACCGACCTCGGAGAAATAGGAGTTATCCAGGATTTTTCCCCAGATACTTACATGAGTCTAGGGACGGTCAGATGAAACAATGGAGAAGGGCAATGGTTACAGAAGGATTATATCCATTGTTCTCAGCTGAGGAGAAATTAGGAAGTAAGTGCACAGAAAAGACAAAACATTTAATGAGAAATGAGGAGTCAGAAGACGAATTTATGGAGGAAATGTTAAGAAACGCCCCACCATATCAGGAGGGGACAAGTGGATGCGCCCCAAGTGCACCACCAACAACTCCATTAGTGCCACAGGTAATGCATGAGTTCACCCCGAGTAGAATACTTCATGACAAAGAGAAAGAAGCCCTAGAAAAGACTAGAACAGAATTAATACAGAAAATAACTCAGATAAAAGTACATCCTGATTCGATTGACCATACCTGTAACGATTGGTCCAGTAGTTCCATTATATGGTACTCAGGGAAATTGTCCTCCACCAATACTTGCACCTACTCCTGTGAGTAATCTCAGACCTGAAGCTCCAGTTATAATTGAGGATCAATTTAGTGACTCTGAATCAACAATATCACTCATGGATTTACCTATTCGAGGTACTGTAAATAGCACTCCCAGAAAAGATGTACCTGGATGTTCAAAGGATGTAAGTTTAATAACTTCATCAGGAGCAAAAAGTGCCACCATAGAAACACCTGAAGATCTAGAAAGATGGGTACAAGGGTCAGTTAAACAGTGCACACCTCTGAAAATAATGGACATTCATAAATTAAAAGTTGAATTAGAAGAAATAATAGCGGGAAATGTAGGACTAGAACGCTTAAATACATATGATGAAGAAGAATTATTGTTCCTGTGCAGGAGTATCACCAGAAATGTAAGTTTATTTCATGAAAAATTGTCTAATTTAGCACTACAGATGGGAATAGAAATAGGGAGATCAAAAGTACTACAGAAACCCTATAGAGCAGAATTTTCAGATAAAGATTTAGAAAATATGAATGCCTCTGGGAAAAGACTACAAATAAGAGAATTAATGTTAGTTTTACAAAAATGGGGAGACCTAGATAAATGGAGAACTAGGTGGGTCAAGAAAAAGGAAGAGGCACGAACAAGTAGAACAGCATCTGAATATGTGATGAAGGAAGCAGGGAAAGCAGATCAAATGTATCCAATGCGAGAAGTTGCGGGAGGAGGATATGTACATGTCCCATGGAGTAGACAAGATATTTTGTCATTTACGAATTACTTTCCAAAGTTGAGAGAAAAACCTATTGAATGGTACAAGCAGGTTGACAGGTTTGTGAAGGTGTCAAAGGTATTGTTGAAGGATTTGGATGGGTTGTTTGACATAGTGGTACCTGCCGATTTATGGACAGATTGTAAAATCACCGTGGATTGGCCAAGTGATGAATATCCTAGAGATCCGAAAACAGGTGCCCCGTCAAATGTCGTGATGAAAAAGTATCAGCAGGTGATAACATACCTGAAAGGGAAAATACCCCCGAAAGAAACAGATTGGGTAAAAATAGATCGAACTACCCAAGAAGCTAATGAATCAGTGCATTCCTACTATGAGCGTTTATTGCAGGTATTTAAACAGTATAGTGGATTTGAGGACATTGGAGACAAAAACATGAGTCAGTTTGTGTATCGGTTTGTTTACGGTCTGAAGCCGGAGATTTGTCAGATGATTAAACAGCATATGCTGTGTTGGCAGGGAAAGCCCATAGATGAAATTCTGAAATATGCTAAATATTGTGGAGACGATATTGAGGATAGACACAAGAAATTGCAGGAAAAAGTGATGTGGGCTCAGGTGAAAATGGCAGAGAAACAGGGAATTAATTTGGAAAATCCGAGTGAAAATCAAGGAAAAGATTCTGGAACAAGTGGTGATACTGGGAATGGTGGAAAATTTAGAGGACGAATGAGTAGAGAAGAAGCTAAAAAGAAATTTCCTTGTCATGGATGCGGAAAATTGGGGCATTGGAAGGACGAATGTAAAAAGATTCGGAATAATAATGGCCCAAATCAAAATTTCAATCCAGAGACGCAGAATGACTCACAGCAGGGTGTAAATCCTCAGAGTCAGTTGCCAACTGCACCTATTCAGGGTAATGTAAGCAGAGCAAAGCATGGTAAAGACATCGGATATCAGGGAGGAAGTGGTAAGAATGATTATATGACATCACAATTTCTTTTGCAGGACGATTTCTGTCGATTCAGTCCATGACGGTGCCTAGGAGAGGGGGAGAAGGAGGGCGTACTTGGCGCATCCGTACAGGTAGATCAGTCTGGTCCATATGTTGAAGGGAATGTGAAAGGTAATGATATTACTTTCCTTTTGGACACTGGTGCTACCAGGTCTACTGTGAGATCAGCAGACATCCCAGACCTTCCTCTCTCTGGTGAAGATATCCAAGTAGTAGGGGTAGCTAATCAAAGAATTAGAACACCTCTTACCGAACCAATGGAAGTTAAAATAGGAAACTTTAGAGAAATGCATCAATTTGTAGTGTGTGATTCTAGTCCAGTGAACTTATTAGGTAGGGATCTGTTGTGCAAAATGAATTGTACAATTTTCTGCACACCGGATGGTGTGGCAGTTCAGACACCGGATGAAGACCATGTATATAAAATTATGATTGCAAAACAAGGCACAGAAGTAGACGAGATGTTTTCATTAATAACAAGAGATGAGTTGCCAGAAGAATTAAAGGGTACAGTAAACCCCATAGTATGGGATTTCACCGGAAAAGAAGTAGGACTTATGGCTAAAATAGATCCAGTTCAAATTACTGTGAAAGAGAGGGCGTGGCTTAGCAGCCGTCGAGAATGGCCGCAGCCTGAACGAGCTCCTTCCTTCCCAGCGCTTATCCTGTGCTATCTTGGGCCATCCACCAAAAATTATACATTGAAGCGTGAGTGCTCCACCCCCGGACCCCCTGGGCGACTCTGGGGCTCCTGGTGAAGAGTGCTTCTGGATACAGAGCGTGGTAGTCCGTGTCCTCTGGCCGAGGCGGGGACTGCGCACTGTGGGCCCGGAGGCCGCTGGCGAGGTGCTCCCGGCGCAGACGGAGTAAAAACGGGGGGGCCCGAGGCGGCAAAAAAAACGGAATCGGCCTGACAAAGCGGACAGAGAAGGGAAAGCCCCGGCGTGGGCCATTCTGCCGGGGGCCCCGGCTCTGAGGCCTGAACAACGAGCCGTGCTGTGCGTGCATCGGCGGACTGGAGGTGAGGAGGCTTGGGGGCCCATGAGGGGGTACGGAGTCGCAGCCGATGCGTCGGAAGTCCCAACTAACTGAGCTGGCTGAACGTGGACGCTGAAACGGGTGGTGAAGGCACGTGGCAGGGTAATCTGACGTGGCCCAGTGGACGCGACAGGGGCAAATCGAGGTCCCGGCCTGAGGCCTGTGAGTGGAGGAGGCCTCGCCCGGGCCTCTGACTTTTACTGGAGGGGCGGTCCCCGGAAAGACCTACTGCCTGCTGGTGCCCGGAGGAGGAAAGAAGGCAGAAGCCTCCGTCCTAGAGAAGGGCTGCCCGACTGCCCTGCTGTACCTGCGACCCGGGGGGGCACAAGGGTAGATGAAAACTGGGCGAGACACTGGCCCCTGAGCAAGTATTTTACACTGCGGCCGAGACTGGTTGGGCCTTTCAAAGACGACCGGGAAAAAGGGCCCTGTGGAGGACACCTGACGTGGGGGCGGGGCAGGAGTGGCCACGAGTGAGAGACTCTGGAGGTGCAGACCTGGAGCAGATGCGGTACACGCTGAGGTACCAATTGCAAGGGGCGTCCTGGATGGAGGGAGAGTGACCCTAAAAAGATTCCCTATATCTGAACCGGAGAGGTGCAGAAGACGCAAGCCCTTTCTGTGTGACCACGGGAGCGGCAAAGTGTGTATTGCAGGGCTGCTACTGAGGTGGGGAGAAGCCCCAATCTGCCTGAAGGAAGACGACCTATCCGAGCGCAGGTGTGGGGGCCGGGGGAGCGTTTTGTCACTCCACATATATAGAGGAGGAAAAGGGTTGGACGCCGTCACTCATACACTAGTGAATGTTGAGCTCAGGTGGCGTGGACAGTGGTCGAGGACGACGCGTGCAAGTGGCAGTGGTCTGCTTGGAGTAACACGTGTGTTGAGGGTCGAGGTAAAGCAGCGGTTGCGCCCGAAACATTCAGTGCGGGCTTGGTCCATCTCGCCACAGGGTTGCCCTTGCGGGGCCACCTGGTGCTCTCACCCGGTGGACGATCAGGAGGTGTGCAGCATGGCGACGGGGGGGAGAGGTCCCAAGGCCAGCACCCAAAAGCAGCTAGCGAAATTCGCATGGTCCAAAAATGGTGAAAGAGGTGAATCGCCGCAAGCGGAGAAGGAAGGAGGGGCAGCCGCCTCTACAAAAGACCCGGAGCCGACTCTCCACGATGTCATGGCGGCAATAAATGGTGTGCGTGCGTCAGTAGACACCGTCACCGTGGAGGTTTCCCTAATCAGAGCCGACCTCAAAAAGATGGATGAGAAGGTCAAAGAGCTCAAGATAGTAACAAGTGCCCTGCAGACAGATACTTCGGAACTTCAAATGCAAATGCTTGAAATGCAGAAGAAGCAGGACAGAATGTCGCAACAGCTTGATGATTACGAAGGCCGGGCCCGACGCAATAACATTCGTATCCTAGGGGTTCCGGAGAAAACGGAGGGGCCGGCTGCTGACCTGTACGTGGAAGATCTCATAACGACACACCTTAAACCTAAGACCTTGTCCAGCTATTTCTCTATTGAACGAGCCCACAGGGTACCAGGGGGTAGACCGAGACCAGGCGCGCCCCGAGGCCCCTTATTGCTCGGGTGTTCAACTTTCGAGATAGAGACACTATCCTGCAGACGGCACGTTCGAATCCCCCTGAAGATAGATAACTATGAAGTGGCTTTCTTTCCTGATTTTACGGCCAAGGTTCAAGCTCAACGTCGCAGCTTTCAGGCGGTGAAGAAGGAACTGCGAGATCGGGAGGTGAAATATGCGATGCTCTTTCCTGCGCGGCTGAGAGTGGAATCCGAGGGCAAGTCGTGGTTCTTTGACTCACCAGAGGCAGTCTGGGAATGGATGGAAGGTTGGAGTACAGTGGGAAGCCACAGGAGAGATCGACCTGGGGGCCGTGGCCAGCACAGAGGGGTCCGCACGGAGGGGATGGACTCTGGCTCTGCAGAAACGGACAGTCAGCTGCAGAAGCAGGACTGATGAACTGGGGCTATGAGACTGGAGAGTCCTGGAGCGGCTGGAAGTGCAAGTAGGGGGACTGGGGGAGGGGTGGAAATACCCATCATTATGTGACAGTGTAACTGAGTGGACCTAAAGTACAGATACAGGCTGATGGGCTTCATTGAAGTGATCTGAAAGGAATAAGATATCATTAAGTGTGGATGGCTAAGAGACAAGTCAATTGTGATGTGTACCTGCGGGAAGGGGAATCAGTTTACCCCGTGCATTTTTGCATTTCGGGGGGAGAGAGGCACTCTGCCATGTTTGGGGGTGGGTAGTTTTAAATCCACGGGCAGGGGGCAGGGAGGGGGATGGGAGTTGAGGGGGTCGGGATGGGGGGATGGGGGAGGGGGGTGTTCCAGAGTCCTTTATTGTTTGGCCGCAATACAAAGTGGGTGTGTGATCCTCAGGCATGAGGTGGACACGCTGACACGTAAGCGCTTCTGTGACACGTCAACCTATCAATGTAATGTGTGGCCATGCAGCAACTTTCAGGCTAGCTTCGAAAATGGCGGACATAGGTGGGAAAGTGTTACTTTTATCGGTGGGATGAGTCAGGATTTATTTGTTATAATGCAGACCTGTCAGATAGTAGATGAAACCGTGCTATATGATGGGGGTGATAGGGAATCAGTGCTCTCTGTCCTGTCCTGGAATGTCCGCGGATTGGGGGATAAAATAAAGAGAGGGACTGTCCAACAATATCTGAAGAGACAGTCCCCGGATCTTGTTCTACTGCAAGAAACCCACTTAGTGGGAAACAAAAGCAGGGCTCTTAACAGGTGGGGATACCGGCTCCTGGTGCATGCCGATTATACCACTGGCTCCAGGGGAACGTGTATTCTGATTAAAAAAGGCATACCCTTGATAGTGCACAAGACGTGGACCGACCCGGGGGGACGGTTTGCTGTGGCCGAAGCCCAGTGGGAAGGAAGGGCCCTTAATATAGTTTCTGTTTATCTGCCACCGGCATTGGGTAGAGCTGCCTTAGCGGATCTGGGCAAAGTATTGACAAGACTCCCTGACGGCACCTTGATAATGGGCGGAGACTACAATATGACAATGGATGATACGGTTGACAGATACCCGCAGAGACAGGGGGCCAGACCAAACGAACTTATGGCGGAGTTCACCACGGCTATGGGCCTCTCAGATGTGGGGCGGGAGATGCAAGCAGCGGATTCCAAATATACGTACTTTTCAAGTGTGTATGGTAGTCTTTCCCGAATTGATTATTTTCTAACATATACGGCCTCTATAGGCAATTTTAGGCTTCCCCGGACGCTACCCAGAGGTATCTCGGATCACTCCCCTGTTGGGGTAGAATTTACTTACGGGGATCGACAGTTGAGACATACTATAGTGATTAACCCGTGGCTGTTGAAAATACCTGATATCAAGGAAGAGCTCTGTGTGCAAACGGGAAATGTTTTCACCGAGAATCTGGGATCGGTGGACTCGGCCCAAACGATATGGGAAGCATATAAGGTGGTCCTAAAGGGGTATGCTCTCTTACTGAAAACGAAATATATTGCAAATAGGCGCAAGCTCCTAGTCCAATTAGAGGAGGAGCTTCGTGGACTTGAGGCGGAACATGCACGTACTCCCTCAGAAGATACACTACATAGTTTGATGCTGAAACAAGAGGAGTATAGACTTAAGGCGCGTGAACACATGATGGCTAAGCTTGGGGCCGCCCAACACAGGTTGTACGAGCTGGGAGATAGGGCGGGGAAGACATTAGCTTGGCTGGAAAGGAGAGAACAGGGGACGAGGTGGGTGCCCCGCCTAATATTGTCTAGTGGAGAGGTGCTTTGTCATCCCAAGGATATAGCGGAAGCATTTGCAGGCTACTTTGAAGGGGTATATTCTCCCTCCACTAGGTATACGGCAGAGGACTCGCGCCAGCTCTTGGAAGAAAGTGACATTCCGACTCTCTCGAAGCTGGACAGGGATGCGCTGGAGGAAGATCTGACAAACGGAGAAATCCAGAAAGCTATTGGCCAAATTAAGTCGGGAAGGCGATGGGGCCAAATGGCACCCCCGTTGAGTTCCTTAAGGTTATGGCCTCTCAGGTTGTCCCACATCTGCGAGCAATGTATGAGGAAAGTTGTGAGAAGGGTGTCTTGCCAGTAGACCAGCGTCTGGCTAGTATAGTTGTTATTCATAAAGCAGGAAAGCCTGTGGAAGATTGTAGCTCGTACAGGCCCATCTCGCTGATAAATGTAGAGGCGAAGATCTTAGCCAAAGTACTTGCCACACGCCTAGGAACTGTAATTTCCTCCTTAGTGCACCCAGATCAATCTGGCTTCATGCCCAGGAGAAATACGGCTCTTAATATACGCCGATTGCACAATGTGATGGCCCGACGGGAATTTTTGAGAGAAGATGCTGCTATATTGTCCTTGGATGCCTCAATGGCATTCGATTCGATTGAGTGGCCATACCTCTTCGAAGTGCTGGTGAGGGTTGGGTCCTAAATTTATAAGCTGGGTGAAGCTGCTATATACCGACATCCAGGGGCAGGTGAGAGTCAACAACTACACGTCACATACGTTTACGCTACGAAGGGGCACCAGACAGGGATGTCCACTGTCCCCGATGCTGTTCTCCCTGATGTTGGAGCCCCTCGCGGCATGGATCCGCCGGGATGTGAGGGTGCGAGGTCTTAGATGGTCGTTGGAGTGTGAGGACAGAATATCCCTATATGCGGACGACATCTTGCTTTACCTGGCCTCCCCATACGAGTCTATACACACTGTTCTGAATATCTTCACAAACTTTGGGAAATACTCAGGATATGCAATAAACTGGAATAAATCTGTATTGTTTGTTTTACATGGGAAAACTCCCCGTCTCCCAAGAGACTGTGTGTTAGTGGTAGCGGAAGAGGGCTTTAAGTATCTAGGAGTCTTCATCACGTCTGACCCAGCTCTCTTTTACAGCCGCAACCTGGCGCCCCCGTTAGCCAGACTGAGAACGGATGTTAAGCATTGGCGGTCGCTGCCTCTGTCTTTGGTGGGCCGCGCTGCTCTTTTCAAAATGCTGGCGCTCCCGCGATTCTTGTATATTCTCCAGAACGGCCCACACCGAATTCCAGACGCGTATTTCGTAGCGGTTGAAGGGGAGGTACGCACTCTGTTATGGGATGGCAAGGCCCCTAGAATTTCGTTTCAAAAGCTAACGAAGGGGTGGTATGATGGGGGTATAGCGCTGCCTGACATCAGGCTGTATTACTGGGCTTCCCAATTGGTGGTCGTAAACTCTTGGATGTATGCCCCGCCAACGGATCCGGCCTTTGCCTTAGACAGGTACCAGATGGATCGTTCGGGCTATTTGGGTGCCCTATATTCCCGCACACAGAAACAAAGCTATATTGGCCCAACACTGCACACGGTGCAAATCTGGCGTTTGGTGACTTCACGGCTGGGATGGGCGGGCGTCCTCACTCAGGCAACGCCACTATGGTATGCGCAGAAATTAGGCATGCTGTGCTATCAACCAGGATTTGACAGATGGGATGTCATTGGTATTTCGACAGTGAAAGATCTGGTTAAAAAGGGCGCAATACTCAAATTTGAGGAGCTCCAGAAGAGCTATCAGTTGGCGCCGGGAGAGGTTTTCAGATATCTGCAAATCAGGCACGCCCTGCGGGCGGCCTTCCCGAGCTGCGAAAATATACCGGACTCCTCGCCTCTGGAGGATCGCCTGCTGGATGGGCCACTGCAGTCTAAGGCGATATCTTTGACTTATAAAAAACTTAGTAATAATTTGCCAGATGCCTTCGGCAAGCTTAAGGAGCAATGGGAGGAAGACCTGGGACCGATCGATGAGGAGGATTGGCGACAGGCTCTTATGTCACCTAGAGAGGCGGCCATAGTGCTTAGATTTAGACTAATACAGCTCAGGATTCTGCATCGCTCCTATATGTCGGGGATAACGCTGGCCAAGATAGGGTCTAGGCCGGATAACCAGTGTTTGAAGGGATGTAGGCAGCCAGCGACTTTCTATCATATACTGTGGGAATGCCCGCTGGTGCGCGATCTCTGGGAGATGGCCACGAAGCATATGCAATCTGCATTCGGGAAGAAAATGCACCTGACACCCAGATTGGGTTTGCTCAATATATGGGAGGACACGGACCTGACTGACATAGAACAACAACTGGCGACGCTGGGATACACACTAGTAAAAAGGGAACTGGCGAAGGGATGGGGTGGAGTGGCACCGCCTGCGGTGTCGGTGTGGCTAAAAGAGCTTGACAGGTGCATGATAGCGGAGAAAGCGGTCTTCATAGCTAGAGGATGCCCAAAGAAGTGGGATAAGAAATGGATGAAATGGAATAAGCACAGAGGAGAGATCTGTGAATCACCCATGGTGGAATTGGACATGCGGAGAAATACGGACAGAGATGTAACTGTTTAAAGTATCTGTTGCCTCACCCTATGTAGCAGGTATGGAGATGTTTCCCAACGAAATAGCAAGTCCATAGGCCTCTCATACCCTGAGTGCAGGGTAGAATTGTCTGCACACACATCATTTGGCCTGTATTTCAAGTTGCAGGATAAAGTTTTCCTTACGTGACTCTGGTGGGAGGGGGGGTAGGGTGATCGGCAAGTTAAAGTTATGATGTTATGTGTTTTGTTGTTTTTTAACAAGACTGACCTATTTACATCCCAGTACACTACTGTATGTATCAATACAAATGTTTAGGATGTGCTAGTATCTCTTGTCAGGACGGTAGTATATCCTTGAGGAGCTGCCTCTTATATATATTTGCCTACGAAATGTAATGCTGGCCTAAAGTATAGTGCTATGTTTGCACAAATATAAATAAATAAAAACATATTAAAAAAAAAAAAAATTACTGTGAAAGAAGGTGCAATTTTCCCAAATACCAGACAGTACAAAATGAGTGCAGAAATAAAAACAGGAGTCATTGAAGAAATCAATCGAATGGTAGAACAAAACATTCTAAAAGAAGTAATGAGTAGCCCATGTAATTCACCAATCATGGGACTAAAGAAACCTAGTGGAAAATATAGGATTGTTCAGGACCTGCGTAAAATAAATAAGATTGTGGAACCATGTTGTCCCATAGTACCAAATCCTGCAGTAATTCTATACCAGATCCCTTGGAATGCAGGATGGTTCACAGTAATTGATTTATGTCAAGCGTTCTTTTCAATACCATTACATCCAGACAGCCAGTATCTTTTCTCATTTAAATTTGAGAACAAAGTCTATGTGTGGAATCGTGTTCCTCAGGCGTACACCGAAAGTCCTTCCATTTTCAACCAGATACTGAAAAAGTGCCTTGAAAAACTAGTGATGCCAGGAAGCTCAGTCTTAGTCCAATATATCGACTGACTTATTGGTGGCATCGACCACCAGAGAGGACTGTGTTGTTGATTCCATAGCATTATTAAATCTTTTGGCAGAAGAAGGGCATAAAGTCTCACCTGAAAAATTGCAATTCTGTACAACAGCTGTTAAGTATCTGGGACACCAAATTGAGAGAGGAAAAAGAAGAGTAACAGCTGAAAGGGTAAAGTTGATAAAGAAAATGCAAATGCCTGTAACCCAAAGACAGGTGAGAATGTTCCTAGGAATAGTAGGTTACTGTCGACAATGGATACCAGGATTTTCCATGTTAGCTAAGCCCTTAATTAACATGACAAAAAAGAAAGCAAAGGACCCTGTTGAGTGGGAGGATGAAAGTGTAGAAGCCTTTGTAAAACTGAGAAATGCCCTATGTTCAGCACCTGCCTTAGGCATGCCTGATTATAAAAGAGAATTTGCATTGTTCTGTCATGAGAGAGAAAATTGTGCACTTTCTGTCCTAACTCAAAGACATGGATTAGAAAGACGTCCTATAGCATATTTCTCTGCTACATTAGACCCAGTAGCAGCCACGTTGCCAGGATGCCTAAAAGCAGTGGCGGTACTTGTTTGAGTATTGAACAAAGTGAGTCAATTGTGATGGGACATCCTGTAAAGGTGTATGTTCCACATGCAGTTGTCATTCTCTTGACAAGAACCCGAACTCAGCATCTTACTCCTAGTCGGCTGACTAAATATGAAAGAATAATAATGGGTGCTGAAAATGTGAACATGGTAAGGTGTACTATAATAAATCCAGAAACCTTACTACCAAACCCATATCATGAGAGAATTAAAGATGATGAGGACGATGAACATGATTGTATACAAATTACAGAATTATGCACAAAACCACGCCCAGATATAGAGGAACAGCCTCTTAAAAAGCCAGACAGGGAGCTATTTGTTGAGGGTTCATGTCAAAGACATGAAGATGGTAAACTAACTGCTGCCTATGCGGTATGTGAATTAACTGGAATAATTGAAGCATCCTATTTACCAGGAGTCAAATCTGCACAAGTAGCCGAATTGATTGAGCTGATAAAGGCATTCAAAATTGGGAGGAATCAGAGAGTAACCATATTTACAGATAGCCAATATGGTTACGGGGTTGTGCATGATTTTGGCCAACTGTGGATGCAGAGGGATTTCATGACTTCTTCAGGATCCCCCATTAAAAATGGACAATTTGTAAGGGAATTGCTAGAAGCAATACAAGCACCAAAAGAATTGGCTGTGGTGAAATGTGCCGCACACCAGTCAGGAGATGACTGGGTGGTAGTCGGCAACAGATATGCGGATCTGGTGGCTCAACATTGTGCCAAAACCAGAATGTCAGTCAATAAGAGGGTGGAAAGAATGGGAATCAGCTGCCAACTTATGCTGTATATGCCACCTGAAACTTGGAATGACGTCAAGAAATTGCAAGATGAGGTTGATGAAAGTGAGAAGAATTTATGGATCAAAGTGCGTTGCTCCCAAAGAGGAGATGATGAAGTGTGGATCAGTGTGGATGGCAGACCAGTCATGCCAGACTGTTTACTCTCACAAATGGCTAGGATGTATCATGGAGACACACACGTAGGGAGAGATGCAATGATTAGGCTGTTCAGACAAAATTGGTACAATCCCAAATTCAGGGCTGTTGCAGAGAGTCTTTGCCAGAGATGTCTGACTTGCCAGATGCATAATCCGGGGAGGAAGACAGTAATTGGATTTGGGAAAATTGGAAAGGCAGAAGGTCCATTTATGAGACTTCAGTTTGATTTCATACAGTTACCATCATGTAGAGGGCTGAAATATGTACTAGTCATAGTGTGTCTGTTTTCAAAATGGGTGGAGGCTTACCCTACTAGGAGAAATGACAGCATTACAGTTGCAAAACTGTTGTTACGTGAGCTCATACCTAGGTTTGGTTTCCCAGTAACTTTGGAATCAGATAGAGGAAAACATTTTAACAGTGAAGTGATCCAAATAATCTGTGAAGCATTTCAAATCAAACAGAAACTGCATTGTGCATATCGCCCAGAGGCTTCTGGAGTGGTTGAACAATTGAATGGCACTATAAAGTCAAGATTGGGAAAAATGTGTGCATCAACATCATTAGAGTGGCCAGATGCATTGTCACTTGTTCTAATGGGACTCAGAAGTATACCTGACAGAACCACAGGATTGAGCCCACATGAAATAATGATGGGAAGAGCAATGAGACAAACACATGTTCCCACAAACAAACTGGTGAATATATCTGATGATATGGTTCTAGACTATTGCAAAGGATTGGCTGACCTAGTGCGTTCTATCTCTCATCAGGTTGGAGAAGACGCAGTTTCCAGGCAGCTTGAACAAGAACATGATCTGAATCCTGGTGACTGGGTGGTAGTGAAGAATCACACCAGAGAAACGTGTCTATCACCTAGATGGGGCAGACCGTGTCAAGTCATACTGACAACGAATACAGCAGTGAAGTGTGCCGGATTTCCTAATTGGATTCACGTAAGCCACACCAAAAGAGTGCCAGATCCTGAAGAAGAAAATCCTCAGACAGCATCAATCACTGAGGAAGCTGAAGGTTGCCCAGCGGAGGAATCTCAGGCTCGAAATTCAAGAGAAGCTGAAGAAGAACAACCGAGCACAAGTCAGGATTGGATACCAGTGGTAGAAGTTCCTGAAATATACCACAGAACAAGAAGTCAAGCGAAATTGGAAGAAATTGAAGAAGATCAGATAGGTGAAGAAGAAGCAGCGCAGGTACAAGAAGAAAAGACAATAAGAGAACCTGAGCAAGGTCAGATAGGGAAAGAAAATTGGACTCAAAACAGTGAAAACCTAATAGACTTTGAACAGGGACAGACAGATCTAGAAGAATCCGGTCAGGCTGCAGAAGTACACAGTGCAATAAGCCCTGATCAGAACAAGTTAGATCAAGAAGAGTACACAGAAGAAGAAAACGTTGAAAATCATGAACTTGAAGAAATAAATAAAGAACAAGGT
The DNA here is from genome assembly GCA_963921515.1 of Calotriton arnoldi. Lineage (NCBI taxonomy): Eukaryota > Metazoa > Chordata > Amphibia > Caudata > Salamandridae > Calotriton > Calotriton arnoldi. The sequence goes on from CAWUFW010016342.1 coordinate 252,512, forward strand.
CAATTATTGGAAACTCACAGTGGAGCGGTTACAAAGAAACCAATCAGACCTGAAAAAGAGCAAACAGAAGAAAAAGTGATCGAAGAAAACAAAGCAGTACTAAGCAGTGAAATTACCGAGATCTCTGAAAACGAAAATAAAGAAACATTGCCAACAAAGAAAACAAGAAAAGGAGATCATTGGCCGAGTGTCATTAAAAGAGTAAAGTACCACATAACAACCAGAAGTAAAGATCCAGATCAAGTACCTGAAGTAACAAGTCAAACTGATCAAAAGAAAAAGTCAGAGAAAAGAAAAAGCAAAAGACTGAAACTTGTGAATAACAAATTCAAGGGTCCTGACTGGACTTATATCATTCTTGAAGATTTTGAAAGCTCAGAGTCAAGTGACAGTGGTGGCGAAGGAACAAGTGCAGAACTAACGTACGAAGAAGAAACAAGACCACCCTGACTAAGCAAAAGAATAAGCTAAAGAAAAGAAGAAGAGATAAGAAGAGCAATCTTCCTTGTCGAAAAATGCCTGACGATAGAGTTACTAGGAGACCAAAACCGAAGTGTTGTAGAAGATGCTGTGCAATATGCATATGCAGTCTAGTGATGGTGCTTATAGTATGGTTAGTCCTGATTGTAGCAGTTCCTTACCTTATGATAATAGATAAGAAGATTAATAATGAAACTAAAGGGAGGACAGCAAACATGAAGGGCAATAGAGTAGAACTAATGGCAGAAGATGAGGCAGAAATTCATCATGAAATAGCTGATAACAACACTAGTTTGAATGTTTTCACAAAGTTATTATTTCAATATGTAGATACCATGGAAGTTAGTAATTGTTACGTCTGTATGAAGTTACCCGAATCAGTAGCAGAAGGTCAAACATATCACCATTTACCCCTGACATATGGCATATCATGTTGTGTTTTGTCTAGTTTATTTTATAAAACAGGGAAACTTCAGTATTATTATTCAAACTTAGATGTGATATTTTCTGAGGTTCCGATTCGCAAAAATATGAACCCAGTGCTTAGTAGTCAAGACGCACAGTTTATGGGAGAATTTTTCTTAACAATGAAATCGATAGATATAACACATGCACATAGACACAATCTAACATGTTCTTTACTAGAAGAAGAAAAGATATTTTTGAATTTAGTAGAAGATAGAAGACAAGATTTTCAAAAGAAAGCTTCTGAGCATAAGGCTCATTTGCCACCTTGGGCGGAGAAAGAAGGGAGTTATACACCTGGCAAAGCTCAAGCTGCTATGGCTCTGGATTTCGTAAAGACAGGGAAAATTTGTCTTCATAGGTTAAAGACTGATTATAACAATGTTTTCATAGGTACCAGTGAATGTGAACATAATTTTTTAATTCTTGGAGGTTGGGGACTCAAAGGAGGAACAGATTCAGTTTTTCCTGGAATCTATTATGTGTGTGGGAATAAGGCTTACTTTAGGCTTCCTGCACGGTGGTATGGAAGTTGTTATTTTGGAATAGTATTTCCAAAAATATACCACGTAAAAAGAAACACTGGGAGCAATGAAAACAATAGCGAATTTATACGTAGTAAAAGAGCTAGCTTTTCAGAAATTGTAGGTGATATATTTGGTGCATTAATACCTTCAGTGGGAATAATTCTGAACTCAAGGAAAATATGTAAATTGTCTACAGTAGTTGATCGTTTATCAACGGATACTGCTGGAGGTTTTCTAATGATTAATGCGGAAATGGTCGCGATTAGATCTATGGTGATGCAAAATCGACTTGCTCTTGATATTATATTGGCAAAAGAGGGAGGAGTCTGTAAATTATTGAAGACCAAACATTGTTGCACTTATATTCCTGATAAGAGTGCAGAGATTGGAACGTATATACAGAATATAACAAAACTTGAGAAGGAACTTAAACCACTGGAAGTTGATAGTGTATGGGAAAGATTGACAAATAGTATCTCGTCAATTGGAACCTGGTTTGCTAATGTAGGAAAAGGACTTATAGGTCAAATATTAGTACCCTTAGGAGGGATAACAATAATAATATTGGCAATAACAATATGGTGCAAATGCTGTAGAAAGAATGGAACATATAAAGTGACAGGAAAGGGAAAGAAGAGAAAACTAGATGAAATAGAACTTGAAGAATGGAGAAGTGAATTATACAAAAAGTTGAAAGGGGATGTGAAAAACAGAAAATGTAAAAATGAGAATGAAACGAATTGCTAGAAGTTGGCATCTGATTGAGGGTAGTGTTTTTGATGGCTCAGAAACGCCATCAGAGAGGGGATTGATGGAGCAAGGTTTCATAAATGAAACTTGCTTGTACGCAATCCTCCTCATAGTATTAATTTATTAAATTTGTATTGTTAATACTAACCTTTGCATACACTACACAAAGGGGAAAGAAGCTTGCATATGTGTTTTACTAATGAATAACGCTTGTCTGTAATCCAAAATGGCCGCTAAAGCGCGGGAACCTCACTGCGCATGTCACAACCTGATCACATGGTGTGATGTCTTTCTTTGCTTGGTGGGAAACTTCTGCTTCTGCGCAGTATGCATTAAAATGGCTGCTTGATGTTTTCACATGCTTCAGCTTGCTCTCATGTCATTATTAAATTGTCGTTTTCTTAACGCTACTAATGCAGGACAGTATTATAATTAATTGGGAATAGAGTAGGAAAAGGGGGCATACAGTGAAACATTTTATTTATGATTTTAATATTTTCTTCTTGCACTTTTATTAGTTCGTAAACTTGGGCCTGGGTTGGTGACATGTAACTCGAGAGAAGATGATTCTGCGCATGTATCCTGTGTGCCTGCCAAGTGAAGTCAACTTGGACGTCTTCCAAGGCCATGACCCATTGGCCGAAGATGCTGTACTCTATGTTTCCTGTGGACAAAATGATACTTTTCCCCTGTAAAATGTATAACATTTGTCGTGAGACGGGTGGGAAATAAAGCGAATGTATTAATTTGAAGGGGTGGGAACATAAAGACAATAGGCTTTACAATTTAGGCCAAATCGATGTAGTGCGAGAATCCACCCCTGTCCCTGTCCAATCAGAAGTAGTGGCCCAATATTTTAGCAACATTAAGGGAGGTACATGGGCGTAGAAGGGTATAATAGAATATAGCATTAGTAATTAGTTAGAACAGATGATCCCAAAGTCCGAGGAAGGAGATGCTGCAGAGAACAGGCGTCCATGCTGTTAGAGCTGACTCTCAGAACACACAGAAGAGCTCCAGACTGCCATGCTGATCGGTTGCTGACTGAATCCCTGTCCTGAAAAGGTCCTGAGGAGGGGGCGGAGGAGTCCATTAGAAGGAAAGCACGGGAGAATCGAGGAGAAGTCGAGTATCAGAGAGGGGAACGACGCAGGCATCGTTGTCGAGAGGTCACCGGTCCTGTTCTGATCCTGGAAGAAGTCTTTGCTCTTCATCCTTCCTGGGTCCTATTCTTTCCGACTCCTTGGCTAAGGGGTTTTGGTTCTCGCACTTAGGTAAATATAATGCAACCTTTAGTTGCGCTGCTATCTCTATCCTCTCCCTTTCTATAAACACCGTCATTGATTAGCAATAATCATTTCTATGCTTAATCTTGGGTATTTCGATTAAGTACCATGTGGCTCTGTATTTTACTCTGCTAAAACTTTAGATAAACATTTTAAAACTTCCTGACTCAGTGGTTATTTCAGGATTATGTACTATATTGAATGTCACTCATTTTAAATTTCCCAATTAGCAAAGGATTCATTGGTAAGTCATTACTCTTCAATCAGAAGGTAATTGGTAGCAGGGATTTTTGATAAGAGTAACAACTGATAAAACCCAGCGTAAGTATTAGCGTAGTGTGAATGTATGGGCCCAAGTGAGTATATGGGGTATGAATACTGTTTGCTAATATCGCGCTGGATCAGCACTCCCATTACTGGTGCACTTGGGGTAACCTTACTGGTTGCTTCTTGATACGGCGGTGGATTTTTAATTAAAATATCCTCTAACAACTCGTCATCTGATTCACCATATCCTGCTGTATTCAAGTGTTTCGTTTTCTCCTTACACTTTCCTCCAGACTGTTCCTCAACCATTAACACTGGATATAAACCTTCTGATACCATAGCTCTCCTCCATTGTTTCATCTGCCCTTCGCGTGTCTCATGCAAGTGTCTCGGAAAGAATCCTCTATATCTCCCACCTCTGCATTTTCTCGTTCATATGACTCAGTCTCCCATTCTTCCAAAGCCTCATATTGCGTTAACCTAGGCCTAGGTTCTAAATCATTCATTTTCAATCTCAAATTCTGAAGAATCCTTCCATTAAATGTACCATCTTTAGGAAATGCTAACACTCCATCATCCTTCGTATATTCTATCCAGTTTTCCAACCATACACAAGTATGATATTCTCTTTCCATCATCATAAATGATGCTGGTGTTTTCGGTGGCGGAATAGGAATTCCCTCTCTAGTCAACACAGGCTTTTCCTTTACAAAGAAATTCTTAATTTTCTTTATAAATGACATTTTTCTTTTCTCTCCATACATCCTTGAGGAACGATGTATAAAATTGTATTCTGCAAACCCTTGAAATCTTCTTCCTGTACGCCTTGTACCAACAGTCAAATCAAAATCCCTCATACACTTTCTCTCTCCACCAATCCCAACGCGACTTCTAGCTAGTTATCCAATTATAGCAGGCTCACGTTCTTGATCTGACCAATGCCAGCGCGGCCTTTTTCTGACGTCAGTTCTGCTCCTTTCTACTGACCCCTCCTTTACAAGGCTGCTCCTATCACACGCCCGTTGTTTCTACCAATCCCAGCGCGGCTCACTGTGACGTCAGTATTACTCCTCTCTACTGACCCCTCCTTTACAAGGCTGCTCCTGTCACACGCCCGCTGTTTCTACCAATCCCAGCCCGGCTCACTGTGACGTCAGTATAACTCCAGCAACTGACCCTCCCTTCACAAGGTAATACGGAAACTTATTTCTAAAAATTTTCTTTAAAATTCTTTGTTATTAACAACATAAAAACATTCGCTACTCTGTCTGTTCCACTAAATCAAATGATAGTTTATTTCTTTTTACTGCGAGTAAAACCTTCCGCTTACTCTTCATATAAGCTCCAGAGAACCTGCTACTCCTCCGGTGTCACCCGTTTTGGGAAATTCGAGACCAAAGTTTCACCAGCGAACTCCTTTTGCTGTCAATCAAGCTTGGAAGAACCGGCTACTCCTTCAGGGTTACCCTTTCTAGGTGATATAACGCCTAAAGTTTCACTAGCGAACTCTTTGCCATCAATCACTCTCACTTTTACACAGAAAATAGTCCCTACTTTAACACCGCCAGCCCTACGTAGCTTTTCAGTGTTATTCCAACAGACGAGTAACCTCACTGCAGTGTGGTTTCTATCGCTACCCGCTATTCATTCCCCGGGAATTTTCAGACAACATAAAACAAAACGCTAACTCTTTTTGTTAAACATAAATCAATAATCAATAATCTATACTTATCACCAAACTAGTCAATAATAACCATAACTCTGCTACCAGAAAACTGATCCAGCGGTGTACTATCAACAGATACTCCACTACCATATACTCACCTGGGCCCATATAACTTCTCACACTAAATACCAAGTAGACCGCTGGAGCTTGTAGTTTATAAATTTCATGTCTCAGGAATAGTTATATTTCTTGTTCTAACTAAACCTTTCACTGATCAACAAGTTCTTTCCTCTAGTCGACGGACCATTAGTTGGAACTAGTTGATGGTGATAATTAATGTAACTATTTAAACATTCTATAATAAAATAATCACAGACTCGGGAAGTTTTAAAATCTTTATCTAAATTAATGGAATGTGAACCATCTCAAAACTTCAGTACAAACACCCTCATTCGCAAGAGTGTCAATTCAATCAAAACCCAATAAGTAATAACAATTCAGATTCACACAATAACTTATGCTCAGAAAGGAGAGGACAGAGAGAGAAGAACATCTATCAATACGATGAATTTATAGTTACCCAGAATGGTGTGAAGACCAACCCCCTGGCCAAAGGGCTGGTAGGGGTCCCCCGGGATAGATCAGGAGACAAAGACTTCAGGTCAGGAATCAGGACAGGATACTTCACCTCTCTAAATACCGACGACTGCGTCTCACCCCTCTCTGACACTCTCTTCCTCCTCGTGGTTCTTCCGCGATCTTCTTTCTAACCCAATTAAGTTAAATAGATGGTTCTGCATTCAGTTTCTTCATCAGCGTCTCACAGCATCAGCACCACCCACAGCACCGACAGTATCCCGAGCCCTGCAGCACCGACGTCTTTTTTTTTCCTCTAACTAAACTACCTCAATTATACCTTTCCATAACCATGTACCACCCATTAATGTTTCAATATCGTAAAATACTAACTCTGATTGGTCAGACGAGGGGGGGATGATCATCACACCATGCTTACATTTCACTTATTTCCTTGCACCATTGTCTTTTAACCCATCCCCTTAAACTTTATTAAATCATTTCCTTTCCCATACATCTCCAAACTTTATTAATACAAAATGTTTCAACTTCATGAATAACTCTTCTTCATATGAACTCTTCACCCTCATGTTCCCGGGGCACATCTTCTCTGGCCTTGGACTTGTGACAAATCCTTAGTCATCCTTCCTCGTTCTCTCTCTGGTGCGCATGCGTGGGGTCAAGTCAGTCAGCTCAACTCAGACAAATTTGGAAGGCCCAAATGCGCACGAATAATAAAATCAAAAGAAGAAATCTTATTCTCAAAAATAAATGATTTTACTGTATACCACCAACCTCTACTCTAACCCACTTCATTTATTATTACCCTTTCTGCATTTGCGTTAGTATAAAAACTTATTTTCTAATTTGCGAAGCAGATGCCATGCATGTGAACTTTCAAGCGGCCATTTAATATCGTTTGCGCAGGCGCAAGATTTTCCCTCCAAGCATTAGTACGTCATACTACGTAGATGCAGTAGACACATGCGCAGTAAAGATCCCTTGTTAGAGTGCGTTTTAGTCCTTCATTCATGTTGTTATGGTTAGTAAACACATATGCAAGCTTCACTGTCCCGCGTGTCTTTTCTAAAATGCGAATTATTAATTACAAACACATAGTTAGTAGTTCGTTAATAAGTTTAAACGAAAGGATTGCTTCCGAACAAGTCTCATTTACGAGTCCTTGCTCCATCACTACTATCTGTTGTTTGGCTACTAGAGACAAAATGGAAACCAAACCCTGAAATAATTGGGCATGCACATCCTCGTTGTTCACAACACTCACCCACTTGACCTTCCTTCGGTTGTTACTAACCAATAGATCACCACAAGGTGAACGTTGGATCCTATTTGCCCTATCATCATTTCCACGGAGGGTTAGGAGCAAGGGGAAGTGATTCTTCTCATATCTAGGCATAACATCCATATCAACAATATTTTCCCAGGATCGAAGCTCCACAAGGAAATAATTGATTTCTCTGGTGAGAATTCCTTTTAAAGGTGGGACACTTCTCTTTATCAGATTTAGTTCTGCCTTTGCAGGACCTCAGATGACACACATACAAAGATCCAGCCTTTGCAAAGCTGCCTTTGGAAGAGACAATAGGCAAGGACCTTACCTTGGGCAGATACCCCAATATTGGTCTTTCTCTTCTGATATTTTGCTTTGGCGTTCAGAAGGTTCAAAACACACATTAAAATACCCAGCCACAATCACAACTGCGTCCTCCTTTATCTTGGTAGTAATATAATCTCTCAGAATGTGAAAAACAGAGGAATCTACTGTTTAGGGAACACACCCACAATACATAATAAAAATAATTTTGTTTTTGCATTTTTCCAAAAAGAGACCTCAAGACCTAGCAGATCAGGGAAGTCAATAGATAGCTGGCTAACATGACACCCCAGGGAAATCCTTACTGAAGTGGATAGACCACCAGAGGGTCTACCTGATCTGGACTTGTGGGCTGGCACATGAAATGTCTTGAAACCTTGGCTGTGGTAGGGTTCAATCTCCCAGGTTTCTTGAAACAATTATATTGGTCATCTCTATAAAATCCCCCCAATCCTCCTGAGCATGCTTTGTAACCCTGCAATATTCCAGACCATATTAAAATCTTTTGTGGAAGTGGTCTTGGGTGAAGCTTGCGAATCCATAGGAAAATGGGAGGATTCATTGAGCATAAAACACGAAGAATCTCTGGGAGAATGTGCATACACTTCTGCATCCTTGGGACAAAACAAATCATCACAATCCTCCTGAGAATAGGCAAGAACAGAACATGGGCTGCCAATTGAAGCCTGGGTAGGAGGAGGGTTTTGACTAGAGCTGTTAGACGTGATGGCAGTCCCTAAGCTATCCAGTCAATCCACTCGAGCAAGGGAAGAAAATGTTTGAGATAGCTCCACTGTCTCCAGAGAAGGGATTCTGGTTTTAAAGTGAATCAAGGCGTTTGTGGGGATCAGTGCTCTCACCTGTAGGGACAATAGGCCATTCACAATTAAGGGATGAGAAAACTCCAGCTTGATGCAGTCTAAGGTATCTGAAAGAGGAAGCCGACTGGCCCTAACTATTTCGGAGTGAATTACACTATAATACTTCCTCGCATCCCTGATCCAGTGGGTCACCTTGTTTGTCAGGGAGACCTTATCTTCCCTAACAGAGGGATGTAACTTAGGACACCAGTCATATAGATTGCCCTGGTATAAGAAAAAATACTGTGGTTATAATTTTTTCAGTGAATAAATAGCTGGACATGCCTCAGTAAAGGGAACAAGTTTCTGGGCTGCAATTGGAATCGGAAGGGGATATGGGCGTGAATGGACTAGGTTGAACAAAGGACCACTCATTCTCCCCTTGGGGGCATATTTTGCATGATTAAGGTGTTGATCTAGACCAAATGGGGCTTCAGCTCTTGCCCGCTGACAGAGGGGGTGGGAATTTCTGGGCAGGTGCCCCCAAATAGGATGAAGAACCTGCTGTAGCCATGCTGTAGCCCCTATGAGGCAGCACGTTAGGTGGACAATCTAAATTTGAATTATCCCCCAACTATCAAAAGGCTTGTAACCCTCTTTCGGGCCTAATGGCGGAGGCCCCGTGTGCTGAACTTTCGATAGGGATTGTATCTTGGTCCTTAGGGCAGTGACTTGTGCCTCTCAAAGAATTAATAACTACCCATAATTCTCTGATCTGGGCACTAGTGTCATCTGCCTCTGTGGTCCGATTGGCAGGGACATCGGGTGCACATTGATCTTTTATAGGTAAATCACAGCGGGCCAGGGGGTAAAAAAGATTTTGGTGATTACACTATTATGGACTAACTTTAACGTCAACCTCTCTCTCTCCTTTGCTTTAGAATGAATAGATATTGAAAAATTCGATTGACTGGCCTTGTCTTAAATAATGGAGCAACTTGTAGCTTTTTCAAATGAACACCAGGATTACAAAGCATATAAGGATCTAAAATGTGGTCCAGATTGTCAATATCTTGCAGGGCGCTAGTATGTGAGGAACAATTATAATGATGCAATCAGGACACAGGATTTCATTGAATGTATGTAAGACCAAGAGGTGTTTATTAAGTCACCTCACCCATCGAGAACTAGGGGTGACTGCAGGAGCAACCACCGCCCAGCTCCTCAGGTGAGTAAAACGTTCTCAAGTCTATATTCCAATCCCACATTCCATGGCCCATACAATGTGCCTGGAACAGGATGCCACACTTCTCCTCTCTTTGATTAAAACATACACTAACAGATTGTCCTGGTAGCACTTCACACCCTTCATTCTTTTTAGGGCTGTTGCCATCACCCTCTGAAAAACAGAGGCAGTGGACACCAGTCCAAAAGGCATGTGTCTAAACTTAAACACACCCATATTTGTGATAAACTTTGTAAGTTCCTGGTGGGGAAGGTCAAGAGGTACTGGAAGATTTGCCGGAGCTGAGTAATGAAGAACAAAAAGACCTCAGAAAATATGAGATTTGCGTTTTGAAGCTTGATATGCACTATTTGCTGTGCATTAGCACAATTCTTGAGCATTATCATTTTGGTCTCAGAGGGCAGGGTAACGATGAAACAATAGAAGAATTTGTAACTTTGCTCAGTAAGTTAGCTGCTACCTGCAAGTTTGGGGGGTTCACAGAAGAGAGGATGAGGGATCAATTAGTATAATGTTTTAGGAAGGACGCAGTACTTCACTGAATGTATGTAAGACGAAGAGGTGTTTATTAAGGCACCTCACCCATCGAGAACTAGGGGCAACTGCTGAAGCAACCGCCGACCAGTTCCTCAGGTGAGTAGAACATTCTAAAATCTATATTCCAACCCCACATTTCATGGCCCATACAATGTGCCTGGAACAGGATGCCACAACAATCTAGAATTGTTTTCCCTGTAGGTTCACCAGCAGGTTTACCAGAACATTTCCTTTTCCCCATAGCTATGAACAACAAGTATTAAACAGATAAAACAACCAGGCTGTAATGGACTGGGCTATCAGTATGTAAGAAACAGGGCCGTGAAGGGATAGCGGCCTCCCCAGCAAATGTCACATACAATGAGCCAGGCCACAAGATAAGAAAGGGGCCACACAAGCAACATAACAAACAACAAAAAAAAGCTGCAAGGTTTTTAGCCGTCGCAGTAAAGCAAATCAGTCTAACAGGAATCACTGGCATTAGAGTCATAAACAGGTGAGTCCCAGCCAAAGGAATAACAATACAAATGTCCACAAAAGTTAAATGTTCATGGAGAATCAGTAATGTCGGATATTATCCCTAGGATGCCAGAGTTCAACCACAGAGCCAAGGGGGGTGGCCCGCCCACGACTCTTTCTGGCGAAGGACGGGCCCACCCTTGGCCCAGGCTTTGCCCGGACGCGGCCCACGCAGCAGGACGCGGTGATGCACTTGAGCCAGGTCAGGTGCAGTGAGTTCGCATGGGCCACCTCCTGGGGCCCTGGGAATGTTGGTAACAGTATTACCCTGCTGATACAGGTGCCAGATCTCCTGAACAGCGAGAAGTAGCGATGTGCTTTAGACCGCTTGAGTCAGGTTAGGTGCAGTGAGTTCACAGGGGCCACCTCCTGGGACTCAGGGAATGCTGGTACCAGTAGTCCCCTGCTAAAACTGGAGCCGGATCTCCAGTTAGTAACTCAAAAACTACTCTGCTGTTGCCGCTGCTGGGGGGACTACATCGCCCACAAGCCTCTGTTTCCTGTGCACTCCCAGGAGGGAGGTGCTTCCTTGATTCAAGCGCTTAAAAGCGGCCGGCTCCATCGCGGCGCGGACGCTCTGCTGTTGCCGCTGCTGGGGGACTACATCGCCCACAAGCCTCTGTTTCCTGTGCACTCCCAGGAGGGAGGTGCTTCCTTGATTCAAGCGCTTAAAGCGGCCGGCTCCATAGCGGCGCGGGACGCTCTGCTGTTGCCGCTGCTGGGGGACTACATCGCCCACAAGCCTCTGTTTCCTGTGCACTCCCAGGAGGGAGGTGCTTCCTTGATTCAAGCGCTTAAAAGCGGCCGGCTCCATCGCGGCGCGGGACGCTCTGCTGTTGGCGCTGCTGGGGGGACTACATCGCCCACAAGCCTCTGTTTCCTGTGCACTCCCAGGAGGGAGGTGCTTCCTTGATTCAAGCGCTTAAAAGATGCCGGCTCCATCACGGCGCGGGACGCTCTGCTGTTGCCGCTGCTGGGGGGACTACATCGCCCACAAGCCTCTGTTTCCTGTGCACTCCCAGGAGGGAGGTGCTTCCTTGATTCAAGCGCTTAAAAGCGGCCGGCTCCATCGCGGCGCGGGACGCTCTGCTGTTGCCGCTGCTGGGGGGACTACATCGCCCACAAGCCTCTGTTTCCTGTGCACTCCCAGGAGGGAGGTGCTTCCTTGATTCAAGCGCTTAAAAGCGGCCGGCTCCATCACGGCGCGGGACGCTCTGCTGTTGCCGCTGCTGGGGGGACTACATCGCCCACAAGCCTCTGTTTCCTGTGCACTCCCGGGAGGGAGGTGCTTCCTTGATTCAAGCGCTTAAAAGCGGCCGGCTCCATCGCGGCGCGGGACGCTCTGCTGTTGCCGCTGCTGGGGGGACTACATCGCCCACAAGCCTCTGTTTCCTGTGCACTCTTAGGAGGGAGGTGCTTCCTTGATTCAAGCGCTTAAAAGCGGCCGGCTCCATCGCGGCGCGGGTCGCGCGTGGGCGGAGCCCGGGCAAAGCCCGGGCCAAGGGCGGGCCCGTCCTTGCCCGTCATTGCCAGGAAGAGGCAGGGCAGGGCCACCCCTCTGACGCTGTCTCCAAATCTTCACGGTGAACAAGGTATTGACCATTCTTGTTGGCTATCTGTGTAAGCCACTGGCGCACGCTTTCAGAGGGCATTTGTGCGTTACCGATTCCAAAGTTTAGTGACTGATCAAGCCCTGCCGAGCATTTCCCTGCAGGAGACATTTTGTATTACGTAGGATTGTGGTCCTTGTCGGCCAAGGATAGACCTATCCCTAGGTGTGTTAATTGTGTGCTTAAATTATAACTAGTGTTGTTAATTTGTTACCCACTTACACCTTGACATGGGTAAAAGGAAGGAGATGGAAGCTATAGGGGGAGGGAAAGTGGGCAAGCGTAAGAAAGTCAAGAGGACGGATAAACCCACAGAGTCTATGAAAAATAACTGTGTTATGACACGTATTGACAATATTATTAGCGATTGCGAGGAGATCCTCTCTGCTCCCGTAGGTACCAAGTGTGGATCATTGGGAGTTCATACGGCCGGCCCTCCCGACTCCCCCCAGCCAGTTAAATCCATCCCAGATATGTTTAAGAAGCACACACACAAAAGAAGCTCATCTCAAACCCAGGTTCAGGAAACTGAGTCAGAGCAGATAGCCTTGCTACAATCACCACAATTGTTAATGTCGCCAAACGCTCTTAATTCCGCCGACCACTATGGGGGTTTTGAGATTGAGTGTAACAATCGTTTTGGTCCGCTGACTGATATTGAGGAGCCCAACGGCCCCAAAGATCTTGAGGTACACACAGATCTGACAGATGCAAGTAAGACTTCCAACAGGGAGGCCCCAAATAAAGAATGTGGTTGCTTACACTTTGGTTACCAATTAAACGGCTTAAGGGCACATATTGACTTGCTGACTGAACTTGTTAGTTCTCTGAAAACCCTAGTAGGTTTCACAGATATAGTCCAGTCAGCGGGGCTCAATGTGGATCCTGGAAACCTTAAATAAGCGTTACTAGGTCGACCCATCGATAGTGTTCCACCCTCCACTATTCTGGGGGGCACAGGCCTTACTAATGCTCCTCTAGTGGGTATAAAATCAACTATATCTACACTGACCGAGTCAATCACAGATAGAGCATCTCCTGGTAATTGTCAAGAATCAAGGTCTGCCGGTCACAGTCGTGTAAGTCCTAGACAGCATCATACTATTCTCAACGCACCAAGGATCCAAAATACTCCGCTGTTCATAGGTTCGAATCCTTTAATTTCACATCCAAGCAGTTCCTTAAAAGCTAAAGTCTTTCTAATTAATGTTCCTAAAATATCATCTGATTATCCCTATGAAAAAGAGCAGGATTTGATAAACAAATGCATTCACTGGTTGCGACATATGAGGAATTGCCGATCAGTTATTAGAGAAGACATACTTTCTGCATAAAGATATACGGAACATGGTTCTAGTACAGATTATGTATGTCTTTGGTTAACTACTACAGATTTAGCAGATAACTTAGTATCCTTTGATCTTAGAACTTCATACATGGCTGTATCTAACATAAGAATTAAATATACTCCCCCAGCATTACAAAGTAGGATCGTTACCCAGGGCCAAGTTCCCATAACTAAGGAGGGCTCTGTTTTGGATAAGGTCGACTGACGTCAAAAGGTTGGGCCTAGGTCAATGCAGTATGAGGCAGTACCAGCTATGAGGGGGGAACCCATTGATTTTCAAACAGTGCAGACTCCCGTCATGGTGGACGACAGCATTACCATCGATCTTAGCCCAACCAACAGGCCGCTACTATTAGCTTCCTGGAATATAGCGGGATTAAATTCAAAGATAGCGTCAGCGGACTGGTTATCTTTTATTGGGGACCGGGATATTTGGGTCTTTCAGGAAACCTGGTCAGTAAATCCAATATTCCGCCCGGGGTACTTAAATTTCTTTAAACCAGCTATAGCCGGCAACAAGGGAAGGCCATCGGGAGGGCTCACTATATGGGTCAGGCAACATCTAGGCTATAAGGTCGAGGAAATCTATATTGACAGCCCTGACATCCTGGCCATTATCATTCAACCAAGCCAGGGATCTGGTATATTAGTCATCAATATTTACGCCAGAGGTATGGTTGGAGGAAAACTTTCTAGTACAGTTTCCCTGCTAGAGATCTTCTTAGAGAAACAGAGAGGGAACTATAATCTGGTGGTAGCTGGAGACTTCAACTGTACCTTTGAACCCCTTCTCCATGACGAGAATGACACTGGTAATGAAGAGGATGCCCAGTGGGGTATTCCTCCACTAAACCTGCCGCCAATAAAAAAGTGGACCGAGGCAGTTCTCCAACTGAATAGCCTGTGCTTGGAGAGGGGTATCAGGGCAGCAAACGGGAGGACAATATCGGATGGCAATGGATCCCACACATACTCCAATGGGAAAAGTAGTAGCAGGATTGACTACTGTCTTATCAATGTGGAGATGTGGTCATGTGTCATTGATTTGAAGGTCCAGGAAAGAATTGAGAGTGATCACAATCCACTCCTCCTAAGTTTACAGGTACCGGGGATAGCCCCAGAGCCTCAGATAATTGAAACTTCAACAGCAGATGTCTTTCTCGAGAATGATATGAGAAGGGTGAAGTGGGCAACAGTTCTAGGGAATGACAAATCACTAAAGGATATGAAAATCGCAGTAGAACGTACTCTTCAGACCTTTTCGGATTTAGAAACCCAGGATGATATTAATGCAGTGATTTTGCAGACACACGAAGATTTGTTTACAGAGCTTAAAAGCTTTTTTACCAAGGTATGCAAACCAAGGAATCCGGTCAGTTCTAATCCTGCCAACTGGTATAATAAGGACTGTAGAGTGGCATATCGTAAACTAATGCAAGCATTAAAATCAAAATCTAGGGAAAATGTAAAATTAGCTAGAGCTAACTATAAGAAAATCCAACTCAAAGCCAAGCAAGAGCTAGACGAAAAACATTGGGAGGAACTTTTGCTGGCAATCAGAGAAAAAAGGATGCAGAATTTTTGGCAGCTGATGAAGTGGGGTAGTGGGGAGCGCAGACAAGTCCCGGTAAATTATGTAGCACCAGACCAGTGGATCTCCCACTACCAAGCTCAATTTGCTGCCGCTACAGACAGTTCCTCTCAAGGTTTATTTTTAAAGTCAGAGCAAACTGTAAGCTTTGGTTTAGATGAGGTTGAAAGAGCTCTAGACGCGATACCCAAAGGACGAGCGCCAGGCCTGGATTGTATCCCGGCTGACCTGTTCAGGTATGATAGAGAAAATTGGTCAAAATATATTCACATAATCGCGAATGCGATCGCGAGTGGGGCCCCAATCCCAGACTCATGGCGTGGTGCGGAAATTATTCCAATATATAAAAAGGGTGATCGCATGTGTCCGAGCAATTACAGGCCTATTAGCCTGATTGACTCATTACAGAAGATAATGGCCAGGCTTGTGCTTAGTAGGATCCAATCTTGGATCAGTGAAGCAGATGTTTTGTCACACCTCCAGGCTGGTTTTCGTCAAAAAGTGAGCACCATAGACCAAGTTTTCAGATTCACGATGATCTATTGGCGTTGGGTGGTGTTAGCAGAGGGTACCCTTTACGCGGCCTTTATAGATCTCAGATCGGTGTTCGATTTGGTGCCGCGCAATAAGTTATGGGAGGTATTAAAAGCTCTTGGGATGCCAGTCGAACTTCTAGCACTAGTTGTTAGGCTACACGAATCCAACTTTGCGCAGGTACGATGGGGGTCGCAGGGCCAGGTCACTAATAGGTTTGCAGTATTAAAAGGAGTCCGGCAAGGGTGTGTTTTGGCCCCTACACTTTTTTCTTTGTTCATTGATAGGGTTGTACACTATTTTTTGTCACACCCAACCGATGCCCCCTCTCTTGCGGGTGCTAAGATACCGCTCCTTATGTTTGCAGATGACACTCTTATTCTATCCAAGACGCAATCGGGCCTGCAGAGTGCATTGAATAGATTTGAGTCATTCTGCAGGGATCATGAGCTGGTAGTTAATGTGGACAAAACCAAGTACATGATTTTCCATAAATCTAAACTGGTCCAAGGAAGGGTATTTATGAATAAGGTCCAGCTGGAACAATCAGATGTGTTCACATATTTGGGAGTGACATTGAGCAAAAAGTTAAATTGGAAACCCCAGATAGATCTGATGACTTTAAAGCATGTCCAATTAGCAGGCGCTTTATTAAAAGAACACAGACTATCCAAAACTAAACCAGTAAGTCCAGCTATAGCAATCTATAATGCTAAGATTGGGGCCTCCATTCTCTATGGTGCGGAGCTATGGGGCTTTGAAAATGTTTCCTCACTAAATGTAGCCCAGAATAAGTTTTTGAGAACTTTAACAGGCCTTCCCCAATCTACTCCTCTTAAACCACTTTTTACTGATTTGGGTTGTAGCACCCTTGAGGATCAGGCTCGATTCAGGCCAGTCGCATATTGGAGAAGGATCTGGACTACCCCAGAGTTGGCACATTATGTAGAAGCCTTGAAGGATGTAAAACGGGCTAACACATCGAGTAGCATTATATGGCTACAAAAAATTAAGCATACTTTGGTGGAAATGGGGTATAGACATCTATGGGACAATCCAGAAAGTAATTCATTTCCATCTAAACAATCATACAAGGAAGCTTACTGGGTCATGGTGAAATCAAAATCCTTGTTATGTACCACTAACACTTCTCTCTCTGGTGCCTTCATGGAACATAAACAAGACCCAAGTCTTGAGTTTTATTGGGATCTTATATTAAAGCCCTTAGATAGAAAATTGTACCACCAATTTAGGGTTGGTACACTCCCGATAAAATCTTTTATGCAAAACTGGCAAAGCCCACCCAACATCAGATGCGAATCTTGTAATATGTATGACGAAACAGTTCCCCACATCCTGTTTATGTGTCCAGCTTACAAGCGTCCTAGGGACAGATGGCTGAGGCCAATATGTTCAAACATGGGCACAAGATCATGTAGTGATGCATATCGTATCTTGAAAACAAACACATATGCTACTATAGTTGTGGCTATGGCCACATTTTTGAGCTGGATGTGGGGAATTCGAGCTAAGTGTCTGAAGTAGTGAGGAATTTTGAGGGCATTGTTCATGATTAATGAGAGGTAAAATATACACTGAACAGACTATTGGTTTTATTATTTATTATCGTATGTAGATAGGTATATTAGCAAATACAGTATGGTTAGGCAGAGCCCCTATGTATAGGATTTTATGATATTGTCTGAATTTAACCTGTATAACCGACTGTCGCAATATAATTGTTTTTATTGCTTTTAGTTATATACATAGTATGACTTTTATGGCATTTTTTTTAAGCTATAGTGGCTCTTATAAATTGTTGCACACTCATATGAATT
The DNA here is from genome assembly GCA_963921515.1 of Calotriton arnoldi. Lineage (NCBI taxonomy): Eukaryota > Metazoa > Chordata > Amphibia > Caudata > Salamandridae > Calotriton > Calotriton arnoldi. The sequence continues at coordinate 270,167 of CAWUFW010016342.1, forward strand.
TTATAAAGTTATCTAAGGGTTCCGTAAAGTTTTGTATTATAAAATGATCAGTTATCATTTGTTTTTAATTTTGATACTAGGAAGACTAAGTGTATATATATATATTTTTTTTTTTTATCGAATTCCCTCATTTTTTTTACGTTTAGTTTTAATGGTTTTGTCTTTCATGTTTTGTGTCGCTTTTATGACTCTTTGTCGAAATAAAGCTTGATTGATTGATTGAACTCAAAAACTACCTGCAAATGACACGAGAAAGGTGTATTTGGGGCAATAATGAACCCTGTGAGACTCACATGACTATTTAGTGGGTTCCAAACCTCTTTTCACCATGAATAGACACACTCAAGAATTCATAGTAGGAAAATATTTTTAAAACTTTATTAAAAATAACGTGTATAGTTGTCAATATAAACATAAACAAAATAGTGGCAATGGAGGCAATTAATAAACAAAATATTAAGAAGTGCATAACTGTAACAATATTTCTGAGTTTTGCTGCATAGAAAATATATAATTCAGCCTTTGTTCTCCAGGCTCTCACTTCTCGCACCCAGCTTAGCTGTCTTTGTACCGAAAGGAGCCTGCTTTGTTGCTAATGCTGTCTCTGCACTCAGCAAGCTGTTGAGTCCACAGCCAGCAGATAAGGTCAGGCTGGTCCCCCCAGGGAGCCTGTCTATGGCCTTCACGAAAGATGTTTACTGCTCTGCATATATCAAATCTTCCAGGATATGAAGATTGTCTCTAACTAATATTTGTCTGTATCATGTTTGAATATACTTTTCTGATTATTTTGAAAAGGGAAGGCTTCACAAAGAATATTCTCAAATGCAAGATTTTTTTTGATAAAGTTTTTATAGAATTTTGGCCATTAAATATGTCAGAGAAGAACATATGGCACACATACAGTATTGTATAGGATAAAGTATCATGACCAAAAAAGACAATAACCCTCAAGCAGTACATCACATAGAGCGAAAGCAATGACCAATAATACATGTCAATAGCAGTCTCAAACAAATTGACCCTTGTTTCTGGGAACAACCCCTGGCTTCAAAGACCACACACTCCACTTGCGCACACCAATCCACAACCCAACTTCACCCCGTGAGAGTCAGTGGAGTAGGAGACAGCCATCATGTAGCAATATCACGTTTCACGACTTAAAGGGCCGTGCCCAGGAATGATATTTCAGCCCTCGTACCTCCGGATCTTTCAAGCACCCCATGGAGAATCAACAGGTGGGAAGGCGGGACTTCCTACCCAAGGACATCTGACAAATCTCGGGTTACCTTGGCTCAATAATGATGTATCACTGGACAGGACCAGACCATATGGTAAAAGTCTGCTGAGCCAATTCCACAATGAGGACATGCGGAGGTAGGGCGAAGGCCTGCGCGGCACAGGCGGGCTGGGGAGAGATAAGCTAAATAAAGATAGTATGTCTGCACCAGTCTTAGCCGCGAGGTGATAGTAATTTCATGAGGGGCCATCAGGGCGTCCCGCCAATCCTCCTCCTCCATGGGTCTCACCCAGCACTCCCAACAGGTTATAAGGTGGTCTAGCGAACCAGGGGAATTAATTACAAGGGTATGATAAATCTGAGAGATTCCTCTGCGGCACAAATTACCCATGAGAAGCTTAGCTTCCAGAGGATTACATTCTGGGAGGGCTTCAGTCGACTGGATGTGAGCATGGAGAGCGTGTCTGAGGTGGAGGTATTTGTAGAATTGGGTGGTATGTGCAAGAGTATACGTCTGTTGAAGGTCCTGGAAGGAGCGTATATGTGAACCCGACCTCACATCTCCCAGTTGTGTGATACCAATAAGGTCCCAAGATCGAAAGCCACGGAGCACTGCCACTTCCCCCAGCCAGGTGCAGTGCCAAAGAGGGGGTTGGAGTGTAAGTCTAGCTTCCCATTGTACATGCTGGAGTGCGGCTCTCCATGCAGGAACACCATTCTTGTTACTAAAGGTATGGAGTTAGAAAGTGGGGAGCCATAGAGCATGGCCTGCAAGTGAGCGAAGGCCAACAATGAGAGCTCTAGGCGGTAGGCGGGATCCGACCATCACTCATTAAGCAAACAGTGGATAACAAGAAAGTGGGAGGAGAAATAGTAAAGGGAAAGGCTAAACATCTCCAAGCCACCATCAAAGGGACCTTGTTGACAGTGTATGAAGGCCAGACACGGCCTTGCTCCACGCCACAGGAATGTTCTCGCAGATCCATCTAGTTAGCAAAACCATGCCCGAGACAACTAAAGTGGTAAGTTCTGAAAAATATAAAGAAAGCGCGTAAGGATCACCATTGTATATAATGCGATACATCCGATGGCGTTAGGAGAAAGTGTTTGCCATCTAACGAGGTCCGATTTAGCATTTCGAACCAAAGGTTGAAGATTAAGGGGACAGGTACATTCCGGATGTAAAGCAACCCATACGCCCAGATATTTCAAACTAAGCCAACAGAGAGGTATACACATCTGCCAGTTAAAGCAGTCTCTGGCTAAATCTAAAGGTACCAGCACAGATTTAGAGGGGTTCATCCTCCAGCCTGAGGCTACTTCAAAGTGTTTAATCAATTGAAGACATCCAGGGCCACTTACAGCCGGGTTCGCGAGGTATAAGAGAACGTCATCTGTGTATAACGGCTTGCAGTTCTCATGACCCACACCCCAAATTCATCCAGAGTACCGGGGATCTGTAAGGATAAGTTGGGCCAAAGGCTCTATTGTCAAGGCAAAAAGGAATGGGGCAGCTCTGCCTGGTCCCTCGTTCTATAGGGAAGATGGCAGAAAGGACCCCGTGGACTCCACTAGAGCAGTGGGGTTAGAGTATAGGACATGGACCATATTGCGAAATCGAGATCCAAAGCCAGGACGGGCCAATACCAATTGAAAATAATTTCAGTCCACTGTATTGAACACCTTCTCAAAGTCAATTTGGAGCAAGGCCAAATCCTGGGGCAATCAATGACGGTGGGCCAGGGCCATGTGAAGCCAGCGGCTACAATGCCTTGTGTTCCGGGATGGCATAAAACCGCACTGGTCCGGTGGCACCAACCTAGTCAAGACTTGCTTGAGCCTATTTGCCGATACCGTGGCAAACATTTTGACCTCACAGTTGAGGAGTGAAATTAGACGATAGTTGGTGCAAGACGTAAAAGGAGGTTGCGACTTAGGTATCATTTCCATAGTGGCCGAGTCTAGCTCTAAAGGAAAGGAGCCGAAGTGATAGACCTCTGTATACAAGGACAAGAGATAGGGGAGAAGAGTTTCTTGAAATATGACGTAGTATTCTGTGGGAAATCTGTCGGGCCAGGGGTTTTCCCAGACGCCAGACCGGACAATGTGTCACCGATCTTGTCCAACGTGAAGGGTTCGTCAAGTAATCGCCATCCAGAGGGGCTAGGCTAAATCCTATTAACTCTGGAAACATGTCGAACTGAAGATGAGTTTTAATAGTTGTCCTTATGTGTACTTTTGTATTTCTAGTTGGATGAAAAATAATACATTCAGTTTTATGTATAGTTCTGTGGATAGTAACTTTATTTTATAATAAATGTTATGACCCCCAAGATATTATTGTGAATCTAATGCATAGACCAGATGGGTTCCTGGCTTACTTAGGTTGAGGAGTGCAGGGCCCTAGAGTTCTGCAATAATCCAAAATGTTTGTTCGTGCATAGAATAGGTACTAGTGGCACTTGCCAAGCATCATTTTACCGAAAATATGTGCCACACCCCATTCATGGAGGCACAGGGCAGACAGTGTCTTGTGGGCCCCAAACGTGGGCAATGAGGCAGTTTGTTACTGGTGTCCTGTGGTCCGTCCTACTATGGCTCTGCAAACTGAGTCAAGTACAACCCTTTCTGCACTTGACACTCAGAGTAGCTTGGGTAAGCAATCACAGACTTCTCAGGGAGGTAGTGTGGTGTGTACAGGCTTAGAACTGAAAAATCAATCAATAGAAATAATAACTATAGTGTTCCGGTCACTGCTTGTCTTTTGGAAAAAGAAAGTGCTTGTATTTACACAGCAGTGCTTAACACTACATACTTCAATTCTGAATACAGGGTGAAAACCCTGATTATGATTCCTTTCACCCCTTTCCCACCCAGGTGACCAGACTTAGAATCGTCATATAGGGAGCTTTGGTAAAAGCATGAATAAGACTGATTCCACACAAGTCAAATGCTCAGTAGTTCTCTGTTCACCCTTGTTCTTTCCTCCATTGTAGTGGGTAGAAAATCAGTCTTTAGTCCTCGCCCTTACCTGAGGGCTTTCACAGCAGCTCAGTCCTACTGCAGGTTGGGGCCCACAGTAAACGTATGTGGCCTCAGCTGTGCCCACCAAGCATACTGGGCGCAGCTTGCATTTTTACTGAGCACAGCTGCCTAGCCAGTCACATGCCACTTGGCAGGCTCAGATGCAGGTGCGTGGTTGCCATTGGAAGACATAGTCAGCTTCTGGGATGATCTGGAGGGACAGGCAGTCAGATGCAACCTGACCTGGATCGGTTTATACAATGAGGCAGCTGCAGCCCAAGCTGAGCCAGTACACACAGTCAGGCAGTTTTAGCCAACCGTGTGCTGTAACGCACTTTTGGACAATTGCAGTCCACATGGCACAGCAGTTTCAGCCCCAACTTGGGCCGATATATACAGAAAGGTAGATGCAGCACGCCTCGGGGAGGTGTGCAAGTGAATGGAGACTTTCACCATTTTTGCCAGGAATCATGGAGAGAGTCTGTAGGACAGGTCACTCCTGACTTTTTCTCTCACAGCACTGCTGCTTTCTCTGTAAGTTTCCCAGGCCAAGAACATGGTGGGTTTCTCCTCCTGAACAGTCTTTCCCCTTGCAGGGCCAGACAGACTTGTTCGCCCTCTGAGCAGGCAGGCAGGGTTCCAAGCCCTAGGCATACCCTCGGCTCCAATCGCAGACCCTCTTCTCTGGTACCTCTGGGATACTGTCTGCCAAGCAGACACAGACCTGGTTAGTCAGCAGTTGCATGCCTTCCTTGGTCTTGGGACAAAGTGAGGTGGTTTGGGACATTCTTCTAAACACAAGCACATTTTCAAGCCAGGGGAAATGGATCCACTGTCTCAAACGTATGAACAGATTAGGGGTGGTTCTCCTTCAAGTGTCTTTCTTAGGCTACTCTCAATAGGGAGGGGAGATTCTCCGCATTAAAGTCTTTGCTGTGGATCGCTTGGTTCTGTGGTTGAGATCCCTGTCAAGTTTTGAAAAGAGGAAGAAAGATAAAAAGTATATATACAACGGGGCCAATTAAGAAGGCCGTTTGGTGAGTCTCATGATGAATAATGTAACCACTATATCCATAGAATAAACCCATGAGGGAAGAATGTGAAGAGGTTTATTTGCAATTGATTTATTCGCAATGGTGCTGTTATGAGTGATAGCTTAAATATACAGTTGAAGTGAGTAGCTTAATGGATAGTTTCATTGTTTTAAAAGTATATATATTATATCTGAATAATAGTTGAATACACCTAGTTTGAAAGTGTAAGCCTTAGATAAGTAAAAGTGGGCTATGATTGTATATGGGTGAACCTCAAAATAGGAGTGATGTTAGTGCCACGGTGTTTACATAGATGGAATAATGATGAATTTTAAACTGTGTCACTATGTTATTATATTGAAAAATCCTTGTGTTTAAGAATTTTTCATTTGTATAAATGTTGTATGAATATGTTTTAGGTAATGAATATGGATGGACACTCGATAATTGTAGTATTTGTATATTCCATATACAGGTGCCAGTGAAAAATATTGTTAAAAGAGAGATATAGTTGTGGTCTTGAAGAAAGTGGTCTGAATTTGTTGGATACCACCGAGAAGAGTCAACGCATACATGAGGCTAAATTTGTGGAACATGCCGGCACACTAGATGACAATTCTGTATTGATCATGTGCCTGTAGTGATTATTTGCTAAAACTAGCTGATGAATTAACGATAAAGTGTATAGTCTTGTTTGTTCTCTCTTCTTTATTTGTGGTGTGTATTTTTAATTATGGTGAACAGTTTAATAATGATTTAAGGAATATGTTTTTATCTTTCTCATGAATTGCATTTTATACATATGAATTACAAGATTATATTTGATGTGTCTTGATCTTTTATGAAAAATATATTTATATTAAATATTTGACACAGTCAGTAATCCTGTGGCACTATATTTGATTGTGGAGGTTGTTTGTATGAGTTGTGATTGAGTTTATGATTGTACGTTATTTGAAACTTTAGTGAATGTGACCTATGGTGAGGTTGGACGCCAAAGGGAATAGTTTTGGTTTTACAGTTTAATACGGTGCCCTGTCCCTTTGGTCAAAGGGGCCACTCTCAAACTATTCTTTGGTTACAGTACACAGCCTTTATGTCTGAGCAGGTAGCACTGGTGATACATGTTTACTTTAAAGCAAAATGTGGCCCAGGATTAGGTTTTCTAGACCCTCTGAGCACAGTGCAGGCTTCAAAATGTCAACTTGCCAACATAAGATAGGAAACCAGGTCTATAGTAACTCAATTCGATTTAGATACTTTACTCCGTTCATCGACCATTAAAGTAGCAGGTCAATAATTCAATGCAAATACATCACAACTTATTCAATCATTAAAAATAATTCATTAAAAAATTAAGCTTACAAAATAGCAGCACAAGTGTAATAAAAGCAATAAAACCATACAGTACAATATTAAAAAGTAATATCTAGATCTAAAAGGCCCAGGGCCCGTATAATAACTGGCAAGGACTGGGCTGAAACTAGAGGGACTAGAGTAGTTGAGATTTTACACTGTATTGGCCAGATACTCCCTAAATATTTGGCAATAGAAAAAACAATAGCTGAGGACATATCTGCTCTACAAATTCTCAGGGCTACCCTGTACTGGCCAACACTTCGAGAACGGCATAGAGGAACAATCCAGCACTTGCGTTACTTGTGATAATTGGGACAAAAACACAGTAAATGGTCATCTGTTTCTTCGTCACCTCTGGATGCAGGACAAATTTTGCTACCTCCATGACTTCCGTTCCAATTTACAGTAAATGTAGCAAGAGGGAGTGTGCCCAACCTGAACCTTAAGTAGAGGGCTTTTGTAAATGGGGGATCAAAGTCATCCATGTAATTCTCAAAAAACAAGATTGGCTTGACTCTAAAAAACATTCAGTCATCTGCCTCAAATCTTACTGTTTGGAGAATTTAATGTTGCCTCCTCAAGCTCCCAATAAGTGAACTTCAGCTTTTTTATTACAGATGGTGCAACTGCATCTGGATCCAACCAATACTCATGCAGGTTCATGGCATAAAAAGACTGTTTTACATATTCCAACAATAGTAACTTTACCCCACCCTGGGTCCTATCCCATACATTTCTTAGGGCCATCCTGTAATGTACCAACTCAGGGGTGGACCAAACTCGCAGCCAATATAAAATTGGTTTCAAATGGGCTATGGGGACTATGGACAGAATGCCTAGATCTTGTTTAAAATCTAGTGGAGAGCTTTGGGGGAGTTTAAGTGCTGCTCTCAAAAATGTGTTCTTGACAACTTCCAAAGCTTTTAGGTTTCCATAGCCCCAGAGTTCTACTCCGTAGACTGCGGCTGCCACAGCTTTGGCCCTCCAGACTTCAAGAAGGGGGGAAATTGGGTGGAGCGAGGTCTTGTTTGCAAATTTTAAAATAGTGGCCGCCCTGTGCTTTACTATAAGTGTATTTTTGTGACATGGTTAACCCATGTGTTGGCACTGGATAAACGAATGCCAAAGTAATCAAAATCTAGCACTTTCTCTAACTCCTCCCCTTCCAATGTTAGTGCCCCCCTGAAATTTCTATTCGGGTGGATAGCCATAAACTTTGCTTTGTTTGCATTAATTACCAGGCCATGATCCAGACAAAAGGAGTTAAACATATTCAGAAGGGTCTCAAGGCCTTTGGGGATTCTGGATACGGACAAAGTATGATCTGTAAACAACAAAGCTGGTATTTTAGTTCCCCCAAGAACCGGGAAGTCATTGTCTCAGCCCAGTATGTATAAAATGCAGCCATTAATGAACAACAAAAACAATGTGGGAGCAAGTACGCTTTCTTGACTGACTACCTTGTCTACCCTGAAGGGGGTCAGTGATTTCCACATTTGGCCCCCATCAGACTTTTGTTAAACTATCACAATGGAGCGGATGATTATGTCAAGAAGAGGACCGGGAAGTCCTAGGCCTCAGAGTGTGCGCCATAACTTATCTCTAGGGACCATATCGAATGCCGCCTTAAGATTGAAAAAAGCGACATAAAGACTACCCCTTTTAAGGTCAACGTCTTTCCACCTTGTTAATTGGAACCTGAAAACTTGGTCAACCGTACTGGTTTTGGGGTGAAATCCGGCCTGAAACTGAGTCATAATGTCATTTCTGTCAGTCCAGGAAAGTAGCTGATTGAGCAAGAGCTTACAAAAGATTTTTTGGTTGGAATCGATGAGACTGACTGGCCAGTAGTTCGCTGGGTCTGACTTTGAACCTTTCTTCAATATAGGAATGATCTCCGCACCTTTCTATGAGGAAGGTATATCTGCGCACGCCATAAACGCAAGTGAAGGAAGGTGCCTATATGACCGGTTCAGAAGTGGAAAGGTCCACCAAAATTCAATCTTACACAGGGGCCTTTCCAGACTGCTGCAAGCTAATGGCTAGATTACTTCTGCCACAGTAAAAAACCTTTCGACTTGGGGGGAATCTGATTTAGAGGAAATCAGACAAGATGTAATAGCCAGCATAGAGCCAGGCTTGTCAGAAGTCTCAGAATAAAGGTAAGATGGAGAGCTACTAGATAGAGATTTAAAATGGTTCACCCAATCTTGCGGAAGAATAAAGGGTTCAGGCTACATCCTATTTGTCTTTGCACCATGTGATATTACATGCTAAAAGGTGGACTGGTTCCCTGAGCATACCGCAGTCAGAATATTGCTACAGATTTCTGTATCCCAAGAGGATTTTGCATGTTTTAAAGATATTTTGTAGTCAGCTCTAGCAGACTGGATGTCTTGTGAAAGCCATCCTTTGAGAGCACTAAGGAGATTACTCTTGGCTACCCTACAGGTATAGACCTCGTAAGATCTGCCACCTGGGAGGGGTTCTTATTTGAAGATGGTTTGGTGGAAAATCATAGTTTTATTTCCTTGAGCCATTTAATATGGGCATTCAAGATCTTATCTGGTACTCTCTGTGGTTTGGCTATTAGGGACAATATGGAAACCAAACCCTTAAATAATTGGGCATGCACATCCTCGTTGTTCACAGCACTCTCCCACTTGACCTTCCTCCGGTTGTTACTAATCAATAGATCACCACAAGGTGAATGTTGGAGCCTATTTGCCCTATCAGCCTTTCCACGGAGGATAAGGAGCAAGGGGAAGTGATTGTACTCATATCTAGGCAGAACTTCCATATCAACAATATTTTCCCAGGATCAAAGATCCACAAGGAAATAATCGATTTCTCTGGTGGACATTCCTTTTAAAGGTGTGACACCTCTCTTTATAAGATTTAGTTCTGCTGTTGAAGGACCTCAGATGACACACATACAGAGATCCAGCATTTGCAAAGCTGCCTTGGAAGAGACAATAGTCAAGGACCTTGCATTTGGGGGAATACCCCAATATTGGTCTTCCGCTTCTGATATTTTGCTTTGGAGTGCAGAAGGTTCAAACCACACATTACAATCCCCAGCTACAATCACAACTGCATCCTCTTTTATCTTGGTAGTAATATAATCACTCAGAATGTGTAAAAAAGGGGAATCTACTGTTTTGAGAACACTCCTACAATACACATTAAAAATAATTTTGTTTTTGCATTTTTCCAAAAAGAGACCTCAAGACCTAGCAGATCAGGGGAGTCAATAGATAGCTGGCTATCATGACACCCCAGGGAAATCCTTACCCAGGTGGATGGACCACCAGAGGGTCTACCGGATCTGGACTTATGGCCTGGCACATGAAATGTCTTGAAACCTTGCCTGTGGGGGGTTCAATCTCCCAGGTTTCTTGAAACAATTATATTGGTCATCTCTATAAAATCCCCCTAATCCTCCTGAGCATGCTTGCTTCGTAACACCGCAATATACCAGACCATAATAAAATCTTTTGTGGAAGTGGTCTTGGGTGAAGCTTGCGTATCCATAGGAAAATGGGAGGATTCATTGAGCATAGAACACAAAGAATCTCTGGGAGAATGTGCATACACTTCTGCATCCTTGGGACAAAATAAATCATCAAGGTCCTCCTGAGAAGGGGCTAGAACAGAACATGGGCTGCCAATTGCAGCCTGGATAGAAGGAGGGTTTTGACTAGAGCTGTTAGACATGATGGCAGTCCCTAAGCTATCCAGTCAATCCACTCGAGCAAGGGAAGAAAGTGTTTGAGATAGCTCCACTCTCTCTAGAGAAGGGATTCTGGTTTTAAACTGAATCAAGGCGTTTGTGGGGATAAGTGCTCTCACCTGTAGGAACAATAGGCCATTCACAATTAAGGGATGAGAAAACTCCAACGTGATGCAGTCTAAGGTATCTGAAAGAGGAAGCCGAGTGGCCCTAACTATATCAGAGTGAATTACACTATAACACTTCCTCTCATCCCTGATCCAGTGGGTCACCTTGTTTGTCAGGGAGACCTTATCTTCCCTAACAGAGGGATGTAACTTTGGAACACCAGTCATATAGATCGCCCTGGTATACAAAAAAATACTGTGGTTATCATTGTTTCAGTGAATAGATAGCTGGACATGCCTCAGTAAAGGGAACAAGTTTCTGGGCTGCAAATGGAATCGGAGGGGGATATGGGCGTGAATGGACTAGGTTGAACAAAGGACCACTCATTCTCCCCTTGGGGGCATATTTTGCATGATTAAGGTGTTGATCTAGACCAAAGCAAACGGGGCTTCGGCTCTTGCCTGCTGGCAGAGGGGGTGGGAATTTCTGGGCAGGTGCCCCCAAATAGGGTGAAGAACCTGCTGTAGCCATGCTGTAGCCCCTATGAGGCAGCAAGTTAAGTGAACAATCTAAATTTGAATTATCCCCCCAACTATCATAAGGCTTGTAACCCTCTTCTGGGCCTTATGGCGGAGGCCCAGGGTGCTGAACTTTCGATAGGGATTGTATCTTGCCCCTTAGGGCAGTGACTTGTGCCCTCAAAGAATTAATAACTACCCATAATTCTCTGATCTGGGCGCTAGTGTCATCTGCCTTTGGGGTCTGATTGGCAGGGACAACGGATGCACATTGATCTTTAATAGGTAAATCACAGAGGGCCAGGGAGTAAAAATGATCGAAACATACAATCGCTGGTTCTAGGGGAATTGGAGGTTTGCGTGAATTACACTATTATGGACTAACTTCAACGTGAACCTCTCTCTCCTTTGCTTTAGAATTAATAGATATTGAGGAATTCGATTTACTGGCCCTGTCTTAAATAATGGAGCAACTTGTAGCTTTTTCAAATGAACACCAAGATTATAAAGCATATCAGGACCTAAAATGTGGTCCACCTCTTCGATAAGATTGTCAATATCTTGCAGGGCGCTAGTATGTGAGGAACAATTATAATGATGCAAGAAGGACACAGAATTTCATTGAATGTATGTAAGACCAAGAGGTGTTTATTAAGTAACCTCACCCATCGAGAACTAGGGGTGATTGCAGGAGCAACCACCGCCCAGTTCCTCAGGTGAGTAAAACGTTCTCAGTTCTATATTCCAACCCCACATTCCATGGCCCATACAATGTGCCTGGGACAGGATGCCACACTTCTCCCCTCTTTGATTAAAACCTACACTAACACATCGTCCTGGTAGCACATAACACCCATGATTCTTTTTAGGACTGTTGCCATCACCCTCTGAAAAACAGAGGCAGTGGACACCAGTCCAAAAGGCATGCGTCTAAACTTAAACGCACCCATAGGTGTGATATACGTTGTAAGTTCCTGGTGGGGAAGGTCAAGAGGTACTGAAAATTTGCCGGAGCTGAGTAATGAAGAACAAACAGACCTCAGTAAATATGAGATTTGCATTTTGAAGCTTGATATGCACCATTTGCTGCGCATTAGCACAATTCTGGAGTGTTGGACTTGGCCCTGCTTGCAGGGTCATTCCTAAACATTTTGGCCTTCCCCCTAGTCTTTTTCCTGACATAAGGTTGGTGGTTTCAGGACTCTGGGCACTTTAGCGCTGGTTAGCAGTGTAAAGTGCGTGTGCTTTCTGCCTTCCATAGGCTTACATTAGGAACCCCCCCACCCCCCCTTATGGGATATCTCCCCCATGATAGAAAATATGTATGCCATGTTTGGTATGTGTGAGATGGAAATATTAAATGCTGCGCAATGGTGTGCACAGATTTATTTTCACCATTGTGGAAATGCCACTTTTAAACCTTGGCATTTCGGTGTGCTGTGTGCCTGCCTTGTGTAAGGCTAGCTCCGCCCCCTGGGGTGTGTCTGTCTCCCAGACCCCAGCTCAGGAAGGGAGGAGGGAAGTCTGGCAGACAGGGTGCTCTACACCTCCCCCAAAACCATTTGGGACTGGTTTCCCCAGAGACCCTTCCAGAAGCTTCTGGCCCTTTCTAGTAGGTGGGGTGAGGGGTGTATATATAGAGGAGCTGAGACTCCATGTGGGTGTGCTTGGACTTTGACTTGGAGGGGACACTCTGCCAGGAGGTACCGCCGCAAGGGCCTGCGTGCTGGCCCCTGTGCCCATCTGTACCCCTCTGCTGTCCACAGGACCAGTGAGAGACCTTTGCTGGAGTGAAGACTGCTGTGCCAGGAGGAGTGCCACATTATGGGGGTTGACTGTTCCAAGGAACTGCTGTCCTGTTCTGATGAGCTGCCCACTGCCTGCTGATCTTGCCCAACATTGCCAGTCTGCTCTCCTGGCCCCTAGCTCCTCGTGGGCGCTACTTTATTGTGTGGGACCCTGAATCGTTGCCAGCTACCTAGCGCCTCGTGAGCGCTGCATCTAAAAGCTGCCCAGGGGGAAGAGAAAGGAGCTGGAATCCTGCAGCGCGCTGCTGAGGAATCGACCACCCCGAGGGAATCCCCGGCATGGGGGATTCCCCCCTGCATATTTAAACAGCGGGAGCCCAACCTGCGTTTGCCTGAAGACATAACGGGAGCCTACCCCGTATTGCCATCCTTCGTGGGTGCCCAACCCGCGTTATTACCGCAACCGGTATTCATTCTAAGAGCGGGAGCCCACCCGCTCTTATGTTATATCCGGCGGGAGCCCACCCCGCACTCTGAAATCGCCGGAGAAATCACCGCCGCGGCCCGGGGAGAAGAAGCGCCGCCGACGCGACCAGGAAGTCAGGCAATCCTGCCTGGGACGGGGGCGGGTCCTGCCGTCAGGACAGGAAGCCGCCTAAGGCCCGGGAGAAGTGAGGAGAGGCCTGGGGCTCGAGAGAGCTGGCGCCGGATCGTCGGCGGGGCTCCCAGGTCCGGAGAGAGCCCCGCAGCCACAGAGGAGTTGGAGCGGTGCGTACTCCAGTCCAGCCGCCCCCGCCGGCCAGAAGGGAAGGCAGAGATCGCTGGCGGACCCAGGCGCCAAGCGGGGTTCCCGCGTGGTGAGGAGAGCCCCACGTGTAGCAGAAGCGACCCCTGGAATAGAGAGAGCCCGGTGAGTGGGGCTCATTGGGGAACTGGTTGTGGAGGGTGCAACGGGGCACATTGTCGGTGCCCGCCCCCCTGTGGTCCTTCTAAGAGTCCCATGGGCTGCACAGCGGCGCCGCAGTTGCGGGCCGCTGCAACATTTTTTTCCTGCTGGGCAACACTGTTTTTAGAGTCCCAGAGTAGGGGCTCCCCCGACGCAGTGGCGCCTACAGCTATCCTGCAACGGGAGGCATTTTTGTATTCTAGAGTCCCGGAGGGGGCTCCAATGGGGCCGGCTGGTTCCAGGGAATCGGGCCTTCGCGCTGGCTTGGTTTTCCTCTTGGGAGCAGCATTCCTTCAACTAGCACGCCGGGACCTATGCGGCCATCCCCCTGATAGTTGGAACTCTGCCTATGTTAATGGACGGTTCTTCCCAGCGCTGCCTGCCCGAACCTGTTAGCTATTTCAGCCCTACTTTGGCCCTGATTGGGAAGTACTGTTCTTCCAGAGGGATAAAGGCTCAGAAGTATTGCGGGCAGCTGCCACGTGTTGAGGACCGCGACTGTGCAGGACAAAGGGGCATTTTGGACTCCAGGTAAGGCCAGTTGGCCTGGGGTAATTATTTGAGGGCTCTACCAGGGCGCAAGGCCCTAAAGGTGGTATGCACCCTGTTAGCACTACTGGAGGTGCCCTGCTGATGTTAGGTACGATGCACTGTGGCTGGTGTACTTTATGCCTAAGTATGATTCATGTATAATGCATCCATGCTCATGATGATGCCTACATGCTCATGTGATTATGCCCTATGCTAATGTGATGATGCCTAACGTCATGCCATGATGTTTTGGGGTTATGGCCACTGCTAATGTGTTTATGCCCACTGTGGCTTATGCTGTTATGATGCAGAATGTGTTTATATGCCTAAGGTTGATGCCTAATGTTTTTCCCCTAATGCTTACATTGCTGGTTTTCTGCATAATGTGCTTCTACCTGATCTAAGGTGGCTTATGCCTAATCTAAGGTGGTTTACGCCTACTGAGATGCCCCATGTACTTAGGTTGGTGCGGTGCATAATGTGTTTATATGCCTGACCTGATGTTTTCATTCTAGGCCTACTGCAAACGTGATTTATGCTAATGAGGTATGCCTAAGGGTTGCTCACGCTTTTATGCTAATGATGATGCCTCTATGTTCACATGTTTATGCCTACTTGGATTTATGCTAATACAATGATGCTAAGTTCATGATCTTGCCAGTAGGAACTGGCTGTTTTGCATTTATTGGTGGTGTATTGTGATGGTTCTGGCAGCGACCCGATTGGCGCTGCCCTGTACATAATCCCCTGTAAATTGTGACCTGGCGCCGGTTGGCGCAGTGTATAGATTACTGTCATTGTTCTCTGATGTGTTTTACACAATACAAACGTTATTTTTACATAACCTTGTGTAGAGTCTCTTTGTAGTGTGCCTAGTGTGTCGTCGTGTGTGGGTGCTGCGCAGATGCTTTACACATTGCCTCCGGAGTTTAGCCTACCCGCTCCGCGCCAAGCTACCCCGTTTCTAACATTGGTGGCAGCAGTGGGATAAGGCTTGTGTTTGCGCAGTACCACAGCGACAGCTGGTTGCACTACAAACTCTGCACTTAGAAAATCACAGATTTGGGGATTATTTCTTCTGATTGTTTTTCCTCCTAAAAGTGTCATTTTGGAATTGTGTTCCCCTGTTTACTGTGGGCTGTGTATCTCGCCAAGATGGGGTTAGTCTATGATGAGGATGAACTTTGGGAATACACTGAGGAGGAGGTGATGGATTTCTGCAGAGAAAGGGGGATACCAATAGGTGACTTCCGCAGAAAATTGTTCCTCTTTGAAGTCCTTAAAAGGGGAGAACCCTTAGAGCTCTGCGGGAACCTTTCAGATTACCCCTCCGCATATCTAAGTGGTGGATTTGGGGGAGACCCTGAGGAGGATCCCAGGAGTAGGGAGGACTCTGAGAGCGAGGGGTCCCAGTCCATAACCCTGGAGGGCGGTAGCTCTGAAGAGGAGGAAGAAAATGACAGGGCGGAGACGCCAGTAGCTAGTGAGGACACCATAGATAGGGAGTCCCGTGCTGGGTCCAGCCCCGGGGGCAGTGCCCCATCCCTTTCCCTGTCCCCAGAGAAGTGGGTGGATAGGAGGGAAGAAAGGGAGCATCAGCTGGTGCTGGAAAGGCTCAGAGTGGAGCTAGCGCAGCTGAGTTTGGAAGAGAAAAAGCTGGAGACCGAAAGGGTCCTGGCGCAGGAGAGGATGGCGGAGGCAGAGAGGGCCTTCGCCAGGGAGAAACTAGCTCTAGAGGGTAGATTGTCCCCTGAGAGTGGTTTCAGGAGTCTGGACTCACCAGGGAGGGTGGGGTCCAGTGGTGGCAGCAGAAGTGACTCCAGTGTAGGAAGTTCCACTTCCAGAGCCCAGAAGACAGTACCTAGTTCCCGGGAAGAGGGGTACAGGTTGAAGTTCAGGGGCAGTAGAAAACTGTCTCACCAGTCCTGGGGGAATTTGTGGATGCGTGTTGCAGTGCACTGGAGGATTGGGTGGTGTGTAACGCGGTGAACGATTTGGAAGGGCTGTTCCATCTAATTATCAGGGAGCACATGCTCAGGAATTGTTTTCCAAGGTTGCGCCAACACCTGTTGCAGTGTGGGTTCTCTGATCCCAGGGAGCTTGCACGGGAGGCAGACCTCTGGGTAAGGCATTGGGGAGCCTAGGCTGTCCTGATGGGCCGTCCATTGAGGGGGATCTCCTAGTCTCAGGAGAGCCTGTGTCTTCCAGGGGTACTTCTCCAGGTGGGAGGGTGTGGAACTCTGGAAGGGGGTGCAGAGGGAGGGAGGACTCGCCTCTGGCACCGGCTCAGCCACAGGGCCTAGATCCTGGGTTGGGAGGCCAGGTTCAGGTACTGCCTGACCTGGAGGGAGGGACACCTGTAATCAGTGTCCCCCCCCCGGTTTGTCTTCCAGGGGTACTTCTCCAGGTGGGAGGGTGCGGAACTCTGGAAGGGGGTGTGGAGGGGTGGAGTCCCCACCTCTGGCACCGGGTTTGTCTTCCAGGGGTACTTAGGTGGGAGGGTGCGGAACTCTGGAAGGGGGTGCAGAGGGAGGGAGGACTCGCCTCTGGCACCGGTGCCACCTAAGGGTTTAGACCCTAGGTTGGTGAATCAGTTACAGGGTCAAGGTCCTGGACTGGTGGGAGAGTGGTGTTCTGAGGGTGCCTCGCATAGGAGGAGAGTGCGGAACCCCAGAAGGAGAGGTAGGGGGAGGAGAGCCTCGCCCCTGACTTCTGGTCAGCCTGAGGGTGCGGACCCCAGGTGGGAGGACCAGTGGCAGTTTGGAACTGCACGGAGGAGAGGTAGAGTGGCCAAGGGATACTATGTGCCTGGGGCTACTGCCCCCCACTCTGTGAGGCGGCAAGGTCCAGAGACATCTGGATGGCCTAGGGGCCGGTCCTGGCCGCGACCAACTAGAGAGTACCAGTGGGGTAGCTCGGGGGTCCTGGGAGCTCTGACAGAGGGAACTACCGGGGTCCAGAATGGCGGAGAACCTGCGGGTGCCCCTGCAGTGGCGGGCCGGCGTCCATGTTCTCTCGCCCCAAGCAGGGAAGCCCATCAAGGCATTGATTGGTCTACCCTGGCTTTTGGCTGGAAGAGGGTTGTGTTGGACTTGGCCCTGCTTGCAGGGTCATCCCTAAACTTTTTGGCCTTCCCCTAGTCTTTTTCCTGACATAAGGTTGGTGGTTTCAGGACTTTGGGCACTTTAGCGCTGGTTAGCAGTGCAAATTGCGTGTGCTTTCTGCCTTCCATAGGCTTACATTAGGAACCCCCCCCCCCCCTTATGGGATATCTGCCCCATGATAGAAAATATGTATGCCATGTTTGGTATGTGTGAGATGGAAATATTAAATGCTGCGCAATGGTGTGCACAGATTTATTTTCACCATTGTGGAAATGCCACTTTTAAACCTTGGCATTTCGGTGTGCTGTGTGCCTGCCTTGTGTAAGGCTGGCTCCGCCCCCTGGGGTGTGTCTGTCTCCCAGACCCCAGCTCAGGAAGGGAGGAGGGAAGTCTGGCAGACAGGGTGCTCTACACCTCCCCCAAAACCAGTTGGGACCGGTTTCCCCAGAGACCCTTCCAGAAGCTTCTGGCCCTTTCTAGTAGGTGGGGTGAGGGGTGTATATATAGAGGAGCTGAGACTCCATGTGGGTGTGCTTCGACTTTGACTTGGAGGGGACTCTCTGCCAGGAGGTACCGCCGCAAGGGCCTGCGTGCTGGCCCCTGTGCCCATCTGTACCCCTCTGCTGTCCACAGGACCAGTGAGAGACCTTTGCTGGAGTGAAGACTGCTGTGCCAGGAGGAGTGCCACATTATGGGGGTTGACTGTTCCAAGGAACTGCTGTCCTGTTCTGATGAGCTGCCCACTGCCTGCTGATCTTGCCCAACATTGCCGGTCTGCTCTCCTGGCCCCTAGCGCCTCGTGGGCGCTACTTTATGTGTGTGGGTCCCTGAATCGTTGCCAGCTACCTAGCGCCTCGTGAGCGCTGCATCTAAAAGCTGCCCAGGGGGAAGAGAAAGGAGCTGGAATCCTGCAGCGCGCTGCTGAGGAATCGACCGCCTCGAGGAATCCCCGGCGTGGGGGATTCCTCCCCTGCATATTTAAACAGCGGGAGCCCACCCCGCGTTTGCCTGAAGAGAGCGGGTGCCCACCCCGCTTTATACTTCAACATAACGGGAGCCTACCCCGTATTGCCATCCTTCGCGGGTGGCCACCCCGCGTTATTACCGCAACCGGTATTCATTCTAAGAGCGGGAGCCCACCCCACTCTTATGTTATATCCGGCGGGAGCCCACCCCGCACTCTGAAATCGCCGGAGAAATCACTGCCGCGGCCCGGGGAGAAGAAGCGCCGCAGACGCGACCAGGAAGTCAGGCAATCCTGCCTGGGACGGGGGCGGGTCCTGCCGTCAGGACAGGAAGCCGCCTCAGGCCCGGGAGAAGTGAGGAGAGGCCTGGGGCTCGAGAGAGCTGGCGCCGGATCGGCGGCGGGGCTCCCAGGTCCGGAGAGAGCCCCGCAGCCACAGAGGAGTTGGAGTGGTGCGTGCTCCAGTCCAGCCGCCCCCGCCGGCTTGAAGGGAAGGCAGAGATTGCGGGCGGACCCAGGCGCCAAGCGGGGCTCCCGCATGGTGAGGAGAGCCCCGCGTGTAGCAGAAGCGACCCCTGGAAGAGAGAGAGCCCGGTGAGTGGGGCTCATTGGGGAACTGGTTGTGGAGGGTGCAACGGGGCACATTGTCGGTGCCTGCCCCCCTGTGGTCCTTCTAAGAGTCCCATGGGCTGCACAGCTGCGCCGCAGTTGCGGGCCGCTGCAACATTTTTTTCTGCTGGGCAACCCTATTTTTAGAGTCCCAGAGTAGGGGCTCTCCCGACGCAGTGGCGCCTACAGCTATCCTGCAACGGGAGGCATTTTTGTATTCTAGAGTCCCGGAGGGAGCTCCAATGGGGCCGGCTGGTTCCAGGGAATCGGGGCTTCGCGCTGGCTTGGTTTTCCTCTTGGGAGCAGCATTCCTTCAACCAGCGCGCCGGGACCTATGCGGCCATCCCCCTGATAGTTGGAACTCTGCCTATGTTAATGGACGGTTCTTCCCAGCGCTGCCTGCCCGAACCTGTTAGCTATTTCAGCCCTACTTTGGCCCTGATTGGGAAGTACTGTTCTTCCAGAGGGATAAAGGCTCAGAAGTATTGCGGGCAGCTGCCACGTGTTGAGGACCGCGACTGTGCAGGACAAAGGGGCATTTTGGACTCCAGGTAAGGCCAGTTGGCCTGGGGTAATTATTTGAGGCTCTACCAGGGCGCAAGGCCCTAAAGGTGGTATGCACCCTGTTAGCACTACTGGAGGTGCCCTGCTGATGTTAGGTACGATGCACTGTGGCTGGTGTACTTTATGCCTAAGTATGATTCATGTATAATGCATCCATGCTCATGATGATGCCTACATGCTCATGTGATTATGCCCTATGCTAATGTGATGATGCCTAACGTCATGCCATGATGTTTTGGGGTTATGGCCACTGCTAATGTGTTTATGCCCACTGTGGCTTATGCTGTTATGATGCAGAATGTGTTTATATGCCTAAGGTTGATGCCTAATGTTTTTCCCCTAATGCTTACATTGCTGGTTTTCTGCATAATGTGCTTCTACCTGATCTAAGGTGGCTTATGCCTAATCTAAGGTGGTTTACGCCTACTGAGATGCCCCATGTACTTAGGTTGGTGCGGTGCATAATGTGTTTATATGCCTGACCTGATGTTTTCATTCTAGGCCTACTGCAAACGTGATTTATGCTAATGAGGTATGCCTAAGGGGTTGCTCACGCTTTTATGCTAATGATGATGCCTCTATGTTCACATGTTTATGCCTACTTGGATTTATGCTAATACAATGATGCTAAGTTCATGATCTTGCCAGTAGGAACTGGCTGTTTTGCATTTATTGGTGGTGTATTGTGATGGTTCTGGCAGCGACCCGATTGGCGCTGCCCTGTACATAATCCCCTGTAAATTGTGACCTGGCGCCGGTTGGCGCAGTGTATAGATTACTGTCATTGTTCTCTGATGTGTTTTACACAATACAAACGTTATTTTTACATAACCTTGTGTAGAGTCTCTTTGTAGTGTGCCTAGTGTGTCGTCGTGTGTGGGTGCTGCGCAGATGCTTTACACATTGCCTCCGGAGTTTAGCCTACCCGCTCCGCGCCAAGCTACCCCGTTTCTAACATTGGTGGCAGCAGTGGGATAAGGCTTGTGTTTGCGCAGTACCACAGCGACAGCTGGTTGCACTACAAACTCTGCACTTAGAAAATCACAGATTTGGGGATTATTTCTTCTGATTGTTTTTCCTCCTAAAAGTGTCATTTTGGAATTGTGTTCCCCTGTTTACTGTGGGCTGTGTATCTCGCCAAGATGGGGTTAGTCTATGATGAGGATGAACTTTGGGAATACACTGAGGAGGAGGTGATGGATTTCTGCAGAGAAAGGGGATACCAATAGGTGACTTCCGCAGAAAATTGTTCCTCTTTGAAGTCCTTAAAAGGGGAGAACCCTTAGAGCTCTGCGGGAACCTTTCAGATTACCCCTCCGCATATCTAAGTGGTGGATTTGGGGAGACCCTGAGGAGGATCCCAGGAGTAGGGAGGACTCTGAGAGCGAGGGGTCCCAGTCCATAACCCTGGAGGGCGGTAGCTCTGAAGAGGAGGAAGAAAATGACAGGGCGGAGACGCCAGTAGCTAGTGAGGACACCATAGATAGGGAGTCCCGTGCTGGGTCCAGCCCCGGGGGCAGTGCCCCATCCCTTTCCCTGTCCCCAGAGAAGTGGGTGGATAGGAGGGAAGAAAGGGAGCATCAGCTGGTGCTGGAAAGGCTCAGAGTGGAGCTAGCGCAGCTGAGTTTGGAAGAGAAAAAGCTGGAGACCGAAAGGGTCCTGGCGCAGGAGAGGATGGCGGAGGCAGAGAGGGCCTTCGCCAGGGAGAAACTAGCTCTAGAGGGTAGATTGTCCCCTGAGAGTGGTTTCAGGAGTCTGGACTCACCAGGGAGGGTGGGGTCCAGTGGTGGCAGCAGAAGTGACTCCAGTGTAGGAAGTTCCACTTCCAGAGCCCAGAAGACAGTACCTAGTTCCCGGGAAGAGGGGTACAGGTTGAAGTTCAGGGGCAGTAGAAAACTGTCTCACCAGTCCTGGGGGAATTTGTGGATGCGTGTTGCAGTGCACTGGAGGATTGGGTGGTGTGTAACGCGGTGAACGATTTGGAAGGGCTGTTCCATCTAATTATCAGGGAGCACATGCTCAGGAATTGTTTTCCAAGGTTGCGCCAACACCTGTTGCAGTGTGGGTTCTCTGATCCCAGGGAGCTTGCACGGGAGGCAGACCTCTGGGTAAGGCATTGGGGAGCCTAGGCTGTCCTGATGGGCCGTCCATTGAGGGGGATCTCCTAGTCTCAGGAGAGCCTGTGTCTTCCAGGGGTACTTCTCCAGGTGGGAGGGTGTGGAACTCTGGAAGGGGGTGCAGAGGGAGGGAGGACTCGCCTCTGGCACCGGCTCAGCCACAGGGCCTAGATCCTGGGTTGGGAGGCCAGGTTCAGGTACTGCCTGACCTGGAGGGAGGGACACCTGTAATCAGTGTCCCCCCGGTTTGTCTTCCAGGGGTACTTCTCCAGGTGGGAGGGTGCGGAACTCTGGAAGGGGGTGTGGAGGGGTGGAGTCCCCACCTCTGGCACCGGGTTTGTCTTCCAGGGGTACTTAGGTGGGAGGGTGCGGAACTCTGGAAGGGGGTGCAGAGGGAGGGAGGACTCGCCTCTGGCACCGGTGCCACCTAAGGGTTTAGACCCTAGGTTGGTGAATCAGTTACAGGGTCAAGGTCCTGGACTGGTGGGAGAGTGGTGTTCTGAGGGTGCCTCGCATAGGAGGAGAGTGCGGAACCCCAGAAGGAGAGGTAGGGGGAGGAGAGCCTCGCCCCTGACTTCTGGTCAGCCTGAGGGTGCGGACCCCAGGTGGGAGGACCAGTGGCAGTTTGGAACTGCACGGAGGAGAGGTAGAGTGGCCAAGGGATACTATGTGCCTGGGGCTACTGCCCCCACTCTGTGAGGCGGCAAGGTCCAGAGACATCTGGATGGCCTAGGGGCCGGTCCTGGCCGCGACCAACTAGAGAGTACCAGTGGGGTAGCTCGGGGGGTCCTGGGAGCTCTGACAGAGGGAACTACCGGGGTCCAGAATGGCGGAGAACCTGCGGGTGCCCCTGCAGTGGCGGGCCGGCGTCCATGTTCTCTCGCCCCAAGCAGGGAAGCCCATCAAGGCATTGATTGGTCTACCCTGGCTTTTGGCTGGAAGGGGGTTGTGTTGGACTTGGCCCTGCTTGCAGGGTCATCCCTAAACTTTTTGGCCTTCCCCCTAGTCTTTTTCCTGACATAAGGTTGGTGGTTTCAGGACTTTGGGCACTTTAGCGCTGGTTAGCAGTGCAAATTGCGTGTGCTTTCTGCCTTCCATAGGCTTACATTAGGAACCCCCCCCCCCCTTATGGGATATCTGCCCCATGATAGAAAATATGTATGCCATGTTTGGTATGTGTGAGATGGAAATATTAAATGCTGCGCAATGGTGTGCACAGATTTATTTTCACCATTGTGGAAATGCCACTTTTAAACCTTGGCATTTCGGGTGTGCTGTGTGCCTGCCTTGTGTAAGGCTGGCTCCGCCCCCTGGGGTGTGTCTGTCTCCCAGACCCCAGCTCAGGAAGGGAGGAGGGAAGTCTGGCAGACAGGGTGCTCTACACCTCCCCCAAAACCAGTTGGGACCGGTTTCCCCAGAGACCCTTCCAGAAGCTTCTGGCCCTTTCTAGTAGGTGGGGTGAGGGGTGTATATATAGAGGAGCTGAGACTCCATGTGGGTGTGCTTGGACTTTGACTTGGAGGGGACTCTCTGCCAGGAGGTACCGCCGCAAGGGCCTGCGTGCTGGCCCCTGTGCCCATCTGTACCCCTCTGCTGTCCACAGGACCAGTGAGAGACCTTTGCTGGAGTGAAGACTGCTGTGCCAGGAGGAGTGCCACATTATGGGGGTTGACTGTTCCAAGGAACTGCTGTCCTGTTCTGATGAGCTGCCCACTGCCTGCTGATCTTGCCCAACATTGCCGGTCTGCTCTCCTGGCCCCTAGCGCCTCGTGGGCGCTACTTTATTGTGTGGGTCCCTGAATCGTTGCCAGCTACCTAGCGCCTCGTGAGCGCTGCATCTAAAAGCTGCCCAGGGGGAAGAGAAAGGAGCTGGAATCCTGCAGCGCGCTGCTGAGGAATCGACCGCCTCGAGGGAATCCCCGGCGTGGGGGATTCCTCCCCTGCATATTTAAACAGCGGGAGCCCACCCCGCGTTTGCCTGAAGAGAGCGGGTGCCCACCCCGCTTTATACTTCAACATAACGGGAGCCTACCCCGTATTGCCATCCTTCGCGGGTGGCCACCCCGCGTTATTACCGCAACCGGTATTCATTCTAAGAGCGGGAGCCCACCCCACTCTTATGTTATATCCGGCGGGAGCCCACCCCGCACTCTGAAATCGCCGGAGAAATCACTGCCGCGGCCCGGGGAGAAGAAGCGCCGCAGACGCGACCAGGAAGTCAGGCAATCCTGCCTGGGACGGGGCGGGTCCTGCCGTCAGGACAGGAAGCCGCCTCAGGCCCGGGAGAAGTGAGGAGAGGCCTGGGGCTCGAGAGAGCTGGCGCCGGATCGGCGGCGGGGCTCCCAGGTCCGGAGAGAGCCCCGCAGCCACAGAGGAGTTGGAGTGGTGCGTGCTCCAGTCCAGCCGCCCCCGCCGGCTTGAAGGGAAGGCAGAGATTGCGGGCGGACCCAGGTGCCAAGCGGGGCTCCCGCATGGTGAGGAGAGCCCCGCGTGTAGCAGAAGCGACCCCTGGAAGAGAGAGAGCCCGGTGAGTGGGGCTCATTGGGGAACTGGTTGTGGAGGGTGCAACGGGGCACATTGTCGGTGCCTGCCCCCCTGTGGTCCTTCTAAGAGTCCCATGGGCTGCACAGCTGCGCCGCAGTTGCGGGCCGCTGCAACATTTTTTTTCTGCTGGGCAACCCTATTTTTAGAGTCCCAGAGTAGGGGCTCCCCCGACGCAGTGGCGCCTACAGCTATCCTGCAACGGGAGGCATTTTTGTATTCTAGAGTCCCGGAGGGAGCTCCAATGGGGCCGGCTGGTTCCAGGGAATCGGGGCTTCGCGCTGGCTTGGTTTTCCTCTTGGGAGCAGCATTCCTTCAACCAGCGCGCCGGGACCTATGCGGCCATCCCCCTGATAGTTGGAACTCTGCCTATGTTAATGGACGGTTCTTCCCAGCGCTGCCTGCCCGAACCTGTTAGCTATTTCAGCCCTACTTTGGCCCTGATTGGGAAGTACTGTTCTTCCAGAGGGATAAAGGCTCAGAAGTATTGCGGGCAGCTGCCACGTGTTGAGGACCACGACTGTGCAGGACAAAGGGGCATTTTGGACTCCAGGTAAGGCCAGTTGGCCTGGGGTCATTATTTGAGGCTCTACCAGGGCGCAAGGCCCTAAAGGTGGTATGCACCCTGTTAGCACTACTGGAGGTGCCCTGCTGATGTTAGGCACGATGCACTGTGGCTGGTGTACTTTATGCCTAAGTATGATTCATGTATAATGCATCCATGCTCATGATGATGCCTACATGCTCATGTGATTATGCCCTATGCTAATGTGATGATGCCTAACGTCATGCCATGATGTTTTGGGGTTATGGCCACTGCTAATGTGTTTATGCCCACTGTGGCTTATGCTGTTATGATGCAGAATGTGTGTATATGCCTAAGGTTGATGCCTAATGTTTTTCCCCTAATGCTTACATTGCTGGTTTTCTGCATAATGTGCTTCTACCTGATCTAAGGTGGCTTATGCCTAATCTAAGGTGGTTTAGCCTAATGAGATGCCCCATGTACTTAGGTTGGTGCGGTGCATAATGTGTTTATATGCCTGACCTGATGTTTTCATTCTAGGCCTACTGCAAACGTGATTTATGCTAATGAGGTATGCCTAATGTTATGCCTAAGGGGTTGCTCACGCTTTTATGCTAATGATGATGCCTCTATGTTCACATGTTTATGCCTACTTGGATTTATGCTAATACAATGATGCTAAGTTCATGATCTTGCCAGTAGGAACTGGCTGTTTTGCATTTATTGGTGGTGTATTGTGATGGTTCTGGCAGCGACCCGATTGGCGCTGCTCTGTACATAATCCCCTGTAAATTGTGACCTGGCACCGGTTGGCGCAGTGTATAGATTACTGTGATTGTTCTCTGATGTGTTTTACACAATACAAACGTTATTTTTACATAACCATGTGTAGAGTCTCTTTGTAGTGTGCCTAGTGTGTCGTCGTGTGTGGGTGCTGCGCAGATGCTTTACACATTGCCTCCGGAGTTTAGCCTACCCGCTCCGCGCCAAGCTACCCCGTTTCTAACATGGAGCATTATCATTTTGGTCTCAGAGTGCAGGGTAGCGATGAAACAATAGAAGAATTTGTAACTTTGCTCAGGAAGTTGGCTGCTACCTGCAAGTTTGGGTGTTCACAGAAGAGAGGATAAGAGATCAATTAATATAATGTTTTAAGAAGGACACAGATCTTCACTGAATGTATGTAAGACCAAGAGGAGTTTATTAAGGCACCTCACCCATCAAGAACTAGGGGCAACTGCCGAAGCAACCACCGACCAGTTCCTCAGATGAGTAGAACATTCTAAATTCTATATTCCAAACCCACATTCTATGGCCCATACAGAGATAGCGCCTCCCCAGCTAAAATTCACATACAATGGACCAGGCCACAAGGTATAAAAGGGGCTACACAAACAACATAACAACGAGAAAAAGCTGCAAGGTTTTTAGCCGTTGCAGTAAAGCAAATCAGTCTAACAGGAATCGCTGGCATTAGAGTCATAAACTGGTGAATCCCAGCCAAAGGAATAACAATACAAATGTCCAGAGAAGTTAAATGTTCATGGAGAATCAGTAATGATGGATATTATCCCCAGGATGCCAGAGTTCAACCAGAGAGCCAAGGGGGGTGGCCCGGCCACGACTCTTTCTGGCGAAGGATGGGCCCGCCCTTGGCCCAGGCTTTGCCTGGACGCGGTGATGCGCTTGAGCCAGGTCAGGTGCAGTGAGTTCGCATGGGCCACCTCCTGGGGCCCTGGGAATGTTGGTAAAAGTATTACCCTGCTGATACAGGTGCCAGATCTCCTGAACAGCGGGAGGCAGCGATGTGCTTTAGACCGCTTGAGCCAGATTAGGTGCAGTGAGTTCACAGGGGCTACCTCCTGGGGCTCTGGGAATGCTGGTACCAGTAGTCCCCTGCTGATACTGGTGCCGGATCTCCAGGTAGCAACTCACAAACTACCTGCAAATGACACGAGAATGGTGTGGTTGGGGCAATAATGAACCCTGTGAGACTCACATGACTATTTAGTGGGTTCCAAACCTCTTTTCACCATGAATAGACACACTCAAGAATCCATAGTAGGAAAATATTTTAAGAACTTTATTACAACATTCTAGTTCAAATAACGTGTAAAGTTGTCAATATAAACATAAAATAGTGGCAATGGAGGCAATTATTAAACAAAATATTAAGAAGTGCATAACTGTAACAATATTTCTGAGTTTTGTTGCATGGAAAATATATAATTCAGCCTTTGTTCTCCAGGCTCTCCCGTCTCGCCCCCAGCTTAGCTGTCTTAGTACCGAAAGGAGCCTGCTTTGTTGCTAATGTGGCCTCTCACATGCATACCTCACCTTGAAACGCTTTGTCTGTCTCTGCACTCAGCAAGCTGTTGAGTCCACAGCCAGCAGATAAGGTCAGGCTGGTCCCCCAGGGAGCCTGTCTGTGGCCTTCACGAAAGATGTTTACTGCTCTGCTTTGCATATATCAAATCTTCCAGGATTTGAAAATTGTCTCTAACTAATACTTGTCTGTATCGTGTTTGAATATACATTTCTGATTATTTTGAAAATGGAAGGCTTCACAAAGAATGGTCTCAAATGCAAGATTTTTTTTGTGATAAACAGTTTTTATAGAATTTTAGCCATTAAATATGTCATAGAAGAACATATGACACACATACAGCATTGTATAGGATAAAGTATCATGACCACACAAGGCAATAACCCTCAAGCAGTACATCACGTAGAGCGAAAGCAATGACCAAGAATACATGTCAATAGCAGTGTCAAACAAATTGACCCTTGTTTATGGGGACAACTCCTGGCTTCAAAGACCACACACTCCTGTTGCGCACACCAATCCACATCCCAACTCCACCTTGTGAGAGTCAGGGGGGTAGGAGACAGCCATCATGTAGCAATATCACATTTCACGATTTAAAGGGCCGTGCCCAAGAATGATCTTTCAGCCCTCGTACCTCCAGAGCCTTCAAGCACCCCATGAAGAAACAACAGGGGGGGGAGGGGGGACTTCCCACCCAAGGACATCTGACAAATCTAGGGTTACCTTGGCCCAATAATGATGTATCACTGGACAGGACCAAACCATATGATGAAAGTCTGCTGAGCCAATTCCACAATGAGGACATGAGGAGGTAGGGTGAAGGCCTGCACGGCACAGGCAGGCTGGGGAGAGATAAGCTAAATAAAGATAGTATGTCTGCACCAGTCATAGCCGCGAGGAGATAGTGATTTCACGAGGGGCCAGCAGGGTGTCCTGCCATTCCTCATCCACCATGGGTCTCACCCAACACTCCCAACAGGTTCTAAGGTGGTCTAGCGAACCAGGTGAGTTAATTACAAGGGTACGATAAATCTGAGAGATTCCCCTACGGTACAAATTACCCATGGAAAGCTTAGCTTCCAGAGGATTAAATTCCGGGAGGGCGTCAGTCGACTGGATGTGAGCATGGAGAGCGTGTCTGAGTTGGAGGTATTTGTAGAATTTGGTATGTGCAAGAGCATACGTCTGTTGAAGGTCCTGGAAGGAGCGTATATGTGAGCCCGACCTCACATGTCCCAGTTGTGTGATACCAATAAGGTCCCAAGATCGAAAGCCATGGAGCACTGCCGCTTCCCCCAGCCAGGTGCCGTTCCAAAGAGGGGTTTGGAGTGTAAGCCTAGCCTCCCATTGCACATGCCGGAGTGCAGCTCTCCATGCAGGAACACCATTCTTGTTACCAAAGGTATGGAGTTAGAAACCGGGGAGGAATAGAGCAGGGCCTGCAAGTGAGCGAATCCCAACTACAAGAGCTCTAGGTGGTAGGCGGGATCTGACCATCACCCATTAAACAAATAGTGGATAACAAGAAAGTGGGAGGAGAAATAGTAAAGGTAAAGGCTAGACATCGCCAGGCCACCATCAAAGGGACCTTGTTGACAGTGTGTGAAGGTCAGACATGGCCTAGCTCCCCGCCACAGGAATGTTCTCACAGATCCATCTAGTTTGCGAAACCATGCCCGAGACAACTAAAGTGGTAAGTTCTGAAAAACATAAAGAAAGCGCGGAAGGATCATCATTTTATATAATGCAATACGTACCATGATGTTAAGAGGAAGTGTTTGCCATCTAACGAGGTCCGATTTAGCTTTTCGAACCAAAGGCTGAAGATTAAGGGGGCAGGTAAGTTCTGGATGTAAAGCAACCCATACGCCCAGATATTTAAAAATAAGCCAACAGAGAGGTATAGACATCTGCCCCTTAAAGCAGTCTCTAGCCAAGGCTAAAGGTACCCGCACGGATTTAGAGGGGTTCATCCTCAAGCCTGAGGCCGCTTCAAAGTGTTTAAGCAATTGAAGACATCTAGGGCTACTTACAGCCGGGTTCGCAAGGTATAAGAGAACGTCATCTGCATATAACGCGATGCAGTCCTCATGACCCACAACCCAAGTCCATCCAGAGTACCGGGGATCTGTACGGATAAGTTGGGCCAAAGGCTCTATTTTCAAGGCAAAAAGGAAGGGGGCAGTGGGCAGGGGGCAGCCCTGCCTGGTCCCTTGTTCTATAGGGAAGATGGCAGAAAGGACCCCGTTGACTCGCACCAGAGCAGTGGGGTTAGAGTACAGGACATGGTCCATATTGCGAAATCGCGATCCAAAGCCAGCACGGGCCAACACCAACTGGAGATAATTTCAGTCCACTGTATTGAACACCTTCTCAAAGTCAATTAGGAGCAAGGACGACTCCTGGGGCAATCGATGACGGTGGGCCAGGGCCATGTGAAGCCAACGGATATATTGCCTCGTGTTCCGGGATGGCATAAAGCTGCACTGGTCCGGTTGCACCAACTTAGTCAAGACCTGCTTGAGCCTATTCGCCGATACCGTTGCAAAAGTTTTGACCTCACAGTTGAGGAGTGAAATTAGACGATAGTTGGTGCAAGACGTAAAAGGTGGTTGCGACTTAGGTATCACATCTGTAGTGGTCGAGTCTTGCTCTAAAGCAAAGGAGCCGAAGTGGTAGACCTCTGTATACAAGGACAAGTGATAGGGGAGAAGAGTTTCTTGAAATGTGACGTAGTATTCCGTGGGAAATCCATCGGGGCAAGGGGGTTTACCAGACGCCACACCGGACAATGTGTCACCGATCTTGTCCAACGTGAAGTGTTCGTCAAGTAAACGCCATCCAGTGGGAGATAGGCTAGGAAGGGCGACCGAATCAAAAAAGGAACAGGATACCACTGGCTCCCTATCTACTGGCTTCGAGTATAACTTTCTACAGTATTGAGCGAAAGCCTGGGCTATCTTAGGAAGAGATTGTTATGAACAACCAGCAAAATCTATGACCTCAGTGATAATGCTATTTGCTTGTTGGTGAGAGGCCAGCCAATAGAGCAGCTTCCCATTCTTGTCAACCCAACCATAAATCTTGGCCATTGTGGCACACCAAAGAGTTATGGCTGCCTCAAACGATTGCAGACGGATGTCTTCACAGATGAGACACAATTGACGGGAGACATCCTCTTGGGGAGTCAATGCCAATTGCCGCACCAGACGAAGGGCATGAGCTTCCAGTCGGACAACGAGAGAGGAGCGCTCATGCTCTCGAGCTCTGACACAACTGCTGGCAAACCCTCGTACTGTCGCCTTACTAGCCACAGAGTACCGACTTGTGCAACCAACCCTTCATTGGTTTCAAAATATGCACGGAGTTCAGTACTCAGTGATGGAACAAAAGTTTTATCTTGGAGATACCAAGCATTATGGCACCACATGGGGTGCAGCCCAGGTGGTGGCTGGCAGAGATGAAGAAGTAAGGGTGAGTGGTCTGAGATTCCGCAAGGCATGATTTGGATCTGAGTCAGTAGTCGACAATTGGGGGCAGGCAGTAGGATGAGATCTATCCGGGAGTGAGTATGATGAGCTGCAGATGTATGCGTGAACTGGCGAAGTCTAGGGTGCCAGGCTCTCCAAGCATCACAGAGGCCTAGTGTACCAATCCAGTCCACAAGTCGGCGAGCCCCAGCATGTCTAGAGTTGGAAGGGGTGCTAGTACTGTCCAGGTCAGGGTTGAATACCGCATTGAAATTGCCCCCTAATACTGTAAGCACCTGAGAAAGGTGTGATAGAAGTTTTGAGAGGTCTCGGAAGCAGGCAGGTAAAGCGGTGGGCGGTACATATACACACTTATTAGAATAATCACCTGTCCCTCTAGTGTACCCTCTAAGGCGATGAACCGTCCCTGAGGGTCGCGTGTGACATGAGAAACCCCAATAGGGAAGAAGCAGCACTGAAGGATAGCCACCCCTCTCACTCCCCGGTAGTACCCTGCATGGAAGACCCCATCGTAACCCTTACGGGCCAGAAAAGAACAGCGCTCTCCTAAAAGTTGGGTTTCTTGAAACAGCAACACCTCGGGCAGATGACGATGGGCGAAGGTAAATTCCACGGTGCGTTTCCCTCGGCCTAGTAGACCGTTAATATTCCATGAGAAAACCTGAAAAGTCATATGTATGGGGGGGGAGGGTAAGAGTTATTATGATCGGTGGGTGACCTGGGAAGATGACCCACGGGGACAGATAGTATGGTGGAGACTGTCACAGTAGTGTGTTGTCAGCGAACACCGCCTCAAGACTGAAGTCACAATTAGTACAAGTGTGTGTGCCAAGACCTAGAAGGGAAGGAAAAGGTAAACAAATACATTCTACAATATACTAGAAAGAAGAAGCCATCAACATGCAAACAAAAACCCTACCCCCCAACTCCCACCCCTCCCCACACTTCTACCCTAGAAGCATCTGTGGCCCTGAAAGAAGAAAGGTACATTAGAAAAAGTAATATACACAACATTGTGAAAACTGCACTTAAGGGGGAACCCCATCATAGAGAAAAGCTTTGTAAGGACAGTAGCCGCCATCCTATTTCCAAGTGAAGCTCTTTAGAGCAATTGAATAATTAGTCAAATCAATATGGCTGAGAAAGGGAAACAGGAGAGTTCAACAACAGGAGGTCCTGTAACAGCTAAGAATGCAAACCCTGTCATATCACAGGACTGCAGGAGAGATCAGAGTCCAGGCGAGGAACCATCGGATCGAAGGACAGCGAGAATGAACGCCCTTCAGCCCCCGGTTCCTCATCCTCCACCCTAGAGGCAGGGCTTGAAGCCGGTCAACTGAGGCAACAGTTGCATCTGTGGGGAGCCTGAAGGTAAAATTGATTAGCAGTTCTGCGCCCCCTCTGGGATAGAGTGCGCTGTCTATGGGGTTTGGGAGGAGGTCGTGCCTCTAAGGTATCAGCAGGTTCCCGCCGGAGTGAGGAGGAAGTGACGGACCCATGCAACAAGCGATCTTCCGTAAGCCACTGCTATGCGGACTCTGGATATCAACAAAATGTGACTTGTTGAGATGGATGACACGGAATCTGGCTGGAAACAAGAGACCATACTGAAGTCAAATAGCCCTCAGCTTCTGTTCGACCTCTAAGTAGGAATGCTGTTGTTGTTGTACCTTACGAGTATAATCTGGGAAAATGAGAACCTTGGTGTCCCCAACATCGGAAGTCTGAATGAAGACGAGCCTCTCCGAGGATCGCATCCCTGTCTCCATAATTCCGAATGAGAGCAATTATTGGTCAGGGTGGGGCTCCAGGAGCAGGTCTAGGAGCCAAGGCACGTTGGGCCCGTTCGATGGCAAACCATGAGGTCATGCGAGCATTAGGCATCCAGGATCTAATCCAGCGTTCAAAAAAGTCTGCCATCTGTTGGGGTTCAGTGCCCTCAGTGTTTTCGGGAACCCCAATGAAGCGAATGTTATTATGCCAGGAGTGAGTTTCTCCGTCTTCGGCGCGTCTATGGCGTTCTGACGTGCGGGTAAGTAGGGTAGAGATCTGAGACTTCGTCCTCAACTGTGGAGATCCGGGACTCAGCCTCCGTTATTCGAGCTGTGGCATTTCGGAGATCTTGATGAAGCAGGGCCACGTCCATTCTCACCTCACCGACTTTTGCCTCCACAGCAGCCTGTGACACCTGGATGGCCTGCAGTTTGACTGCAAGGTCACCAGATGGAGAAGTGGGTTTATCACCATCCGAGGGGCCTGGAGGGCCACCAGAGGAGCCCATAGTGTATTGGTCCATATGCATCTGTGTTGATACGGAGTGGGTGGTTTTGTCTTTACCCATGTTAGTATGTTGGTGGAGGGGGACACTGTCCTCAGAACAAGCTCCCATGGCAATTGCAGCCTTCTGTGCCACACACCGGCAAGGGCCCAGTCAAACATGCACAGAGTCTCAGCCATACCAGAGATAAGGGGTCATAGAGTAGCAACAGGAGTATTATGGCACAGTCCTAGAAAGCCCCAACACATTCACAGAGTAATGACAGCGAGGTCTTGTACGTAGCAGTTCAGCACACTTGGCCTCCCAGAGAGGGGAAGTGTGGACCTCGCAGACAAGCAGGGCAGGGGGTCCAGTCCACAGTGCAAGGAGAGGCGGGCGAGGGCACCCCCAACACGTTGCATGTGCTCACCTGCCTTGTGTTTAGGCCTCCAGAGCAGGTGCAGTAGGGGACCAGATACAGGTCTCCCGTCGGAGCCACTCTGGCAACACCACCGCGAGAGGAGACCACAACCCAGCAGGACTCCTGTCTTCATCTAAGGGACGCCCATGGCACTGGCCACGAAGCGGGAACACCACAGCCCCGTGCCTCAGGGCCGAAGCGAACAAACCAGCCAGAGGATCAGGCGACAGCTCGAGCCCGCGGCTCTGTGGCTGGCCCCCAGTCTCCGGCCAGTCCTCAGCATCCACAGGGCAGAGGCCCCACTGTTGGACCCAGAGCCCCAAACAGCATGGCTGTAGTTCAGAAGGAGATGTTGGCAGAACAGCAGGTTCCTAGAAGGAGTGAGGGGGCCCACTGCAGATTCGTATGGCGGTCGCGCAGCACAGCCCTTTCCAGCAGTGGCACGGATGGGCTCGCGGTGGAAGGCTAGTAGGTGTCAGCGGCCGTGCCTCAGGTTCTCAGTAAGGGAGGGGAGGGACCTCACTGCAGTCAGTCCTGTCGGCCACGCAGCGCGGCCCACCCCATCAGCGGCGCTGACGGCCCCCACGGTGGAAAGCCAGAAGGAGGTTGCAGCAGAGATTCAGGCCCTCGGAGGTGGGGGGGCTTCACCGCAGACAGTTGTGCCGGCCACGCAGCACGGCCCACTCGAGCAGCTGCGCGGATAAGCCCCATGGCGGAAGACTAGAATGTGGCAGCGGCGGGGCCCCGTCTTTAAAAAAGTGAGGGGAAGGCCTCACCACAGGTAGATGTGTTGTCCGCGGAACGCGGATGGCTCAGCGGCGGCATGGATGGGTCCTTTCCGTGAGCCGGTCCCCGCTTGCGCTGGCTCTGCCCCTCCGGCAGACTACAACAGTCGCTCCACCGCTGGGCCAGATCCACAACTCAGATGGAGCACCCCACCGGCAGCCAGGTGCACAGGGGGGACCCTCGCCAGCACCACCGTAGCACCAAAAGCGGGTGAAGATCGCAAGTCATTTGGCGTTCTCCGCACCTCTGCCGTCAGGCGCAGCACTGGCCTCACAGCTCCGTCGTGCGCATAGCTCACCGTGGGAAGCTGTAGGCTATAGGAAGACAGTGGCTCCACAGTTAAAACTTTGAAATCTAGCTAGTGGGATGGTTGATGGCGATTACGAGTCTGGATGTACGCTGGATTGCAGGTGTTGACGGGGAGCTATCCTAGAGTGTGACCACCATGTTGGTAGTCTTGGCCACGCCCCTCCAAATGCAAAAATTAACGTCATAATCTTGCTGCACCTTTATACAAGTCTGTAATCTAATATAATTCTTATTAATACATACGTATGAACAATTGAAGAGCTATCAAACTTCAATAAAGCAAATGTTGTACAGTATATATGTGCAAACAGTACCAAATATAACATGCATTTATAAATGAGAAATGTGCATGCAAATAAATGAATACTTGGGATATATGAAACACAATAGGAGATACATAAGCAGATCATATCGCTGGGGCTGCCTCCAAACTGGGGCACCCACAACATGCGCACAAAGAAGTTGGAGGTTTTGGCACTTAGCTGTTGTTAGCATTGCTGAGAAGTATTCAGGGACGAGACAAAAGGAAGACCAGACCTAGAAACTTCCTCACCTAGCACAATAGAAACTGCAATCCTATTCCTTATCCCTCGCATCAATCAAATAGGAGTGCTCAGGAAGAACTAATCAGCTGCCTTGTGCTAACAAAAGTCCTAATAGAATTTCAAAAGGTAACCCTGTTGCCATCCTCCTCACTTCAGTGGCTTAATTACGACCCTCCAACCACAGGAATTCAGAAATACAGAAAATACACTTACAGTGACTGAGGAAGCTGTCCTCATCCTCCATATTGGGCCATGGTAAACCACCGGCATCCAAATTAGACCCAACTGGCAACAGTATTTATATTCAGACACTCAAAGCATCCTACTATCACACATGTGCTAATTTCATATTAAACACGCATAAGCACTTGACTTGCAAACAGGATTTCATTGCAAGGATCTGGGTTTCACAAAATAACAGAACATTAAACAAGAGTAGTCAGTAGGCTACACTCTCACTGACGCAGATAAAAAAGGTCTAGTCAACTATATAAGATAATAACATCACAAAACACAGTATGGTGCCACCATCATCTTTTGTGCTAAATCCAAGAGGGAGACAATACTCCTCTGTCCACTTTGAAGGCACGCTTGGTGCATTCTTTCAGGTCACAGGTCACAGGTCACAGGCCAGGCCGTGGACCTCGCACTGTCAAGGAAAGTTGTAAGCCTCTGCAAACACGCAAGCTCAGCATATTTCTGGGGTAAAAATAAAAGCCAGTATATCCCACACACAGTTAGGAACTCAGGGCAGACGTACATGTCAGTTTACCATGCAGGGACCATTATTGTCCTAACATAAAGCTTGCCAGCCAAGGTGAGGCAAAAGATGCTTGAAAATGAGCCTCACAAGTGGCAAAAATATCCACTCTGCATGAACCCTGACAGCGCAAAGTTACTGGAAGACACAGCAAATTGAATGAAAATCTTTCCGAACTTCATGTTTAAATTTGCCAAATGATAATGGATAAAACAAAGACACGCATCACTAAAAGAAACTTGCTAAGAAAAGCTTGAAAATAAATAAGTATTGCCAGAAAAGTGCTATTAGAAAAGAAAAATAAACTGCATTCATCAACAAAGTATATTTGATTTATAAAATAATAATTTAAAGACACACAGCATGTTTAATTTTGGAAAAAGGAATATCTACGTACCAGTAATAACTTCCTTAGGCCATTTTTTAGGCATAATTTCTAAATCCATGAGTGGCACCAGAACACCTTCCATGTTGCCAAACATGGATGATAGACCCAAACAAAAAAGCATGATGAAGAAAAGGATGGACCACAGTGGTGCTATTGGCATTTTTGTGATGGCTTCTGTGAAGACAATGAAAGCCAAGCCAGTTCCCTCAACACCCTGTAGAGAGAGGGAAAACATTACTATTTGGAAAAGAACATGGGTGAAAGGAAGTCTAGCATAGTTAAGAATTTG
The DNA here is from genome assembly GCA_963921515.1 of Calotriton arnoldi. Classification (NCBI taxonomy): domain Eukaryota; kingdom Metazoa; phylum Chordata; class Amphibia; order Caudata; family Salamandridae; genus Calotriton; species Calotriton arnoldi. Next base: position 306,408 of record CAWUFW010016342.1, read on the forward strand.
CTGAAATAACATACCAGAGAAATTAGTAATACTCACCCCCCATGCACCAACATAACCAGGATGTGGACAAATGGTAAACTTTAGATTTGATCTGTTGGCAGATCACCTCATTCTATGGGCAGACTATGTGCCGTTCCTCTGTCGCCCTGACAGTGTTTACACGTGGATTTTTGTGGTGACAATGGCAAGCCCTTGTCTCAAAGTAACAACATGGGTTATTAGTTAGGGAGGATGTGAGTCCACCCAAGTAAGAAGTTCAAACATTTGTCAGGTCCAACACACACGTTCAATAAATAAACCTGGGCTCAACCTCTGGTATCTAAGGCTCACGGCAGACAAGCTTAACTTAAGAAACAGTGTGTAAAGTATTTAGCAATGGCAAAACAACCAAAAAGTCAAAAACAACGCAACACAAATCCCACAATATTTTCTAAAAATAGAGAAGAAATGAACAAGAAAGGCAACACCAAAATCACTCAAATCTAATAAGGGAACCAGAGATATGTATATATTTTTGAAGTTATAGGGCTCAAAGTGCAAAAAGTCACTGTTCGTGGTTGACTTAGACATAGCTGCAATTTCCGGCCAACTGTAATGGTGTTAATTTCAGATACACCAATCAGGTTGTCCCAGTCAAAAAAAATTACTTTCTAACTTAGTCTGTGAAGTGTAAGTCGAAATCCTCCAGTGGGGCAAGGTTGCAGCTGTATCCTGCAAATTCCTCTTGAAGTTAGATAGCCTTTGGATGCTGTCCTAATGAAGATGTAGGTTTTGGCAGGAAAATTCTAATTTAGTGCCTGCCAAAGTCCTTTGCAAATATATTCGGCACAATGTGTTCCTATAGCAACTTATGGGGCAGGCATATGGGGCTTGGTTGACTTGACTACCCTCCAAAGGGAGGAAAATCGATTGTGTCGGAGAGTATTGTCAGCACCCGTGTCAACCTCTGCTTTATTTGCCACAATGATCAAGGATTAGACTTTCTGAGCGATTTTATTCATAGCCGGACAACTCTCTTGGGGCTATCTATCTGGAGCTCAGAAGAAACAAAATTAACTAGAGAGATAGTTTTAGACTGTTTGGCATGTGATATGGGTCTTTTGATCCCCTGGATAGCGTAAGCCAAGAAATCCCTGGAAGCCATTGGATTGGCTGATATGTTTTTAGACAGAACGCCGCGGGCAGCCCCTGTCAGAAAGCAAGTACAAGTCTTGCTGCTAGAGCGAGTTAAAGAAGAGAGGTTGAGGGCTGAAAGACAAAAATCAAGTGTTAAGCATTACTTATACCTTAATCCTGGAGCCCTTTCTACCAACTATTGGCAAAATACTAATAGAAGTTGGTAAAGGCTTTTACTGTTTAGCTTCCGGGTGGGTATAGTGAAATATTTTCTTTGTTTTCCGGCAGGACACCAACCCCAGCTCGACTCTAGCGAATGCCCATGCACTAACTTACACAAACAAACTATGGTACATTTTCTCTTCTTCTGTGAATATTATAAAATGTATACCAAAAAATTCCTCATACCATTTTAAGGCTTAGGAATCTATGGCTTTGTATGAAAGCATATCATTTTTTAACTGGCATTACCAGCTGACGAAACGTGTGGACATGTGTGATTTTGTTTCTTGCAGTCCGCTTCAGGCGGTCAATGCTTTTAGATTAATTAGCAGAGTGATGAATTAGCACCTGCCTCTTTGGTTTTGTTCATCTCAGCCTGTTTTATTTAGATTGTTGGTCATTAATATCCCAAACCTGATGATTTTATGTATTTTATTTGCTTGTTTTTAATAATTTGTTCGTATTTAATTGCTATTTTGCACATATCCAGCATGCTTTTATGGCTATTTGAGGCCAAATAAAAATAATTCTGATTCTGCCTGCCAAAGTCGTCTCGTCAGTTGGATATGTTTTGTACCTTTGCCTCGTCAATATTTCTACCTTCAGGTTTATGCCCAGATTAACAACACTTTCCCATTTTTAAAAAAACCATTTTATTGGGTTTTGCATTCTGTAGTTACATTCAACATCAGTGTCATGTTAGAGTTTCATGCGCTATGTCACATTACATCTCAAGATATTTTAAAAGGGGATTACAGATAAGCAAGAGTAAACAATCGATTGTATAGTAAGAGTTGAGGTGTTCTGGAGAGAAGCATGTTTTCCACCCTGGGGAGGTGGATCTACCTGTGATGTCAGCGATAGGTGGAAAGGTGGGGGTGGCTGTCGAACTTGGGATTGAACTATGGGTGAGTAGTTGGAAGTGGGAGTGGGAGTGGGGGTGGGCGTGTGCTGGTCTATCTTTGATGGCTATGGCGCGGGTGTGTGTATTTTGTCATTATGTAGGGTGAATTTGCTTCCTCAGGGGGTCTACCAGGGCATCTGTGTGTGTAGTGCTGGGGAGGATCTGTAGAGGTGGGTGTTCATTTGTGTCCGCAGCTGTGGGCTCCAGGTCTGGTGCCCCAGTTAAGGTTGGTGATGTCGTGGGTGGATGGGTTGTTATCATCTGCTGTCAGAAGCTCTGGAGGAGTGTGGCCCATTCTGTGGAGATTTGGTGGCGACGTAACCCTTGTACCTCCTCGTATCTTATTGCGTCCTCCTCCGCCGTACCCCATTTGTCTACCGCTCCTGTCCAGGCTGCTAACGGGGCCCTGTCGGAGCGCGCCAGTGCATTGCAATACCTCGTTTTGCTAGCAGGAGGGCTAGTGATGCAAACCGTGTTTCCACTTTACGGTGTTTCTGGCGTCGGGTCACTCCTAGCGTGCTTGTTTCCCAGGTGGCCCTGTCAGTGAGCCCTGTGATCTCTCATAATGTGTTGTGGACTGTACCCCAATAGGGCTGTAAGGTAGTGCAATTCCAGAACATGTGCTGGAATGTTGTCTTGGGGAGCTGGCATCGTGGGCAGAGGAACTGTGTCTCGGGGTAGAAGCGTTGGAGTCGTGCTGGCGTTAATTATGCACGGTGCAGGATGTAGAATTGTATATTTTTAAACTGTGGGTTTCGGGATACTTTCTTGGGATATTCTAAAGCGTATTGCCTCTCCTTGTCATACAGTGGGTGCCCAAATTCTTCTTCCCATTTCTGTCTGAGTTGGGTGAGTGGTGCGGCTGTGAGTTCTCGGATGGCCATGTGATTAAGTGGCATCCTGGGCCCTTGGTTAGGATGGTATGGAGTACCGGGTGTGTCGCGGGTTCCCCCTTGGACAAGTCCCATGTCTATCGCCAATCCGAGACAATTTGTCTATGTAAAAGGAATTGTCCATGTGGGAGTCCACTTTCTTCCAAAATATGGTCAAACGTGAGGAGTTGGCCGTCTGCAAACAGGAACTTTGTCTCAATGAGGGAGTTATCTATCCATACCCGCATGGGCTGAGCAGTATAGTGACTGCTGCCTCGGGGCAAGCTCACCAGTGGCAGTAGGGGGGTATATAGCGGTTTTCCACGGGAAAGGTGGTGGATCCGTAGCATGCAGGATCTGGCTACTGCTACCTGTATGGGATGTGTTGACAATGGTCGGGTGCCAGGTAGGAGTAGAAGATGTAGTGCTGGTATCGACGGGGGCCCCGTATCTGAGCCTGTCCCTTCCAGATGGCATCCCGCTTTCCAGCGCGATAGATACTTGAGCTGTGCTGCTAGAAAGTATGCTTCGAAGGATGGGGCTGTAAGAAAGTGGCTCTGTATATACTGTTCCCAAATAGGTACAGTGTGCACAGAGTCCACAGTCCCCAGAGGTTTGGCAGAGGCTAAAGTTAGATATAACCTTACTCTCTGAAGTGGTAGCTTGGTCGAGCAGTAAGGCAGTATCAGAGGACAGTGTAAAGCACTTGTTGTACACACTCAGTCAGCAAATGGTCTCACACACTCAAGAACTGAACTCTAGGCCAATGGTTTTGTATCAAAATATATAGTTGTTTTATTTTAGAACCAACAATAGGTATCAAAATATACTTTCTCAGAATGAGTTACTTTAGTTAAATACTTTTCAAATAGGCAATAGACTTTTGAATACAATAGTTACAGTTGTTGCAATAGGCAACACAATTTCAAACACAATAATACATTGAGCTCAATGGGAATTTCTAGTTAAATGCAATAGATTACTTTTTGGATTACTTTTCTTACCACAGGACTGGATCCTAGATTCAGTCCTGGGACATCTCCTGTAAACAGTTGAGTAAAAACGTTTTGGTTACAGTTGTGATTTTTAAGGAATATTATTGTATTTTAAAAGTTGACAGAAACTTTTTCACATAGAATCACCAATGTTATCCTATGGGAGGAAATTCACTTAGCAGGTAAGTGGGGTTATTGTTACTTTTTCTAACTCAGTGTTGGATCCTGGATCCAGCACTGGTGCATCTCCTGTAAACAGTTGTAAGAATGTGTTTTTGTTATACAGGCGATTTTTAACGAATATTTGTAAGTTTGCAAAATCGACACTTTTTCAGCAAAAACCAGGCAATGTTATCCTATGGAGGAAAATCAAGTTATCGGTAAGTACAGTTGTAATTACTTTTCAGGGTCAGTGCTGGGCACCAAGATCCAGCACTGGGATCTCTCCTGATAACAGGTGAGTAATTTCGTTTTCGTTGATCGGACGATTTTTAGTGATTATTTTAAAGTTTCAAAACTCGACACTTAGAAGAAATTTCAGTGTAAACCAGTCAATGTTACCCTATGGAGAAAATGTAGGTTATCGGTTTTTAGGTAAGTACTCGACTGGCAGAGTTAAGGTTCTGGGCATAGACTCAGGGGTCTCCCAGGGTCAGTGATGCACTGTTGTTGCACCCTCAGCGGCACTAGGGCGGCCGGGTGCAGAGTGCTGAGGCCCAATGTTATCTTATGGAGGATAGGGGGACTCCGGTTGGTGGCTGCTGGCAAGCAGGCCACGGTGTTGTGGGAGCAAAGCTCCTAGGGTTAAGCTCAGGGCACGTTGGGGACCAAGTTAGCACCAAAGGGGCACCCTCAGCGGCACTAGGGCGGCCGGGTGCAGGGTGCTGTTTTGAGGTCGGGTGCCCTGTTGATTTCAATGGAGATTCTCCGGGACAAAGAAACACTGCAGGCTCGGGGACGAGGACCTTCCAGGAGCAACCACCACTTCGAGGGGTAAGTTGGGATGTAGAGGGTTGGTTAGGCACCGTTGGTTGGGGCACACAAGGCCGTGGGGCGTCGGGTGCAGGGGTGCCTTGGGACGTCGGATTTTCTTACCCGCTCTGGTCGCGGTAGGGGGGTCCTCTGGATTGAGGCTGCAGGCGTCGTCAGGAGGCTTGAGGCAGGTCAGGGGTCGCCGGATCTCGGGTCAGGATCGCCGGGGGGACCTCCTCTGGGTATTTGCCCACTTGAGCTTGGGCCGGATTTGGCGGGTGCAGAGTGTGCGGGATTCGCGGTTCCTGGCTGGCACCAGAAGCTGCAGGTCAAACACGTCCGGTGTTCACGGGAGAAACAGCTTGGAAAGTGAAGGCAGGCAGGTCCTCCGGGGTTTTTGAGGTTGCTGGCCGCTGGACACGCCGGGGTTTTGCAGGAGCAGGTTCAAGGGGAGACAGGCCTGTAGGGCTGGGGCCAAGTCAGTGGGCGTCGTCTTCTTGTTAGCTCTGCACGGCCTTCTTCTTCTTCTTCCTTTTCTTGTTGCTGGATCTGAGGAAGGAAGGTTCAGGGTGCCCCTAAATACTAAATTTAGGGGTGTTTCAGGTAGGTAAAGGGCAGGGACCAATGGGTCCCTTCCCTGGGGTGGGTACACCCCCTGTCCTGCCCCTCTCCTGTGGGAGGGGGCAGTAGCCTAGTCCTGATTGGGCAGGGCTCCCCATCTTCAAGATGGCGAGAGCCCGGAGTTGTGCTTCACCTAGCCTCCCCCACCTGAGGGGTGGGGTTGGCAGAGGCTGGCACATCCCCTTTCCTCCCTTGGGGTTTCCCGCCAGTCCTCCCGCCAGAGAGGGGGTCAGGAACCGGTGGGGGCCAGTTGCTGAGTACAGCAAGTGGCCTGGAGAAGCTCACAAGGCGGCATGCCTTTGAAGCTTCCTCTGCCCATCCTGGGGGAGGAGACCTAGCACCTCGCCCAGGATGTGCATTGTTGCAGGCCCAGGAGAGCGGATGGCTCTCCACCCAGGGGTCCAGCAACATGTCTGCTGTGTGGCAGCCGGGGCAGCCCCTCAGACAAGACGTGGATAAGTTGCCCTCTGTCGTGCATTTTACATTAAATCCTACACTCGCATCAGTGTGGGTTTAATGTGCTGAGAAGTTTGATACCAAACTTCTCAGTCTTCAGTGTAGCCATTATGGTGCTGTGGAGTTCGTAATGACAACCTCCCAGCACCATATACTCTTAATGGCATCACTGCACTTACAGTGCCCAGGAATGGCCCTGGGTACTGTAGGGGCACAGGGCTCATGCACCTGTGCCCACACCACTGGCATAGTGCACCCAGCTAGAGGGGTTACTGAGGTATGCCAGGGCAGTGTGTTTGTGGGCATGGCACACAGGGATGTGTGCCATGTCGACTCTCTGTTTAGTTCTGCACCAAGAAACTCAGCCTGCAAAGGCAGGGTGTGTGTGTCAGGGTACAGGGCCTCTAAGGGTGGCACAATAAGTGCTGCAGCCCTTAGGGGCCTTCTCTGGTCACAGTGCCCTGGGTACCTAGGGTACCATTTACCAGGGGCTTACCTGTGGCCAGAGATGCCAATTGGGTTTAGGCTTTAGTACAGTTTTTAGGGAAGGAACACAGGCCCTGGGTACCTGATTGGCAGGGACCCAGGGCACACCAAGGAAAAGTGCATCAGTTATCAGGCAAAAAGTGGGGGGGTTACTACAACAGAAACCCACTTTCCTACAGGGGCCCCTAGCCCTCCCTGATCCGTTGGCAGCTGTAGCGTTGTTAGGGCTACCCTCCGGCGACTGTTGTCCCATATCAGGGAATTTAGTAGGAAGTCAAGTTTCTGGAAGAAGGATCGTGGGGGGATAACTGGCAAATTTGTAAAATGGCAGAGGAGACGGGGTACTATGACCATTTTTGCCAGGGCAATTCTGCTAATGGGGGCTAGAGGTAGGGTCCGTAAAAAGCCGATTTGGAGACGTATGCCTGCCAGTGCCCTGCGAAGGTTGCCTTCATAGAGATCATTGGGGGAATGGTAGAGTCTGACCCGCAAGTAACGAGGAGCCCTCTCACTCCAGGTGATCCTGGCATTACTGACACATATCTCTCTCGAGGGAAGATAAGGTTGAAGGGGGTATATGGTGGATTTTGCCCAGTTGACTTTGAACCGGGCCATGGCCGCGAAGTCGGCAAGTGTGGTCCACAGGGGCGTGAGATTCATTGTGATGCCCCGTATGTATAGCAGTAGGTCGTTGGTGTAAGGGGAACAATGCGGGTGGTGACCGCCAGTGGGATGCCCCATTTTTTCCCTCCTCTCGGAGGCGACTGGCTAGGGGCTCCATTGCTAGGGCAAAGAGGAGGGGGAGAGCGGGCATCCCTGATGCGTGCCGCGCACCACCTAAAAGGGGGTCGAAATGTGGCGGCCGAGGCGAATCCGGATGCGAGTTTCGTAGACAGCAGCCTCGTGTATGCCATAAATGTGGGGCCTATGCCCACGCGCCAGAGCACCGCAAACAGATATGGCCATGTCAGGGTATCGAATGCCTTCTCCAGGTCCAGGACCAGGCAAGCCACTTTGAGAAATCGGTCTTGTATCCCATCCTGAATGTGGAACAGCCTGCGGATATTTTGGGAGGTGATTCTGCCTGGTACAAACTCACACTGATCTGGGTGTACCAGTGCTGGGAGGATCCGGGTGTATCGATCCGCTAGGATCTTACCGAGGATCTTGCAGTCAGCCGATAACAGTGTGATTGGCCGATATGAAGTCAACAGTAAGGGGTCACGGTCCGGCTTTGGGGTCAACACTAGAATAGATTCGCGCATTGAGTTGGGGAGTTCTCCGGCCTTCAGGACTGCCATGTACATCACTTCTAGTCTGGGGGCCAATTTTGCGGAAAATGTATTGTAGTATTCTAGTGGCAGGCCATCTTGGGCCAGGGCTTTATTTCGCGCTAAGGCCTGGATCGCGTTTTTCAGATCTGTTGAAGTGATTTGTGTGTCAAGTGGGGGTGCTGTCGGAAGGAGCAAGTTGTGGCATGGTTAGAGGGGTTAAGAATTTATTCACTGATTCTGGACCGTCCTGTCCTGGGGCGCTGTATACCCTGGAGTAATAGTCACAAAAGATCTGTAAGATCTCTGCTTGTGTGTGGGCTATGGCTCCTGTAGTTTTGGACTGAA